>MUAA02000121.1:0-533070 GCA_014180765.2 Marchantia paleacea
TTTCCCAGGACCCAGTAACTCTAATTTTAGAGCTTTATCTCTTCTCAACTGAAGGAAGGCCAACGATGGAGCTACTATAACCGCGTAGGAATTTACGAGGTAAGCTAATCTCTCTCAGCGGTAATCAATTCGCCGCCGCCGACAACACCCCGACCTGTCAGACCCTTCCCGACGGGAGGGTCTGTTCGGTCCGGAACAAGTCGTTTTGATCTTAACTAGCGTATGAATGTACCCCCCGGGCGAATGAATGGAAGAGAGAGTGCCCGGGACCGTAGAGACAGGTACAGATGCAGTGTCTGTCAGATGTGACGGCTACGAGAATTTGAAAGATGCATTTACTGTTCCATTGGTGGCACTTAATCCACATCTCATTATTTTTCTCGCTGGGGAGCGTCTGCTATAGCTCTGAATATGGTGCCACAAAGTCAGTAGTCTTTTCGGCCAGAGGATCCTAAGGAACGACGGTTTGCTGAGCTCTGTCTGTAAGCTACAGAAAGAGAGAGAGAGAGAGAGAGTGGGACAGATAGAAAGAGAGTGTCTGTAGAGTACAAGAGCTACGGACCATGTGGATGACCGTGGATCGATCTGATGATACTTGTATATGAAACCCATTGATGAAATTTCGGTCTCGGCTGCGTTGCGATCAGTTAGCAATTTAATTTCACATGAATTTTGTACGATTCAGGCTATCCCTTGTTTTGAGAGAATTAAAGAAAAAGTCGTTCACTGATCACATGGTTCGAGGGTGCTAAGAAGCGCAGCAGGTCTGTGACATCTTCTTTGACGGGTGCTAATGGATGGTGTTTACATCTTATCAACAGTGCTGGTTTACAGAATAGAAACAAATTCACGTTTCTTAACCATGGTACGAAACGAAATTTCAGCACCTCACATGAACTTTGCTGTCGATCGATTTTGAGTAGTACTTTCTTCTAGTTAAGTATTCCTGTAAAATACTGATTCCATTGGAGGTTCCAAAACACACCCCCTAACCCTTTAAGGCAGTCCCGTAACAGGGTTTCACCGGTTACTGGAGAACATTTTATGGTTCCATAAACTGCACCCCATAAAATTATGGGCAATTGAACATTACCGTATTTTTTTTGTAAAGTCTTTCCATTTCACAAATCTTCGTGGTTTACCGAAGTTTTGGCGTATTCTGAACAGATTTCTATTTGCTGGATTTACCCATTCAAATTTAGATGGACACACATAAATAATTCAAAAAACTTTAATGGGTATGGGAGGTGAGTTTGATGGACAATATTTCATTCACATAGAATTTTTGTGTACCCATTTTGAAACCCCCTAACGTCAAATATATTCATGTTTGACAGATTGAATGGACGTGGAACATTCGTCTCGGACCCACTTTTTGTTTCATTATGGAAAGGGATACATGCAAGTGTTACGAGACGGATAAGTTGCCTGTCATTGTAGAAAAGGAGATTCGGCCTGATACTCGGAAATCTGATACTAAATTTCTATGCACTTATAGTCATCAGATCCTCTCGTTGTACTACTGTTTTCTAATCGTATCTTGGTAAATGTACAGCCCCACCATACACCAGATTTGGAATATTGGAAAATAATTCCACCCATTTAGAAATTAAAAAATAGCTTAATTAAATTGGAGATACGTATACTTAATTTATAGAATTACGATCTCTTCATCTCTTTGCTCAAAAATTTATACAGGACGGTCTAGAATCTCATCGTAATCACCGCTGAAGTTGGGTCCATAATATATAAAAACACAAAGAGATTTTACACGACTTATCACTCAGTTGCCATGGCATACGGAAAATGCTCTATGCTTTGTTAAAAAACCAAGTCGGTCTCTAAGCAGCCCACATGATTAACACCAAAAGCCACCTCAAACCTCATTATACAACTAATTACCTTACCGAACAAACTCTTCCACCCACTTTCATCGCCTCTGCCCAGTTACTTGGTCACTCGACCAAGATCGAGTTACTTGGTCGACCGAGATCTGAGTACAATTATAGATGAATGTGGATATCTCCTTGAGTAAGGACCTTGGTACTTAACTTGTCCTCAAGTTATATTTCTCATCATCATATTTAATTTACCCGTGCTCGCCAAACCTAAGCCAGTGGATTGAGATTTGGGGCCATTTTACGTCACACAATAAAGATAGCATCTAAACAAACATATTTCTGTAGCACAATAAAGCGTCTCAAACCTCTCTGTAGGAAAATATTGGGGGAGAAAATTATCATAATTAATTCATGACAAAACTCTTGGCTATTGGGTAACCTATCAGCTCTATGAAACTTCACTTAAGTCCCTAAAAGTCACTAAGAACCTCATACGCTTTGTTATATGGTAGTCTAACCAAGAGGATTTAAAAATCCTCATATTCACAATATTTTCATTGAAAAATTGTAACAAACATAATTTTTTCTTAATGTAGGTTTAAGACTTATACCAAAGCACTGAAGCACCGAGATTGAAATTGTTTTCAAGAAGACATTCCGGTTAGAAGTTTCATGACTCCCAAGAGTTAGTACACTTCGTTTGAAGTATTTAGACTCAGAAGATTTTCTTTATTTTATTTTAGAATAATTTTTATTCTATTACAAGTGAATTCAACTTTCGGGCTTGAAATTTTTACTTCTAAGGAAGATCTTATGAACATACAAAGCTTTAACAAGACTAGAAATGGGGCACTCTAAATGGACAAACCTGTTTTAAATAACTCTTCATATTACTTGTTTAATTCTCATCAAAGGAGTTGCTAGTCATGACATACAAATGTAAGGTATTATATATTTTCTATTGAAGCTCATGCCCTAATGTGAGTTTTTTCCCTAGACAAAATTGCCTAAAACTGCAGTTTGGGACGCAAAACTGGGATTCTATCTTGCAGATTTTGATATTACGATAAATACAATTTTTTTACAAAAATTTGAGTCGTTGAGATTTTTCTCCATATAAGTTACCTTAAACTTGTACCACAAAAAACTGCTCTTACATTTGTGCACACTAACACTATGTTACAATTTGAATTATTCACTCACAAGAGAGATATATATGGTGGCATTTTATTGATTACTTTATTGTGAATTTAAAATATGAGGCAACGGAGACTCTAAATCTAAGAAACACCCTAAAACCCTAGAGATCCCAAACTGCCTATGTGGCATACCACCAAGGTAGTTTTAACTACTATTACTAATTATATTTATATACATCAACACACTATCACGTGATCATTATATTCAACCCTTCAAATGATCAACATCTCTTCTAATTTATTATGATGGATAGAAAGCACTTGAAGAAACTGTATCTGGTATATTGAAATTTGCCTTCATTGTACATGAAATCTTTTGAGTTTGTGATAAGCGCATTGAAAGTCTTGCATGTTATCTTGACTTTGGTGTGAAATATAAAATATTTTTTCGGAGCTTCACTTCCTTGAAGCCACCTTCCTCTTCATCGTTTCCTCCACATAGCCGTCTCTAAATGCTGTCTCTTCAGTGCCTCATTTTTATTGATACATAAGTTTTTTACTGGGGTTTCATCAGTTTTGTTCATGTCAAAATACGCATCTGTTATAGTATTGGTTTTTTGTGTGTTTTTGACATTTTATTGCCTTTCTTAATACGAGAGTGATTGATCCAACTACATTAAACAGTTTTAAGAAAAAATAAGAATATGTCTAATATTCGGAAGGTTGTTGGTAGAATATTCAATGAATAGTTGTGGATTTTCTAAATCGGAAGTGAAGAAGGTGTACATTGAACCATTCCTGAATTTTTTAATCACTAAAAAATGTAGCAATTGAGATTTTTGTAACATAATTAAACTCTAACAGGAATAGAAGCATGAAACTCATATGATGTAGCATACCTTTGTAGTGGAGTCTTTCATTGCTTTTTAAATTTAACTCAAATCGTTTACCCCAAATTTTAACGGAAAATCGGAAAGAGGCCAACAAGTATATAAAGTGAGAGGGAGGAGTACATAGAGGTGCACAACAGGGAAAAATTGAAAGACGCTTTAGTAAATTCATTGTAAATAAAAGCACCGAACATATGACACGTCAAATGTTACCTGACGTGTCATATGTTTCGCGATACTCAAACATGATCTACTGTCTGATCCCAAGAGTCTTTATGAAGAATAGCCAATGAATTAGAAAGGAAGCTTTGCGGGGAACTCAAGCTTATCAACACAGACTATATTCTAAAAGAACGTATGGATGCAATTTGTTAAAATTATGGTTATTTCCAGTTATTATAATTGGGATATTATCCAACATGAAACTGACAGATTTATGGAAGTCGGATACTACTCTTTTGTTATGCATGTCCAAGGAACCATATGTTGATGCTGGTTGTGGAGGGTGCACCCACTTGCAGTTCACTGTGGAGATAGCGATCCTTGGAGCTGCAATGCTGCATGCAGACATGTTTTCTGGAAGAGTATATGCATCGTACGAGGATTATTTTAATCACAACAGAAACTATATATAATGTACACGTAATGTACCTTCTATTTCAGACGTTTGAAAATAAACACCAATCAGGGAAACTTGTTAATTTAAGCTGATACGAATCTCCAACCGGAGTTAATTCAAAGCATTATGCTTTGATCTTAACCTAAACTTAGGCGTCCTGAATTGAATTCTCAATTACAACACAATGCTCTAATTTCGTATCGAGGCATGCACATACTAAACCTTTTTCCGTCTTCTAAGTAAACAATTATTGTACTCTAAATGCATCATTTGTGCGTAGGACTTACGCCCAAGAAATTGAAGTTTACGTTACTGTGCGTTTCATGGAGATAAAATAATCTGCCGTAGAAATATTGAGTTAAACAACAGATGTCTGGATGGACGCTTTCCCACCCAATTGGAAGATTTGCACAGGCAGGAAATGTCCCCGAGATTGATTTGCGTGTCATGGATAGACTGAGAAACCTTTGTATCTTTTTAGGGAATGAGGTTCATCGAGACCTGGATGAACCAGGTCTTCTCCTCTGGATTCCAGAGGGGAAGACGTGAGCAGGAGTTACACCTACTGTAATAGCTCTTGTAGCATCATCTACCAGCAGTTGGCACCAATCGAGGTGTAATGTGAAATGTGAGAAGAGGGGCATTTCAGCTATCGCAGAAAGCTAATGTATATAAAGTAGAGTAGTGGGATTCGTACTTATCCAACTGAAAAGGTCGGTCATACAAACATACACCTTAGCTTCTTCGTCTAGGGGAGGTCCCACCTAAAACACAAAGGTCGCAAACTCATCATATCAACCACACTGTCACCAACCACAGTAGGACTTCTGGACCACGTGCACTCTACTGTAGTACACTTATTCGGAGCCACGCCACCGATCGTTGTGGTGGTGGTATGACTCGTATGAGCGACGAGGTTCCACAGACTGCCAACGGAGGTTGGTTTGTCTCGGAAGTCGACGGATAGAAGAACTTCCCTTTGGAGTGCGAACCATGTCCTGTAAAGCAGAATGGGACATTAACTACGGCGGTTTGGGAACAGCGGAATTCAGATGCCGGTTTAAAGAGTGAAGACTGAGAGGAACACTTGTGCGAGATGCGCACAAGTCTATTCCAGAGGTGCCCATTGATTGTCGCGAGCGAAGAGCAAGCTGAACAAGACATTTATTCTCCCGACCTCCTTCTTGAGTCCTTCCAAGTCCAAGAATCGTCCAATGATGAGAATGATAAAGACGGGCTCCAAGGTACTGACTGCATGAAGGCGGAAGAAGGTTTGGACTCTTCGCAGTCCTCTGAACAGCACTCGTTCAAACTTGAACGGGCCTTCCTTCCACAACTGAGCTCCAAAAAACGTGACTCGTTCAAACTTGGAACAAGTGCCCTTTACCCTGAAGTAGTTTTCAATGCAGTTGAGCGACCAACCCGATCTAACCGAAGCCAGCGTGCTCTACGCTGTTTGATGTTATTGTTGCGACGTAGGACATAACCAATGTCGCTCGCACTTTCCTTGATTCATCCATGGCGTCCTACCGGCCTGCCACCTGCAGGGCAATGGCGCAAAGCACTGCAGACCTGGCTAGTAAATAGTTCAAACTTAAACAATGTCCTTGAGTTTAGACTTGAGCATTCCTCGATTGCCTTGGCGTACAATCAATCTCCAGTAAACCTTGGGAGGCCGATTTGGCCTATTTTTACCTCAGTCAACTGTCAGCTGCAGTGCTCCTTGTACTTGGATAGTCGTCCCAAACATGGAAGTCGTACTTGGTCTAAGGAATAGAAATATCTCGGTCTTCCAGATGGACAGATGCTGATTTCAGTACTGCACTATACATCTCTATTCGAGGTCTGTGTTTGAATCCTTTGATTCCATGACCACCTTCATCGCGGGATTCTACGCAGGTATGGGCTCCCACATAAATTTGAATGGAAACCAGCGCGAGCGCGAGCCTAATGTCTAACCAATGCTTCGAACCTGATGTCCACACCGCAGGACTGTACTTACCTGTAAGCAAGGCAATCGCCGACGTCTAGCAGATCTCATAACCCAGGCCTACAACTGACCGCGAGGCTCACGAAATCAGGCACGATAAGACTCAGGTTAACAAATTGTAAATAAATTACACAAAAAGGAAATCAGAGCGAAGTACGACGGCCTGGGAGATCAGGTAGAGGAAATTGCACTAGAGTCAGTCGATGGCAATACGGTACTTGTAATGCGATACTATACAGCGGTCTTGGCGCTTCCGTGAATGTCATGTTTGGCAAGAACGAACGCTCACCTGGCAACCGGATGGACATTGAAGAGGCGCCTAGGCTGGCCCGGAATTGGTCGATTCTTATTACTGACAGTATCCATCTCGTGGATCTATCTAGGAGCAGATATGAAGGGAGAAGCATCCAGATTCCTATCTGGAGCCCGGAATAGAGAATTCTCCTCCACGTGGCACAAAGTTTGTAAAGCTCCGACTTGAGAATGGCAAATGTTCATGGCGAGAATGCGGGTCAAGACGCGAAGACGAGAAAAATATTCGGATTCCGAGGCAGGGTTTGGGTTTGCATTTGCGGGTCGATTCGTAACACAGCGAGGGCTGAGTTCCCTTCGTTTGATACAGAGCAGTTGTTGCGGTACACGGGGATAAAAAATGATAACTAAAATTTGATGCCGAGTTTTGTCGGGATCGACTGGAAGTTCAGGTGGGGCTGAACTACGGCTGGAGGTCAGTGAGCCGAATATATTTGGATATATACACCCCAGTAACCTTGTAGCATTATGTATAGAGAGGCAGTAAAATAACTAAAGGGATGCATTGGGGCCTAGCCCTATGTTACCGGTTTGGTTCCTTCCTTATAGTATTTGATGGGTTCTTCCCATCCCTTTAGTAGAACATACAAAGTATAATAACAAAAGGGATCACAATGTAAAATATGTCCTAAAGCGCTGAATATATCCCAACTATCTAGGTAAAATTGTATACAAATAATCAAAACAGCCGGCAATCCAAATAGTATCACACGTTAAAATATATCCTAAATTACCAATATATCTCAACTATATAAGTCAAACCGTTGTCGCATGGACATTTCTTTGCTCTGAGAACGCTCAAACGCCTCGCTGTAAAAGAACCCTCTAGAACCTCGTGTGAGTTGACAATTTCTTCTTCGTCTCATCAGCACTCCACATTTGAGTTCATTATAAACCGGTAAAACTTCAGCGGAATAAGATTATGATAGCCGATGATTCGACCCATAACTCTCTCTTAAACTTTACAGAAAATTTCTGCACTACCCTTTCAATCTCTCAGAAAAGTTTCAGATATTTTTCTTTTCTAGATCTCTCTAAACAATTGTTGATTTGCACATTGTATCACAATGCGATATGCAGACCCATGAGTACAAAACCCATCACACATCCCAATCCTTGACTCCAATTGCTCCCAGATTTTATGAGAAGGTCAATCATCATTAAAGTTTGAACTGTGCAAAGTTTTATTGACATTACTTTCTAATATCAAAAGATATGATCTCCGTACTAACCGTGATGAGTTAGTGCGATCCCTAGCTGTAATAAGAATTGAAGGCAATGACTCCCGAATGACTTCCAAGATGAGAGATGGTCTTCTCAAGACCTCTCCTTGCTTTATATACTGTAGGACTAGAGGAGTCTGAAATCCAAACTATGTCACATGGCTAACATGCGTAGGTTGCATGTTTTGTTATCTTATCCTAACCAATTCCTAACAGACGTCTAGCACACAATCTGATCCACCAATGCATGGTAGCCACCTTGTCATTTACCCTTTTACTTTTTGGATAGTGCACACCACTATCTTGTCTTTTTGTGATCTAGTGACCACTCTACGCTTTGGCTAAACTAACTATGACTAACCAAGATTGGCTACAAACCTCCCCCCATTTAAGTCGCAACGTCCTCGTTGCAAGAAGACTCAAAAGTCTCTACAATTATCTTGGCATTTGTAAGATTTGCCAATGGTTCCCAAGTAGCTTCATAAAGTGGATAACCTTTCCATTGGACTAGATATTCCACTTTGGTGTTGATTCTTGCCCTCTTGTCCGTTTCTTGAGGATTCTCTCAACCTCATATTCCTCTACACCATCAATCATTTGGTAAAAGGAGTAGGTTGATGTGGGTTGCCAAAGGAAGGAGATCGTGGGGTATACTTCCTCAAGAGAGACACATGAAAAACAGGATGTATTTTCATGTGTGTTGGCAATTCTAACTTGTAGGCAACTTCTCCAATCCGTTGGACAATCAAGAAAGGTCCAATAAACTGTGGACTGAACTTTCGGACCCCTATTAATGACAAATTGGTAGTAAACAACCACACCTGATTGCCTTTTTGAAACTCCACATGTCGTCGATGAGCATCAACATATTGTTTTTGCTGATTTTGGGCAATGGCTACTTTGTGCTTTGCCAGTTGTACTCCTCGTTGGACTCGTGCCACAAACTCGTTCACTGCTTCAACTTGGGTTGATGGTTCCTGCATGTGACCTACACTCACCAAGCTAGATGGTGTGATAGGGTGTTCTCCATACATCAAGAAGAAAGGGCTGACTTTTATGGATGCATTGATTGAGTTATTATAAGCAAACTCAATCAAGGGTAAAAATGCATCCCAACCGTCTTGCTCTTCCAAAGTGAAAGCTCTAAGCATGTCCTCAATAGTCCTATTTGCTCTTTCAGTTTGCCCATCCGTTTGAGGATGATAAGTTTGTGGACATGGCTAGTTTTGTTTTGAATAGCCCAAACAGGGTTTTCCAAAACATGCTAGTAAATTGAGTGGCCTATCGGTGATGAGCACTCTAGCTAAGCCATGTTGAGCAAAAACTGCATCCATATAAATTCGAGCAAGTTCGGTGCGAATGCTTGTCTTTGTTGTGGGCCTAATGTGGATCATCTTGCTCAATTTGTCAACAAAAACTACTATGGAATCATAACCCGTAGGCGTCATTGGTAACTCACATACAATGTCCATACCGACGTGCTCCCATCTTCTAGTCGGTGTTGATAGAGGTTGTAGTAGACCTCTTTGGTTTCGATTGCTAGCCTTATTTTGTTGACAAGCCACACAACTTCGAACATAGGCTGGTGATGTCCTCTCTTAGTTTTGGCCAAAAGTATACCCTTTGGGACGCCTTCAATGGTCTTCTCCACTCCTACATGGCCCGCAATAATTTGAATCATGTGCCTCCTCTAACTGCTTGTTGTACGAAGGGCAACATCCGAGGGTATCGGATCTTTCCCTTGTAAAACGCCAATCCCCGTTCCAAATGTGCTCGACCTACTCTTTGAAGGGCTTGTGCAATCTCCTCATCCTCCTTGGTAGCTCGATTCGGGTTCTCCCACCATTAGAATGAATCTTCACCTCCGTGATGTGATTAATGCATGGCATTCTGTCAATGCATCGGCAAAATTTGCTTCTTCCCCTCCACATACACGATCTTCATGTTGAAGCGTTGTTGCCATTCAGCCCAACGAATCTGCCGCTTGAGAGGTCCTTTTGAGTTTCTAAATAAACCAAAGGCTTGTGGTGCATCTCAACCACAAACTCCTTATCTCGAGATAGTGCTTCCAATGTTTAGTAGCCAAAACAATGGCTAACTCCTCCCTCTACGTGGTATGATAATTTTGCTCGGTGGCAAAAATTTCCGTGAAAAAGAAAGCAATTGGGTGCCATCCATCTTTCCACTCATGTTGTAACACTCCTCCAACTGCCACACCTGATGCATCCGTAGCAAGTTTTGTTGGTCTACCAGGTTCATACCATTTTAGGATTGGTGCATGTAAGGCGCATCTTTCAAAGCCCGAAATGCAATCTCTTGAATTGCACCCCATTGTCATTTACGCCCTTGGCCTAAGAGACTTGTTAAAGCTTGAGCAATACGAGCAAAAGCTTCCACAAACCTTCTATAAAAGCCGGTTAAACCCAAGAAACTATGTAGTTGAGTCTGATTCTCTGGGCAGTCCAATTTTGAATGGCTTCCACTTTGTCACTCATGACTTGGATGCCATCGGCGCTAACTCTATGGCCTAAGTAATCTACTTCGTTTTTGCCAAACTCACATTTTGACATCTTAGCATAGAGCTTATTTTCTCTCAACACTTGGAGTACTTTCGTAGATGTTTTTGATGATCTTGTAAGGACTTGCTATATATCAAGATATCATCTAAAAAACACAATCTTGATTTATCCGGATATTTTACGAAAAATATTATTCATCAGTCCCATGAATGTGGCAGGGGCATTGGTTAAACCAAATAGCATAACAAGATACTCAAAATGACCATATCTAGTTCTAAAAGCTGTCTTTTGTATGTCTTCATCCGCCACTCTGATCTGATTGTATCCGCTTCTAAGATCAAGTTTGGTGAAATACTTAGCTCCATGAAGTTGATCAAACAAGTCATCCATTCGCGGTAATGGATACTTGTTTTTCACCGTTTGTTGATTTATAGCACGATAGTCCATGCACATCCGCATGGAGCCGTCCTTCTTCACGAACAATACTGGAGCTCCATATGGTGACACACTAGGTTGGATAAACCCTTTCTCCAACAACTCTTCCAATTGTGCCTTGCATTCCTCCGGCTCGATTACGTGCAAGTCAATAGGGACTTTTTACAAGGAGGTGAACTTCCTGGTAAGATCTCTATCTTGTGATCCACTCTCCTTCTTGGTGGTAAACCCGAGTCAAATCATCACGGGAAAAACATCTTGAAACTTCGTTCAAGATACAAGTTAACTCCTCATGTATAAAAGATTGCTCTTTTGGAGCGCTTACATCTCTTATTAGACCCAAAAAACATACATCTTTGTGACTGATAGCGGTTCTTCCTATCACATAGAGAGGTAAGTTTTTGTGTCCTTATCTAAGTCTATCTCCAAAGATCCTCCAACTCATAGTTTTTACTATCTTCCTTCGCCAATCTACCTCAAGATTATATTTTTCCATCCAAGGCATACCCAAAATAGCATCATAGCGAGCTAATCGAATTACTCTCCACTCCAACGATTCCTTGTATTGCCCAATCTTCAACTCCACTTTCCTAGGAATGCTCTCAATGCTCTCTGTTTGCCCGTTTGGCAACTCTACCTTTTCACTCTCATCTTTCTCTAAAGCTAATCCCAACTTTATAGCAATAGATCGAGATAGGAAATTTTCTGTAGCTCCTGGATCAATCAATACTCTCACTTTTACTCCTATCTCGCCATCCGTCACAATCAAACATGTTTCCTTCTTTCTCAAACCATTTACCTCATGTTTGTGCTTCCTTCCCTCGCCCTTCCTCCTTTTCATCGAACCAGTAAGGCCGCGAGGCAAGGTTACTGGTGCTCGTCGTTTCCCAGGTTTCCATCGGTCACTTCGTCCCCACCTTCAAGATTGTTGAGGTCTAGCTCCTCTTGCAAGAACTCGGGTACGGCAATTCATGGCAATGTGACCAAATCTTCCACAATTATAGCACTGCCTCATTTCTTGTCTTCCCTCAATTCCGTCTCCTCCTCTTGAATTTGCTTCTCGATGAGGATTCGAGTTGCGACGATCTCCTCCTTGTGCGTTCACTCCCCTTGGAATGAAATCTTCTCTCCTCCTTATGTTGCCCAACTCCATAGACATGGGTCCATAGTATTGATTTGAGGGAACTGATACCTCTCCACCATTGTGATAAACGTTGGACATTCGTTGTGCACAAGCAATAGCCTCGTTCAAGTTGCTTGGATTGTAGAATCACCCTCTTTGTTGAATCTTTTTCTTCAATCCTCTCTTGAATAAATCAAGGGCTTGACTCCACTCATATCTCGTATCACG
This sequence comes from Marchantia paleacea, assembly GCA_014180765.2. Taxonomy (NCBI): domain Eukaryota; kingdom Viridiplantae; phylum Streptophyta; class Marchantiopsida; order Marchantiales; family Marchantiaceae; genus Marchantia; species Marchantia paleacea. Next base: position 12,320 of record MUAA02000121.1, read on the forward strand.
AATTCAAAGATCTCGAAACTCCTCAATGTACTCCTCCACACTTCCCTTACATTTCAAGTTTCCACAACCTCATCCGTGCCGTGATGATGGGATCAAGCTAGCTTGAAAATTCTGAAGAAGACCTCGCTTCATTGCACTCCAAGTAACTTTGTTGGCACCGACTCATTGAGCTCCATCATCCAACCCCGAAACCAAGTAGATGCTTTCTCCAACAACAAAGTACAAACAAAAAACGCTGCAATGTGATCATTGATATTGAGCAAAGCAAGATGATACTCCATTCTCTCAATCCAACCTTCCAAAACTCCCATGGTTCGACTACCTCGGTAAGGTTCTATCTTACAAGCTTTTGTCATCTTGAGAATCATGGATGTGCGAAGATCTAGCTCTCTTGCTCGTTGTCTTTGCTTGGGCTTCAAGAGCACGGGCTCTCCTTTGTTTCTTCACTTTCCACTATGGATGGTGACGTCTCCATCTCCATTGAAGTTTCTCTCATTCTCTCATTTTCCATTCCTCTCGCTTTGACTTCTGTTAATTCTTGAGCTAACTCTTGTACTTGAGTCGACTTTTGCTCAAATCGTTTCTCAAAATCTCTCAACTCCTGAATCATTTCTCTCAAAGTGTCCTCCATGATTCATCTCCGTCCACTCTCTCTCAGTATAGGGTTAAGATGAACACTCTCCAATTTCTCAAGATTGGCAACACAAAAGGAATGGGTGATGCTATCACCTCATGGTAATACTCCTCTCCAAAGTTTCTAATAACTAGGCTCCGAAACATAACTTTAGGATGATACACACAATAGATTTCACACCGTGTGTTGAATCTCACCGATGGTGGTCTATTGAGGTCCATCTCTAAACTAAAATGTAAATCGTGAGATCCCAAGTAACATCGTAGGTGAATATAGGTAAGATAACAGGATCTCGAGATCTCATCACTTGGTCCATGAAGTTGGCACCAAAATGATAAATCAAAAATCTTGAGTCAACCTTGCTCTCTCAATGTATAACAGTTTGACATGAAAAGGATTAAGAAATGGGAATCTCGGTACTATTCTATCTCCCCCATCCATAACCTGCACCCACAATAATCCCCTTCCACTACTTGCGGCTCAATGGCCCTTTGCCCGGCCTCTAACAAAAACTCTCTCTCCTCAAATAATTGTACCAACCGGACTATTCTTCCAAGAGGGTGATCCACACTCATAGGAACAATAAGCCTGGCTTTCGATACCATTGTAACATCAAGGCAATGACTCGGAATGACTTCCAAGATGAGAGATGGTCTTCTCAAGACCTCTCCTTGCTTTATATCTTGTAGGACTAGAGAAGTTCCGAAATCCAAACTATGCCACATGGCTAATATCGTTGGTTGCATGTTTTGTTATCTTATCCTAACCAATTCCTAACAGGGCGTCTAGCACACAATCGATCCACCAATGCATGGTAGCCACCTCGTCATTTACCCTTTTACTTTTTGGATAATGCACACCACTATCTTGTCTTTTTGTGATCTAGTGACCACTCTACGCTTTGGCTAAACTAACTATGACTAACCAAGATTGGTTACAGCAACTTTGTCTATATACACAAACTTCAAGCTATCACTCCGTACTCAAAACTCATCCAATTGAGTCGAAATTTCAATCCAAACGCAATCCTGAGTTGTAAACTATATCGCAGTTGATTCAAATCTTCCAAAACCCTTGTAAGATTTTCAGAAACACCCCAAATACACTCAAAGCTATCACTCCGTACTCAAAACTCATCCAATCGAGTCAAAACTTCGATCAAAACACAAGCCCGAGTCGTAAACTATATCTCTGTTGACTCAGATCTCCCAAAACCCTTGTAAGATTCTCAGAAACACTCCAAATATACTCAAAGGTCTAAATTTCTCACTCTAACTTTGAATCACCATTTCAGAGTGTCAATTCACCCAAATCCATTCATTCTTGAGCCCACGTCGTAGCTCGTCCCGTCAACTCTCCAACCCAATCCTCATATCTTTGAATTTCCCCCTGGAAGGTCTCCAAAACTCCTCAAAACCTCGAAGAAGTTGCCCAAGTGCCCTCATTGGCCCAAACTCCAAGACCAATGAGAATGAAGAGTGTTATTTTGACCTCTAGTGTGGCCAAATTAGCTCCATTTTAACTTAGAGCTTTACAACTATCCTAAACACACTACTTAGCCATCCTATATACAATACGATTTACCACTAATAAAGAGTCAAAATGACAACTCGAAACCGGCTAAGTATGAACGGAACTACAAACGGAACCGGGGAGTTTATAACTTGAGAATAATACTCCTCGCCAAAGTTCCTAACAATCAACTCCCTATGGCTTGTTTTCGGTAAGCAATAGTGATGGATTGGAACCCATGTGTTGAAAGCCACCACTCTTTGGTAAGTTCGGATCCATAGCGCCCAAACTAAATCAAAACATATACTGTTACGTCCCAAATCGCGCCGTAGGAAACAATTGGAAGAATAATCTGGTCTGGAGAGTTTATCACTTGTTGCAGAAAGTTATCTCCAAAATGATACACTAACCATGCCCAAAAGTGATCACGATGAAGACACCGGATGTTGATCACAAATAGATTGGGCATCAGTACATCTAGAGGATCATGTTGTGCTCTATTCATGTCCTACGTCGGCTCCACTTCGATCATATATGCTCCTTAGTCAGCAAAGTGATGTGTCTAGCTCTCTCCCATACCCTTTCCATCGTGACTGTGCTTTATATATGATAAGGTCCAAGATAATATGTCTTGGAGCCTTTTCAACATCCTTACCCTACAAAGTTGATCCAACGGTGGACTCTTAACAACCTTACAGTGCGCCGTCGGTTATCCTAACCTAAAGTATCATTTGTCATGACAATGATTCAAGGCGATACATGTCATCATCTTCTCATAGTAACCATGTCACAACACGACACCATTTACAAACGACAAAACACCAAAATGATCAGGTGCTTACTGTAATATGGATGTGCTTACTGTAAAATGGATTTCATTAATTAGTGCTTTTTGCAATGCAATATAAACACATTGCCTAAAATAGCTATATATAGCTATTGTTACATAGCATGATACGCTTTCGCACACTCACTCACTCACATATCCAAGTTAGAGGAACATAGCATAACGACCTTTACTGCTACATTTTATCGTGTTGTGGCCGCTACTACTATGAAGATGATGACATGTGCCATCTTTTTGTTGTCATGACGGCGATAGTTTAGGTTAGGATAACAAGCGAGGCGCCTTAAAAGGTCATTAAAGCCCACCGTTGGATCTACTTTGTAGTCGGGATGTTGAAAAGGCTCCAAGAGATATTATCTTGGACCTTATCGGATATAAAAGCTTGATCGGGATGGAAAGGGTATGGGAGAGAGCTAGACACATCACTTTGTCGACTAAGGAGCATATATGATCGAAGTGGGAGACGAGGGACATGGATAGAGGACAACATGATCCTCCAGATGTATCGATGCCTAATCCATTTGTGATCAACATCCGGTGTCTTCATCGTGATCATTTTCGGGCGTGGTTAGTGTATCATTTTGGAGATAACTTTCTGCAACAAGTGATAACTTCTCTAGGCCGATTATTCTTCGGTTGTTTCCTATGGCGCGATTTGGGACGTAACGATTATGCGTTTTGATTTAGTTTGGGCGCTATGGATTTGAACTTACCAGTAGTGGTGGCTTTCAACACAACCAATCCATCACTATTGCTTACCGAAAACAAGCCATAGGGAGTTGATTGTTAGGAACTTTGGCGAGGAGTATTATTCTCAAGTTATAAACTCCCGGTTCCGTTTGTAGTTCCTGTTCATACTTTTGGGTTTCGAGTTGTCATTTTGACTCTTTATTTAGTGGCAACGTATTATTGTGTAGGGATGGCTAAGTAGTGTGTTTAGGATAGTTGTAAAGCTCTAAGTTAAAATGGAGCTAATTTGGCCACACTAGAGGTCAAAATAACAGTCTTCATTCTCATTGGTCTTGGAGTTTGGGCCAATGAGGGCTCTTGGGCAACTTCTTCGAGGTTTTGAGGAGTTTTGGAGACCTTCCAGGGGGGACATTCGGAGATGAGGATTGGGTTGGAGAGCTGACGGGACGAGCTACGACGTGGGCTCAAGAATGGATGGATTTGAAGGATTTGTCATTCTGAAGTGAGGATTCAAAGTTAGAGTGAGAAATTTAGACTTTTGAGTGTATTTGGAGAGTTTAAAGAGAACCTTACAAGGGTTTTGGGAGATCCGAGTCGACAGAGATATAGTTTTCGACTCGGGCTTGTGTTTTGATCGAAGTTTTGACTTTCGATTGGACGAGTTTTGAGTCGGAGTGATAGCTTGAAGTTTGTGTATCTGATCGAATTGCGGGGCTGCCTTTGGACTGTCATCCACGAAGTTAGTCTGAGAGATCATATCTTTTGATATCAGAAATTTCTGTCAACAAAACTTTGCACAATTCAAGTTCTGATGATGAGTGACCTTCTCATAAAATTTGGGAGCAATTGAAGTCAAGGATTGGGATGTGTGACGGGTTTTGTACACAGGGGTCTGCATATCGCCTTGTGTTACAGTGGGTAAATCACCAATTGTTTTGAGAGATCTAGAAACGAAAAACATCTGAAACTTTTCTGAGTGATAGTAAGGGTCGTGGAGCAATTTTCTGTAAAGTTTGAGCGAAAGTTATTGGTCGAATCATTAGATATCATAGTCTTCGTCCGCTAAAGTTTTACCGGCTATAATGTGGAGTGCTGAGGAAAATAAGAAGAGATTGTCAACTCACACGAGGTTCTAGAAGGTTCTTCTACAGCCAGATGCTCGGGCGTTCTTAGAGCAAAGAAATGTCCATGCGACACCGCTACACTTGCCACCAATCTTCAAGTGTGAAGGATAATTCTTGTGTCACATGTAAGATTGATAATAATGCCACATTAACTTGGTACTCGAGAATCAAATATAGTTATAGAGAGAAATACTACCATTATAAGGGTATCCGTTTAAAAACATAGCACTGCCTTCGATTATCTTTAAAAAAAGTGAGGCCAAATATGGGCAGGGAAGAAGTTTGGATTCTTTTTCGCGAACGTTTTGGCGGCGAACCATTACGTTCGAATTGAACATTCGTCGTGTCGGTCGGACGCGACAAACAGGCGTGGTGCTCTTGCTGTTCACAGAGATGCGTCTGGTTCTCCATACCCCCCGGAGTAGCCCAGCGACCAAGCAGCTTCTCCGGACACGACTGTTGAGGATTGATACGGCAACTTGAGCTCGGGAAAAATTGCCCATCTCAACATCGTAGCTCGGAAAGGACTCGGGCCATGCCTCGGTTTGGGAATCACGTGATTCATAACAGTAGCCGGAAGCTCTGGGTGAGACGATACTGTGTGTTCAAAACTACGACTACGGAACGGGACGGGAAGGGACGGATCGACATTCGTTTCCCACTACCTTCACGAATATGGCGGGCTGAGATGCCCAGAGCTACGACGCCTGTACAACATTCGATTGTCATCATCATTGAGAATGTTAGAGTCTCTTGATCTCGGCGATACCGGGAGTATGTGCACAAAATAATATCCGCAGTACGTAGTGGCAACTTATATCATCCACGATCGAGACCTTTCATTCAAACACTGCTACTGTACCAGCCAGGGAGGGCGAGAGAGTGAGAGAGTAAGAGTAAGAATGTGCATTTACACACATCCTGCGCCTACAGTCCTCCAGCACCCGCATACTTCGGCTTTATGTGGATGATTGAAGCCAGATGCATGTTTCAGGAGTTCCGGCTTCAGGAGTCAGGACGCATCTGTGGACCTTTCCGGGTATGTGGGTCAAAAAGGACCAGCCGGACCATAGTCAGGAACTGAATTTGGTAGATCTGTTCTATGGTGAGAGGGACCGAGGGTACCCACGATCAAATCGCGTACTCCTCCTTCCTTTGAGCACTTGCAGAATTGAGGAAGGCAGAGAATGTTGCAATTACGACGATATGCACAATAGTGATCACAAGTTCCTATGTGTGGCCATTCCTACTTGCAGTCAAGAAGCCTCATAGGGAGTTATTGGAGAGAAGAATATTCAGAGATTCGTGTAGAGGTTTTGCGTTTTATGGATTGAATGACCGAGCAAGTTGGAGTACCCACGTTCCACTCCATTCATTCATTTCGGCCTTGGACAGGTCATCCATATGTGACAATAGTTTGACGTGAGTGTCATTCTGTGCAGTGTGCAGCAATACTCCTTTCGGTGCTGTTTGGCTATCTCACATTGGACCCATCTCTGGTTAGTTAGTAAGTGAACGCAAACCAAGATGAGAACAACAGAAACATGACCATGCATGATAGAACGCATTCACTTGCTTTGACGCATTGCTAACCTTTTGAGATTGAATAGGAATATGCAATAAATCCTAGAGCTGTACACGTCAGGTTGATGAAGGAGAGATGTTGTCTAACTGAGGCAGAAGTCAAGGGCTCCAAAGATCGATTCTCATTATGAGGATGTGGAATTGATATCAGCACATGTTTCATAGTGCAAAACACGACACATACATTCAGTTGTAGGTATGCCATCTTGCTACCATTGAGAGGATGAAGGTCTAAGCCTTTATGCAAACAATCGCAAGTCTTCCTTGTGACTTCTGAACCGTCTCTTCAGCTTTATGATATGCGCCCAAGTGGTTTGCCTCGTACACCTACACCTGAATAATAGAGCGACTGTTTATCACTGGACTCGAACCTCTTGAGTTGCAGTAGACTGCGTAGGACTCTCTCGTGAAGCTCACGAATCTCGTTGTGGAGAGTTTTCTTACTGTTTGAGGTGGCACTGTTTGCAACCAATGAGGGCATGATGCGATTTATCACCCTGAATATGGAGAGGGAAGTGGTTCACACGTTTGCGGCTTCGGATACCTCTTTCCTTTACTACTTCTCTTGGACGTCATAACTTTCTCTTGGGGTTGAATCAATTCACGTTCTTTTGAGAATCATCTGACTTTTGTCCATCCAGTCTTGGATGTGTTTACATGATGTATCATCCATGGTTCTCAAAATTAAGTGGGTGATTCAGTGCAGTGCACAAGTTGGTTCTCCTGAAACACCTTAGATAATGTGTTGTCTTGAAGAAATTGATGGTATTTCCATGTCAAAGTAGAGGTGGATATGGGTTAGAAGATTATGAAGACGACTGGAAGTTGATTTGCTTAATCCTAAAGTAAATCCCAGTCGTGGAAGTTCTCTAAACTTCTCTCATGTTGACGTGTATTATTTGTACAACGAATAGCAAGGATGCTTGAACGATGAGATATTGGATACGCACTACTGCTTTACATTTTCTTAGAATCATTGTGGAGACTTTTGATGGCTATCAATAGCAGATTCCGATTTAACATGAAAAAATGAGTACAGGAAGTTTACAAGTTATCCACTTTAACGTCAACTTTGGGACCTGAGCGCTAGAGATTGTAATATTCACTTTCTTGTTTCCTCTAAATGATTGGAGTTCTTATGCTGTGAGTTTCGTGCTTGATTCAAACCAGAAATATTGTGTTTTCTTAGGTTATTGTAGTTATTACTCGTCGTTCTTTTAAACTACAAATGTCAGCCCGATTTGAACATCCCATCGATCTTCGGATAACGCAGTGTTTGATGTATTCTCAGGATTTGTTGAAACAGATTTGTGATAGTAATCTGATCTTTGAACGTGGGCGTCACAAGAATAGCCATCTGAAACTGTTAAAAGCTTCCATGACTTCGACAGAACAGTGGTATACAAAACTGCCAGGATATGTGCGAGGGGATGTGTCATTGTGGATCCTCCTGAAACGAAATCAAGGATGAAAGATGGCTGGGTGGCTTGTTTCCAGGCGCAGGGATGGTATTTGTCATGACTTTCTCTACGCTGCAACCTTCCAATCAATCCCCCACTTACAGACAGTCGAATGCTGTAGATCGGATAGTGAAGCGTTCGAAGACATGCAGATTAGATTCGGCACTGTTCTCGCTCGTAAGCTTCCTTCATGCACAGCCCTAAACGCTTCCTCTTTTCCTCTCGCTCTGATCTGGGAGAAAAAGCGATATATTCGCTTCCGGGAAACATTGTCAAGGGTTTCCATCCATTAGAGTTGTAACAACGCATTTTCTCCTACATCCACCGTCACGGCAGCAGTACTCGATGGCCGGAACAGGGCTCAACAATGCAGTGGACGAGACTCTGCCATTCTCATGACTGAGTTATCTAGTTTCCCATCTCATCGCTTATGTCACCCTTGGCCTTTGGTTACCTTGGCCTGTGTAATGGCAGGTGAACAAATCCATGATTTGGCCATAAAGATTGAAACTGGAGGACGTGTTTACGTGCCAGCATCATTGGAAGCAGTTGTTCTACAGAGCTCGGGAGGAAGCCCCAAACTGTACAGGGATTGTGTTGTTGCTGAAAACAGTTCTCGGACGATCTGGCTTTCGAGAACTGTATCTGTGAGCAGTTGCCCCCGAAATAGAAACCCCGACATCCGCAGAGAAGCGCGGAGGAGTGGAGGTCATACATACGACGAGCATTTATCTATACAGTACATTTTGAAGGCAAGTCTGGTACAGGTGAGGAGTTTAAAGGGTTTTGTTTGCATAGTGCAATGATTCGGAGGCCGGACAACCCATGAGGACAAAATGTAGAGACTGGGCTCTTTAACGCCACGGAGCTTGCAACAAAAGCATGCGCTCAGTGCACATCACAGTGGCTCCTGCGCTCTATTTCTTGGATTTGTCTGAATGTACCTGAAGACGAGCTGAACTTGGAAGTAAAACAAAACTTTGCGGCTTTGTCTACTTCAAGTCCCGGTCTGATAGCACGCGGAATCGACCTTCAAGTCCTTCAAGACTTTCAAGGCCAGTGCATCCTGATTCCCGATTCGCTGCTTATTCATGAATTTGGTGATGAAAAGTTCAATAGCTGTCCACGAAATCTGTATGTCCCGGATGCTGCATCACCTTTACTTTGAGTACTATTATAAATAGCCAAATAATTGCTCCATAAATATTTCTTCGGCTAGCGCTGATCGGAGGTGTGCGCGAAGGTCCGTTCATATACCATGCATCTGCACCTTGTCTTAACACTGCTCGCAATTCGTTTGCGGCATGGACTGAAAACTGAGAAAAATGAGGATAACATGAAGGACAATGTAAGAGCACTCGCTTACTGTGATCTGAATGTGACAGATTTCGACATCAGTTACCGAATACCATTGGTGGGCTGTTTCTGGGGAAGATAAAGAGGATTGAAGCTCTAATTTCCTTCGAAACCTTCATTCTCTTTTCCCCTCGGAATCGAAAATTATCCCTGCCTGTCATTGCGACTTCTACATTCCGCAGAGATGTTCATCATGTTCGGTGAGATAGAAATAAGTTGCCACAGCAAAAGCAGAAATTATTCTACTGGAATGTGGAGTGATAGAATGTTCTCAATGGTGATGAATAAGCTGAGTCTAGAATGAAGCTCTACATCCGACGTACAAGTTGTGATCACAGTCGTGAAGTGCGACCTTTTGCAGTGCCTCGATCAGCGTCTTGACCACATTTAATATATTTTCGTTCGATATAGATAAGGAGCCGCCATCAGCATATGTGATTGCCATTATAATACTGGACATTTGTGCTCGCCCTGCCTCCAAGGTAGACTTAAAAAAATTGTGCCATCGGCATGGAGATGCCATAAGGAACAACCGAACGGCGACAGGCGGCTGATTGCGTGTGCATGCACAAAGTCTGACCTTCAATGAGCCATTGTTTTACGCAGAGATACGATTCTGCTCTCCATTGTACGGTAGGGTATGGGTGTGAGGGCTGGTTACTCGCTGGCCGACGAAGAGCCTCTGCTGAAAGATGAGTACCAACGTACCATCACGAGGATCTCTCACTCTGAATCCTGTCTCCAAGTTGAAACTTTTTGAATATTGAAAAGCATTTTCGGTTAGACTGGAAAATGGAGTCACTGTGAAGCTGTCTACGAGAGGATGGATTCAAACTTCCGACGCATGCTTTCTCTCACGAGCACATGATGAGCAGACCTGTCAGTGACCATTCTCTAGACATAAGTGTCCTACAATGATGCGTGAAGGCACATTTCGTATTCTTTTCCTGATTCCAAAGTCGCTGAAATAAAAGCGAGTGTGGTGTGGTTCAAATGTACACCGAGGCCATCTTAACTGATCCATTTGCACAAGGACAGAAGTGCTCCGACTGAAACCGAATGTTTCAAGTGATGAGGCCTTCCGGCCAACGGTTCAAAAACGGCATCTATCTTCAAACGTCAACACTTTTATTGTTGGAAATTCCATAAACCTGCCTGTACGAAGGTGGACATCTGATTATTCAAAAGCAGGATCATGATTTGGAGTGAAAGAGTAAAATGATCTTGATTTAATTTGCAGACTGAAAGTTTCGGATCAAATGTACTGACATGCATCGGGTTTGAAATGATGCTATGAAGCTCTTTCTGACAGGATCCACATCCGAGGCTTCTGAATGATGATGATGATGAATTTGCACTTAAGAGGGCAGACTTCTTCTGAAAGTGAAATCATCACAATACGTTATAGTATTGTGCTTTGAATACTTTCAATGAAGCGTCTGCTAATTCTCAAACTACGCTGACATTTGTGATAACTGCAGCACCTTGGCAGATTCCAGTTTCATTTCATTTTAAATTCTGTACATGATTGCAATCCTCTCTCTGCCTTTCTAAAACCGTCAAATTAAAAGGACATGTGGTGCTACACTGGATCCGAAAGGCACATAATCTAACCTACCCAGTCGACTTCGAGATTCCGTCTAACACATGATAATCAGCCCTCGCAAAAATGAACCAGCAGATCGCCGCTTTGATACTTGAAGATACATAAATCAGAGGACAAGCCCGAAAGAAAACTACGTGCAGACAATCAATGACAGGCTGTCTGACAGACTTTTCTGAAATTGGGGAATCGTGGATGTGGTTGAGAAGGAGTCTAATTTCCTGATTGATTCCCTTCACCTGCCTCATGCTGATTGTTCCAACTAGTCCTGGACAATAAGAGAGACATTGTAAGAACTGGGCCACTTATGAAGACACACGTGTGGTGTTCGCATCCTAGTTCGAAATGTGCGTGAAGAATTGTCTGGTCAACCGGTCCACAGATTGAGAAAGTTTCCTCTTGGACCTGAAGAGATGCAAAATCTTGCGAGCATCTAAGATCTCCGAAGATACCCGCTCTACTTGAGTCTTTCCCCTAGTGGCCAGTCTTGATGATCTTCACATGGCAGTTACTTCGTCTTCACGGAATGGCAGACTGAGTGATTTCATGGAATTGAAGATCCACGGGTTTCACGACGCAACCTGGGACCAATATCATGAAATAGAGCAACTACAGAAGAGGTTTGAGAGGCGTGAAGTCCTACGGTAGTGTCAGGAGACCTTCTTATATGAAACATGTTTATCATCTTAGAATCAAAACCAACACGTTCATAATGTTCCTTATATAATCAACTTGGGAAAAACTATCACACACGAACATGTCGCGATTAAGCTAGTTGACACGAAAACCTGCTCCCAACCATCGACTTTTTTTTGCAACTAAACAGACTTGATGGTTGCAAACGGTGACAGAATTTAGAAGTGGGTGGTCTAGAATGTTGCTCTGGACATGATCAAACAGGATCATATCTACGACACGAAGCTTTGTGGACTCCTCCGTTTACTTGGGGTTTACGATGCTTAAAAGTGGATGAGTAGAGATAACTGGCTGACAGAGTATGTTTGGTAAATACTTTACAGAACTGGAAGAGGGATACTTGTATCATTACAGACTTTCATTTGTGAAATTCGATTGTTTTCTTCGTCTTGAATGTTGGTAATGCGTGTCCCTGTGCTGAAAATTACATACTTTGCTTTAAGCTTCGCTCCCTCTCTGTACAAATGCAAGACTTTAATCATCAGCCTCCCCATTGTATTTCTGTAACAGAGTGACAGTGAGAGCTGACTCAGTGATAGATGAGACGAAGCTACCTTACTTTGCCAGTATCCCTTCCTATACCAAGACTATTTTCATCATGTTGGGTACATTTTTAGCGTCATCGATCACTGGAGGCAATACAACCAGAAAATAAGAACATCAATTTCATTGAGAATATTTTGATTTGATAAAGAAGCGAGTGCATTGGAGCTCAGTCTAATTTACGCCTAGGCTTGAGATGACTAGCTCATCGGTAATCGGTGCTAACGAACCGACGCTGGAAGCACCAGAGAGAGTACTGCGGAGTAACTTCCAGGTCTTTTAAGAAACACTGACCAGTAGTTTACTGTGCGAAGATTCGTTGGCTGCTCCTCCCAGCTGGACCTGAATCATAATTCATGGGGGATACTCATTCAAGTTTGAATTTCTGACCACTACATCCGGAGAATTTGTATTGCCTCTGCCCAAATTATGCAGAATGATGCCCAGGAGTCGGATACTAATTACGCTGTGTTCCAAAGGTTTGCATACCTTCGAACACGTGAGTTGAGTTGACTCACAGCTGTGTCAAGAAAACAGAGTATTTCTCTCTCAGGACTCTCGTCACTGAAGTCGTCAAGTATCGAACACCATTCAACCTTCTAACCCCAAGAGTCTGATAAACAGGGAGATTCTTAGGTTCGGAACCTTCTCTGGATTGGGACGAGTGGGCACAGGACCACGAGGTTCGTAGAATACTGTTGTTTATCCCCTCCAGAGATTAGTCAAAATCTACTGCAAACATCGGCCTCAGTCTTTTTACTGAAGCCTGAAAGTTAGAATGAAATGGTTCTCGGCAGTGCTTCGCGTCTTGTGACAAAGAACACCACAGAAAGTACGTCATCGCCTGGTGCGTTTCTAAACAACCACTTCCTTTGACTGGCTCATCATCATCTTCGCTGTTTCCATTTACTCGCTGACCCATTATGCAAAAGGTAAACCGTTAGAGTGGAAAGTTTTCTATACTTAGCCAGCTTCCTTCGACTGATTGTTTGCATCGGATTTCAGGTTTTCTATTTCACTCCCTTTCTTAGGGTTCTTTTCACCTTCCCCTCTGAAAGAGACTCAGTCTCAGGCAGCGCTTCGATGATGAAAGGTCGGCAACGCTTCGGGTCATGGAGGCATGGTAGACTACCAAGAAATTGCTCGATCTGGCCCAATGCACGCAATATTACGTTGGAATGCGTGGGTGTCTTCTCTAACCATCACAGGCTTGCTTCGGTGAAGGTCAAGATGATAGATCATTGCCAACATAGCCATGGCAGCGATACGCATATCGCGCTAGGTGGTAGCGAGGTATTCAATCTACAAGATTCCTTACGCACAAAGGTTCTGTAACTAACGGCGTAAAGTGGTCAAATTCGGATTCACCGTTTTGAAGCAATGGACAAAAAGGTTTAGGCAGAGATTTGCATCAAAATGTTAATTGAATGGAATGGATTTTCCTCTGAATTGGACAGTCTACCCTGCCCCTGGGCATGGCCAGCTAGATTTTGCAAGATGACGATTTAGGAAGATGCATGTTCTCAACAGTCTTTTACCAGATGGTCAATACATCGTGCATGCGATTGTGTTCACAAGCGCATGCAGGATAAATTTTGTGAATCTTGACTTACATGAATCCAGAAGGCCCCCTCCAGAAACTATGGAGTACAGTAATGTAGCTTGGCAGCTGTCATAGCCTAAGGGCCCCGTTATATACCCACCATATCTCTATGGCATATAAGATTTCTGTCAACGAGTCATTCGAAGCAAATAGTGGCTTTTACGTTGTAAATTTGACTGTGATTGCCACTTATCTTAGAACAAATCGGATATGAATGATTGTGGAAACGTGGTTTCTCGTATGCTCAGCACGTAATGAGTACAGCAGACACCGATCCAGACCTGAGCCCGTGTCCGAAATGGATCCAAATGTAGTATCACAAGCCAAGTTGATAAACGTTGCTCATCTCCAAATCACTGCCGACAGTAGTTCCAGGTTGAGGAAGATATTGCAATGTAACGGATCAACCAGCACCTGTGAGAGGGTGAGGTAATCGAAATTCTTGTAATGGGACGTGATTTTACTAAAAGTGATCCTGTTCCTTCACAACTTATTGAAGAGTGCCTAATGAGCTGAAATGGTGGTTTTACCTGAGGTCGCAAAGTCGTAGAAGTGATCCCTCCTAGAGAAATTGACGTGAAGAAGTCTGCGCAAAAGAATTTGGAGTCACTTTCTGCTATGTTTTATGCATCTCAGCTCATTCTCCCATTACTAGAGCGTACAGCGTCGACATCGTCCTTCAGAGTCAATTTCAAGTAAAAGTGGAACCCTAGATGCAATCAAACTTTAAGCATGTCCACTCAGCCTCATTTCCAATCAACGAGTTCATTTCACACCAGGATCTAAATTATCCTCAGGTCCAAAAGCCGAAAAGAAATTCGTAAGACTACTGAAGATTTTCGGGTAAGAATCTGCTGAAGCACGCTCAAGCTGAAAGGTCTTCTGGGTTGTCGCTGGTTGTAGTACTTCCGTTTGACGAATATCAAGTTGAAAACCAGTTGTAAGCTCTGGAAAAAGAATTGGAGATGAGTAATTCGGATGAGAGAACAAAGCACCGTTCAGCTGCTTCCGAGTTTCGAGTTGTGTCATATAGCGACAGCGCATCTCATTCAGTAGATTTGTTTCCTCAGTACCTCTGAAGTGATTTTTTGTTTGTAAGGCAGGTGTCATGCGGATGCTTCTGACCAGCGCAACGAACAACGTTTACTTCAAGAGCTGCGGTCCCCAACCACCGACGTGGAGATTTGAGTCGGAAAGATAGTCTGTCACTCTTTGGGTGTTGAGCAGCACGACTGCATCTGGAGATTTCGTGTCTGCATACCCTCAAAGACTTTTCAAGGGGTCAAGATGTTAAACATCCTTAGGACCTTGTTCTCACGGAAACGCAGAGGAAGCAGTTTCAGGAGGAAATGTTGTCCGGCAAACGGTCGGAAAGCTACTCTGCCTCCCGAGGCGAGAGGTGCACGACCAGTACGTGAATCCTCCAGATAACCATCAAATTCACCTTTGGTCTTATGTCTGTCCACCTTATGTCAGCAGCTTAGATCGAGAACATCACTTCGGGTCCAACAAATTGTGGGAAATTTAAAACAAGAAGACTGTTATTGAATTCTAAGTCTTTATTCTGTGGGAAGTCAATCAGAGCAGTCGTATTTTGAAGTCATTCTGCTTTAAGTTCCCTTCTTGAGAGTTATTCCTCTCTCTAAAATCTCTCCCGATAGAAATTGCGTGCATCTATATCCACAAAAGCAATCCTCACATGGGATCTATTCAAGCCACGAGGTACAGCATTTGTGAAGGAACGCTCTAAAGTTCCTCAATCTTTCAGTTGGCCCGATCCCTATTTTCCTCCAAAGTGTTATACTCTGTTCTTATAATAGATCATCTTGTTTTCTCAGTGACGTTTCTAATCATCGTAACAAACAACATAAGAATCCAAATCTCAGATTTTTATTCATCGACATTCTGAAACAGAGCATTATCAGGAGAATCAAGTCCGCCTTCACAAGGAGGCGTAGATGATAATATCCAACGAGGTCGATGGTTGTGCCCGAGCAGTTTCAACTGATCGCATTGTCAGGACAGAGCACTCACCCTGATACAGAGCGGAGTCCGATGCAAGTAACACCGAACATGATCATTGCGGTTCACAAGTCGAGTCAAGAACATGAGTTGATTGTTATTGACGGTACTTGCTGTGACGAGACCGAGGTTTGAAATGAGCAACAGAAAGTTTTGACGAGGGCAATTCTGACCTCAGTGGGTCGGATCAAATTCTACAGAGGGGAGCGGATTGCTCACGTCTTTCGCAATGGGCAGATTCACAGCATTGTCGAGCTTCTTTCCCGGCGCCTTTCGAAGCCCGCCACAACCATGCGCCGGTTGCCGAAGAGTTCAAGGTCCGAATTCCACAGGCTGTCCAGGCTGCGATGCGAGAACTGCAGAGGAAAAGCGAAGTCACCCGAAACGTCCACCAGGCTTCCATCCTAATAATCTGCCCTTCGGTCAAGCAGGTTGGCGAGTAGCTCGTGGTCGTCGAAACAATGTCCTGCCGATCCAGCTGCACGATTACGGGTGCTACATGGAACAAGGCATCCGAATCGGGAGCACGTTTCACAAACGGAAGGAGCTTCTTCCATCCCGCAGGTACACCACCTTACTCGATCATCAAACCAAAACTCAAATCATCCGAGGAGATGGGACAAGCGCACACCTTCTGTCGGGGAGATGGGAAAGACCCCCGCCAGGAGGAATAAGGGGAGAGCGAGGAGCGAAGCAAAGGCGATAGTGGACACAAAACAAAGAGCTTATGAAGTCCACAAAACAAAACATGTAGATCATGGATGGATCTCACACAGAACAAGATCTGCACTTCCCAACTCTGAATTTCTGAAACTGGGAGCATGCGGCAAAACTTTCTGCTATGTAAAATTCAAAACCCATAGCCCCGCTAAGGAAACAGAGTTAGAGAAACTCAAGCGATGACTCTACGAAACTTTGCTATGGATTGTATTATACTGAATCTGTACAAAGGATAAGAGTTGAAACTACTGTATTCACTAATCGAGCTACTTCAATACTTTCCGTAGTTGTGCATGTGCTCTCCTTAAGATGAGTGTCGTCTTTACTGTATCCCCTTCACTAAAAGAATCTGTAGCATTCCGTATCAGGAAGCCTGCATCCTTAGTAATCAACTACTGTACATTTACCCAAATTGAAGTGGAAAATTCTCAAAGCCTGAGTTTTACTTTCTCAGTGCTTCATATGTAGTATTCAAAAGCAAACACTGAAATCGTTGAGTGATATCAGAGCGCTTCAAATCCCATGAGGAGAGTATAGTTAGTAGACGATAATTTTGCTCCTGGAATCAGTAATTTGAAGATGTATGAACGATGACCCGATAATCGTAAAAGCAATAACTTTTTTCTACCATTTTTCCGTTATCATTGTACTTCAATCAAGCTACGCCACCAAAGAATTAAAAGTAATGTGACCTTCTCAGTATAAACATTGTGACCTTGGCCCGACCATGAAGCTGTCCACATTTTCTCCTTGTAAAATTTTGGGCAAAACCCACTTGCTCATCGCACGTGGAATTCTCATGTGATAGACTCCATTGAGAACAAGCCACACTGAGAACATAACCAGCCACAATCCTTATCGATCACAGCACCCTTGTATCGATCCGATTACATTGTTAATACAAGACTGTAAAGTCTACAACAATGCAATCTACTACAGATAATTTCTCATGTGTAATCAGTAAAACCAAGTTATTGAACATATATAACTCCAAATTCGTCGGTTTTTAACCACCCTATTTATTTATTCTAATCATGATCATTGGCTTGGATGAGTGCACGGTAAGAAGAAACTCCTCAAGCATGTATTTGTATTTAAAATATAACATTATATATTATCTTTGTAAATCTAATCTTATATAAATCAATATATATAATGTATATATTCATTTCGAATTATTATATATATTATTTAACCATGTAGCTCTGTCTCTTTATGAAACTGATTTATACCTATTTCATTGCTTAACTTTCATAAAATTAATTGAATACTTATCAAAATCAATAGATGATGAATAGGTAAAGGAGTGCATATAATCAATCTGGAATTAATATAATCAATTAATTAAAGCTGAATAAGGCAATTTGCCAACACAAATATTATCACATATGCTGTTAATTTAGTGAAAAACAAATTTTAAAATTACATAATACTCATGAACTGGAAGAAATGTTGTATGTTTCAACAATATATGCATACTTATATTCGTATAGCTTGAAATATATTTTAACTCGAAGAAAAAAAATCATGATCAGTCTACTATAATATTATTGCATGATTTTGAAGTAAAACTCATTTAGCTAGAAATAAAATTTCCAATTTTTTTCATAAATAAAAATAAAAATTAAGATATAATAGACCTTTTTTAGTTTATAATTTTTAAATGTAATAAAAAATTTGAATAATTGACTTGCATAATGTTTCAAATTTCATCAAATGATGCACATCCCAGAGTAAATACTTTACATTGATATACTGATTTTAATCCAAATATATATATTTAAAATTTTACATTTATTTATGTTGATTGAAATACTGTGTCACATGGAGACACATATTGTAATCTCGTTCCAGATACAAGTATTGATATATTTGTTATTTCAATACAATAATAATGCAATGATCAGTGTTCGAGTCTTAATTGTTTTCAATACATTAAATTTGGTTTTATGCTCGTCAGGTTCTAGGATGCTTGAAAATGAGTAGTGTATGAGTACAGAACCGGTTGACAGAGGATGTTTGCTAAATACGTCACATAAGTTGAAGACCCATGCGTGTAGCATTCCAGACTTTCATTAGCGAGATTCAAATCTTCGTACAGTGCGAACTGACGAAGCACTGCACAGTGAAGTCCAGGCCTCGTTAGAAACACTGGACTGTATTTCACTGCACGAAGAGGATGGTAGGCTGCTTCTCACAGCTGTGAGAAGCAAATTTCATGGGGAAAATCATAGAAGTTTTGAGTTCCTGATCATGACATCCGGAGATACACCATATAACCTCTGCCCAATTTATAATTTATGTATAATGATACCCAGGAGTCTTAAAGTCATCATGCTAGGTTCCAAGGGTTAGCGCACCTTGGAGCACTTGGCTCAGTTGGCTCACAGCCATGTCAAGAGAATAAAGTGATTCTCTCTCATGAATCTCCCCATTGAGCCTCACCTTCCTGAACTCATGTAGTATCGATGATCTTCAACTCTGTAAACCAAAGAGTCTGATGAACGGAGAACTGTTTAGGTTCAGAACCTTCCCAGGATTGGGATGAGTGAGCAGAGGACCACCCGTTTCGGTGCATTGAGCAGATTCGTAGAATACATGCCCACCAAACTACTACTCAAATTCTACTGCAGACATCAGTCTCACTTTCTACCGAAGTCTGAAAAGTCCGATTAGAAGAGTCCTCAAGAGTGCTTTGCGGCTTATGAAAATCAGCAGCACGGATAGTAAGTACGTCATCGCCTGGTGCATTTCTAGACAGCCACTTTCTTGGACTGGCTCATCATATCTGAAAGAGACTGACTGAATCATCTCGCAACGCTTCAGTGATGAAAGGTTGGCAACGCTTGGGGTCATACAGGCATGGTAGACTACCAAATATTGCTCGTAAGACCGCAGAACAGATATTAGATTTTCGCCTTAGGAGACCGATACTTTGAGGCTTCTTTAACTGTCTACTCTTCTATAGACCGATCCCCTACGTTCACCTTCTTCAAAGGCTCAGTTGGAATTTGTTCTTCATCAAGTATTATATGTATCATACTTGCACCGTGTGTACTAGGATGGGAATTTGGTTGATAGGTAGTCGGGCCCAATGATAGCAGAATTACGTTGGAACTCGTGGGTGTCTTCTGACAGATAACAGGGCCAATCTCTTGCTAAGACAAGCTGCTTCGGTGAAGGTCAAGAAGATAGATCCATGGACACCGTAACCGTGGCAGCGAGTACTGGAAAAGGGGTAGGTAGCGAGTAATTCAATCTACTAGAGTCCTTACAAACACAGGTCAATGACATTTGATTAACAGCGAAAAGCGGTAAAATTCGGGTTAACCGCCTTGAACCTTACCGACATAGGTTCAGACAGAGACGTACATCGACATGTTAACTCACTGGACTGGGATTTTCTCTGAACGCAGTCAAATTTGACCGTCTACCCTGCCCCCGGGGTATGGCTGGCTAGATTTTTCCAGATAACGATTTTGGAAGAAAGGATGTATTCTGCAAATACTTTTGTACCAGATGTTCAACATGAATTTACGCATGTGCGATAAATGTTATGAATCTGGAGATGTATTGCTTGAATTCTCCAGAGGCCCCCTCGAGAGCCCAGAACCTATTGGAGTACTGTAGCTTAGCAGCTGTAATTAGAATTCGATTGAAGTCAAAGCTTAAGGTCGTACTTTAATGATCGAGCATATGTCTATGGCATAGGAAGCGAGTCATTCCAAGCAGAGACGGTTTACATCAATAACTTTTGACTATGATTTCGTTTACCACTGATCTTCTAAAAGACCAGATATGAATGTTTGTGAAGACGTTTCCTCTGTTGTGTCTAGTATGTACAGCACATAATCTGTACAGCAGAAACAAATCCAGACCTGTGCGCGTGTCCTGGTAGTACCCGAAATGTCCAATTCACAAACGAAGTTGATATTTTGTTGCTGATCTCTAAACCACTGCTGACAGGAATTCCCATTTGAGGAAGATATTGCCACCTTAACTGCACAAATCTCGTTGCACATGTACGCCTACTGGGTTTGCAGTTTATGTGCACGAGACACTTTAGTCCAAGGTTCTTGTACTCGTCAGAGAGCAAAGGCAGCACGCACTTTTGAGCCCACGAACATCTTGGCTTAACTATCTGAGCCTTCCGGGATGATATTTCCATTATCAGTAACTTTGCACTTCACATTTTATGCTTGCAGGCTCTTGTTGTTCTTTAACAGAGTGCCTACAAAAAAATTCTTACTGTGAAGTTCTTACTGTTGTGTACAGTCTGCTAGTAATGATACAGCCTTCGCCCATAAACCTCATGTTGCCACACCACCACGAGTAGATGATAAAGCCTCGGCCCATGAACCTCATGTTGCCACACCACCACGAGTAGATGATACAGGCTCGGCCCATGAACCTCATGTTGCCACACCACCACGAGGAGATGATAACAGGAAGAAGAGGAAATTTGAGGAACTTAGAGGAGGAGAGGTAGGTTCTTGTTTCTTCTCCTGGTTAAAGATCTTGCCATAAGTTCAATCAGCCAGTCCAGTCCATCAAATGTGCGCATCAGAGTTTGTTTGTTTGTTCTTTTCCTTCTGTGGGTGACCTCCGCATGAGAGCTCATATCTTTTGCTAGACCAGGGTAGCGAGCAGGCGCGTAAGCTTCGTGCTCAGTATATTACATTAAAGGCACTGAAAGATGATAAGGACATTTATAATCACTACAAAAAGATCGTCAAAATAGGCGAAGGTACGTGCGGTAAGATATATGAGGTTGAAAATGTAAATAATGAAAATGAAAGACTAGCAATGAAAGTTCAGAGGAAGAGTGAACAGGGAGAAGAGGTAAATGTCGAAGGCTTGAGAAGGATCTACAAAGAACTCTTGATCTCAGACAAGATACTTCCACCACACGAGCACATCGTGGAGTTGAAGGATGTACTGGTAAGCCAGAATAAAATTTTCATTTTGACAAAACTCTATGCCAAAGACATAACGCTAGATAATTTTTTCAAAACGTGCGATAACACCAGTGGACGCAGAGTATTTAAGCAAATAGCCGGGGCAGTCCGATTCATGCATGAGTATGGCGTGGTACACATGGACTTGAAACCGGAGAACGTTCTGTTCACTGCTCCAGACTTCATGGTCACAAAGGTCGTAGATTTTGGTAATTCAGAAATCGTCGGAAGCCTTGCTAAGCAGGTCTACAATGGTTTTAAGATGAATGAGTGGTTCACCCCGGAAGAAGAGGTGGAAGCAGCCAGAGACGGCCAACCCACGGTTGATATCCAATGGTTGGGCAAAATACTGCTCGCCATTCTTGGCGGAAAAAGCCTTCCGTTCCAAATGTCAGGCGCCAAGTTCAATCGAGCAGTTGGAAAAATCCAGCCTAGACGAGAGCTATTTCCCGCACCAGCTTTGGATTTGCTCTCAAAGATAGGGCCAGGTAAGTACGGACCTAAGAATATTACAGATATTTTGACAATAGAACAAATCTGTGAGCATGAGTGGCTTCTAGGAGAGACTTCCCGCGAGGGAGGGATGTGAGCATCAGGATGCCGTCGAAACTTGTTGCTAGTGGCAGACCTGATGATGAATGTTCCTGATCATGAAAGTCCAGAGGTACAAACCCAAACTTGGGCCCGTCAAACCTAAACCATTGCAAGTCCATGAGCGGATGTAAATTAGCAGAGGTCGCCTTCAGCTTTTTCAGTAGGCAACCAATCAGCCAATCGACCGATCTAATTCAGGTAACGCAGCCGATGATTCTTCAGCTTATACATGGAAGCATTATAGTCGATCGAAATTCTCCTCAGCCACGAGACTCCATGATTGAGGTAACGATGTGCCTGTAAGTTAGGACGTCCTTGTGGATAGGAACAAAAGGAACGAGAAATTTATGCTTGAAGACATCCTTGCCTTCCCCAGATGTGGTGCATGCAGGTTGTTGAAACGAATAACAGAGACGTAGACAATGCATGCATCGCATCGATATGATGTGGTGCACATGAACCTTCATCATATCGTCTTTAGGCTACACGATGTAGAATCTGTAAGATCATAGACCTCCGTAACTGTCGGCGTCCATCCGGCTATTCTCAATGCAAATAAAGTCAAGGTGAGGAATTTGGCCGCGCGTGATCATGGCTTCCAAGGACGGCAGATTTGGAGTACGTACTAGAGCCCTTGGGTAGTAGGGCTTGGCAAGGAGACCTTAAAAGTTGTGGCCTGCTCGAAAGGAATTTCGTCCATTCGAGGCTTGCTACTGGTAGAGTAAAGTTGGGAGGGCTGCCGGCGGGTCATGATGAGTTATATCGATTCACTTAAAGCTACACATTATGTAAGTAAATGTTTTCCGGCAGAGCTGTCTTTTGGCCAACGCAGAGCTTTTCCTTGGATCACTTGTCCGGTTAGCTTGAAACAATCCTCGTTAAGGGTGACAAGTAGGTCCGTCTATGTCATATGCTCGTGTACATTCTGCACAGATATGGGGCAATGATGCAACAGATATTATTTTTCTAAAACAACTGTGATCTGACTTGTTTCGAAAGCTCCTGATTTTGTGGGGACACTTTTCATGGCCCTGAACGGGTCAATGCATGTGGGCTCGAAGTTACAAGTGACAGAAGTGTCAGCAATAATCTCTAAGCGACGTCCGGATAGCATTCCTTTTGATGATAGAGGAAAGGTTTCGGAACTACAATACCTTCAATCTCGCATACAATTTGTGGGGACGAAGGACTCCAGCAAAGGTTGGCAGAGTCTGGAAGTTTTAGTACGAAGATTTGTATAAATGTTCAGTATGTACAAGCTGTGACGTCAATGCTCTCAATCAGTTAGATCGAAGAACTCTGATTAAACTTCAGTCGACCCCGTTACAGCTTTGCACTGTGACTGCAGCTTGAATGACTTGGCAGAAGGCCCCAAAACTGTGGAATTTTGCACCACCATAATGATATGTTTCAGACATTGCTGCTCCATTAGCAAGGAGTCTGCACAATCATTACGATTCCGATAGAATGTTTAATCTGTGGAGAAGATCAACTTTGAAAACTGATCGTTGGAGTCCCTGTCCATGCACAGCTCAGCAAGCTGGACACATCGAAAAACCGTACTTTGTAAAATCTCTTGACCTCTGTGAGAGCTAAGTTCTGTAAGCTTAGTAAAGAACGAGCCCAGAAATGAAGGCAATGATAAAATAATGCGACCTCTTCTGTTGGAAAAGTATACCTTTTGAAGACACCGCTGCTGTACTGGTGTAGTGTCAGTCTCCGTTTACAGGGGTCTTTTGGTGACCTTACAAAGCTGGAGGTTTTAGTTTCGTCAGTGACTAAATACATCAGGTACATGCTAACAAACTCAAAATACTCAAAAATAGCGAAAGCATAACGTGAGATCACGGTGTTCAAGCAATAATGTCCGAAGAAACCTCGACGTTTTAGATACACGAGACTTTCAAGCCGAGAAGCGCTAGCAAGACTGGTAAGTGGGACTAATCTCCACCTTGGCAGTAACTGACAAGATCTGAGGATTGATGTCACAGGAAACGTCACAACTCTGAAACTCAACTCGCCTGCTCGCCTGTCGCGAGCAGTGGGGCGTTCCTTCGTATATTTCAATCTTTTCTCATCAATATAGTTTACAAAAGACTGCCTGCAAGGCTGAGTCCTCTAAGGAAGCCTGAAATATCACCTTCAAACACGAGCAGGCACCCTTACTTTTTGGATTCTGCATCATTTGCACCTTCAAATCCGCGCACAAAATCCTTTGTATGGTCCAAGGTGATCTTCAGAAATTCATAGCCTCCGCCTTCCGTGTACGTAATGTTCTTAGCTGACGCTAATGGAGGCTGAACTGATGTTCCAACATTAGAAGCTCGGAGAATCGACGTTCCCAGCGTCCATATGCAGCTGAGTATTTTACATTAACTTCTTGGGATTAAATTTGTTGCTGATTTTTTCTTTAAACGCGGTCCCGCATTTTGCTCCATTCTGTTTTTATAGTCAGCATTTACTTATGTGATTCGAGGTGTTAAGGGTTTGTGGTTGTGCCCACGGTAGTAGATTCATGATAGAGTATCATGTATTCTTATGGTACTCTTCATTTAATCTCGTGTTGCCACCTTGAGCGGTACATCATATATCATGTCATGTGTATCATTGTCTCTTTACGTTACAAGGGATAAAGACTCACGTGGAAAAGATACAAAAAAATTATGATTGGATTATTTCAGATGCTCACGTGAACCTAGTGAGCACATTGACATTTGTCACTTCGGGATCATACCGTCTATGTTGATCCATTCATTATCAGTTCCACATTAAATTTTTTCATTGAATTTACAGATTATATAGGCATAAAAATTACATATTATCTTTTATCTCTCATAAATTAGACTATTTATATTTAAGAAAAGAAGTATTCTCTTTTAGGTACAATTTGGTTTATTGATACAACTTGAAGATTAAACTCAGCAAAAATCATATAAAAAATCTCTTCTACATGAGATTGATAACCTTGATTTTTCAAATATTGAAACTTTTTGATCCAAAAAAAAAAATACTAATGGTTTCACACTAACTTCATCAAAAGATTTCTTAATTTACAAATTATTTATGATCATACAGTTTTAGAGAAAATAAAATTCAATTGTTGCAACTTAACCCATGTAGTGATTCATTTCATACTTTTTGAATTACATTCAATATGAGACTTACCTACTGTGGCAAGACGCATACATCCATTCTAATTCTGTGAGTTTGTAATCCATACTTTTAAATTTGATGAGTGCATCATGTTAAGAGTAACCACTTTGTTGTATTTATGGAGGATTTGTACATATTTAAAATTTTTTATAAATTCAAGAGATCTAAAAATTACACTTTTCAATTGAGTCTCAAAATTACATAAAGAACAAGTCATATTTCAATTTTTGGACCGGCATGTTTTTTCAAATTTTAGAAAATCATTGAATTCATGTGAAATGATAAATTAATTTTTAATAAAGTATCATTAATAATATTTGACGCTGGAATTTAAATAAAAGATACTTATAAATATATGTAAGTATAATTGATAACTCATTGTAAGGCTATTAAGAACCCACGGTTGTATTGACTTTGTAGGATGAGGACATTGATAAGGCTCCAAAAGATATTATCTTAGACCTTATCAAATATAAAGTGTGTTTAGGGTGCAAAGGAGATAAGAAAGATTCTAAAACTTTGTTTTGCTGACTAAGGAGTTTATTTTATCAAAGTGGAACTGACAAAGGACATGGATAGATGACAACATGATCCTCTAGATGTACCAATGACTAATCCATTTGCGATCAACATCTAGTGTATTCATTGTAATTATTTTCATGTTTAATTAATAAATCACTTTGGAGATAACTTTATGTGACTATTGATAAACTCCTGATACTCAATTATTCTTCATGTTATTTTTTACAATTTGGGACCTAACAATATACATATTGATTTAGTTTGAATGCTATGGATCTGAATTTGCTAATAATAATGAATAGCACAAAGAGATTGATAGTGACACAAGTTATTCCATCATGTATCTCCTTCCATATACAAAACCACAATCCTTGAACATCGTATCTCATACAAAAAAATGCTAAATATCAAAACCCTAAAATCTAAAAATACTTATAAATTTTTTTCATATCTCCATAATTTTCGAGATGGCATACAGAGATATGCAATTTTGGGCTAGGTCCATGAATTATTACGGTATGATATTTAATTGTAAAGATGTGTGGCAATTGAAGGAGTGTGACAAACCGACCGATGAAGGTTTATGTCCTCTAGTTAATTGCAAATGATGTGAGCCTACATACCTACAATGTATCTTAGTTAAGAAATACTTTGGGGAGATGTCTTCAGTGAATGATTTCTTTGTGGCAAATGTGTTAGTTTGTGTTATGACATATCCTTGGAGTAGAAGGGTCATTACATTTAATATGAAAGTAGGATTGGAAAACTCTAAGAGCAAGTTTTTGGCCATTGAGATCTTTGGAGGCATTTTTTTTCCGGATGGCTAATGTACTAGACTCTTAGGCTAAGGAGTGCACGCTAAAGCACAAAGCCTCATATGAATTTACAGACAATCATTTAGCTCAAAACATTAAATTGATGTTGTTGCAAGCGCAATTCAAGATCATGTTAGAGAAGGTAGAAGTGATACTAGCAAAGCTAAGTGGATTGAGAGGGTAGACAATAGACTCTTGCCATATACTCCTCTAAAAGAGTGCATACCGATGTTGAGTCTATTTTTCTACTTGTTAAAATAAGTCAAAGGAAATTGAGCAGCTATAGAATTATGATGATTTGAACTTTATGTATGAGTAGGCTAAGAGCATGGAGGCTACATGTATGC
Source organism: Marchantia paleacea (assembly GCA_014180765.2). Classification (NCBI taxonomy): domain Eukaryota; kingdom Viridiplantae; phylum Streptophyta; class Marchantiopsida; order Marchantiales; family Marchantiaceae; genus Marchantia; species Marchantia paleacea. The sequence goes on from MUAA02000121.1 coordinate 39,103, forward strand.
GAATCTATAGTGAGAAGAGAGGTGGAAAGTCACATTGAAGAAGCATGAAACAACATACCGGAAGTTTTACAACCAACCATAGAGAACAGAAGATTGGAGTAGCAATCAACATGATGAGGGCTCTATAAGTAAGGAGAGAAGCCTTGTGAGGGCTATTGGATATATTGCTAGCCATATTGGAGTCAATCGGATTTTAGGTAATCCAACCCCTTTTGGAATGGAAGTAAACAACAAATATATTGTAACTACGGTGAAGTGGGGCCACATCAAATGCAACTACATGTTCAAGAGTAGGCCAACACAAGTGCGGCTGATATTTGACTAGGAGAGCACCAAGGAGCTAGAAGCAACATAGGTTGAAATGAGTTTAGACTGCATAGTACCTCAACTGCCTCCTTGTATGCTCAAGAGCTTGTTGATGATTGTGGTGATGTTAAGGAACTAGAATTTAGATTCTTGTTGAACACATGAGGAGATGTGATGTCTTAGCTCTTATTATAGCACATGTGTTGGGATTACTCCTCAAGGTTGTGAAGAGTCATCTTCAAGCTAACTTTGCACATGGTACAGGTAGAATTAATAAACTTAACTCTATGCAATTTCTATTCTAAGGCTCCATTTTACATCATGAATATTGGAACCACGCTCAATGACATTCTTTCTTGGGGATGGATACAAAGTCACATGCATGAGGTTTTTAAACAACCAGTGATGGTCATTTAGCCATCACAAATAGGTGAAAAAAGCATCACAATGTCCCTCTACTTACTTTTGAAAAGGAGCTAGAATCTATTAAGCTCATTTTTTATCAATGTGTGTGATTTTTGTCATTGTAGTGTTAAACAATTTGCTAAAAATTTCATAGGAGCGGACACAGCTAGGGGCATTCATGTAGGGCATTTCATTTACTTTGAAGCCTAAGCTAAAGTAGATCATGGTGATACTAGTGTGGAAACTATACCACACATCCACTAACTACTGACTTAGAGGAGCAAGCAATTCATCCAGACTTGAAGGGATTGTTGGAAGAGTTTGCTCATGTGTTATTGGATAAATTATCACTTTGTTTACCTCCCCATCGCCCCCTTGATTATCATATTGACATGGTGGAAGGAGCTAAATCGTATGTACGTCTACCTATCCTTATGTTTAATGACGATCTGATTGAGCTCAAAAGTCAACTCAAGTAGCTACTTGACAAGCGTTAACTATTGCCCAATATATTTCCTTATGCAATCTCAACTTTGTTTGTGAGCAAAAAGGATGCTACTATGCGCCTTTGTAAAAATTGTAGAGCACCAAACACTAGACACTAAGAAAAAAAATACCTTTTGACTTTGATGGATAGGTTGGCATATGCAATTATTTAACCAAATTAGACTTGGTTTCTGATTATCACCAAATTATCACAAAATATGGAAAATATGAATATATGATACTACTGTTTGGATCGAGTAACGCCCTAGCTACCTTATGTAAACTCATGAAGAACATATTCCAAGATATGCTAGATGAGATTGTGTACTTGGATGACATTATTATTTACTTTCAAACATTTGCACAACATTTTAAAAGATGTGTGTTAGATTTTGGAGAAGTTATGAGTTCATTATCTTTATCTCAATGGGAAGAAATGCTAATTTGAAAAGCGATATTTTGAGTTCTTGGTCTGCGTGATTGATGAGTAGGGGATGCATGCTAATGTGGCCAAGGTGAAAACTTTATTAGAATGGGAGGTACAAGATTCAATTTTTTTACAACAAGCATCTCTAGAATTGGGGATTGATGAGTATGGATTGCATGTTATTGAGGTGAATGTGAAGGATTTATTAGAATGGGAGTAACAAGATTCAATTTTTCTACTATGAGCATTTATAGTATTGGGGATTTATTTCCATAGGTTTATACATGGCTATGCAAAAAATCACAAAGCTTTTGTATGATATGCTTAAAGCTAAGGCACATTGAACACAGATAGAAGTTAACAAACAAGCATTGGATGATCTCAAGTGGATTTTGTCCACATATTTTGATATTAGCACAATCACATATGAGAGAGTCTTTTGAGGTTCATTGTGACATATCTAGGATTGTAGTAGAAGGGATACTTATCCAACATGACATGCCAATAGCTTATAAATCTAAGAAGCTCTCTAACAATGAGTTAAATTGGCTTGCCCATGATAAGAAGTTATTTGCCATTATCTCCTACTTGAAGAATTGACCATTCTATCTCATATTAGATCATGTGACAATGTACATTGATAATATTTCAGTCACTTATTTCAAAACCAAGTTTCTAAAACAACAAAGATGGCAAGCGGAGTTAGCTTGATTTGACATGGAATTGAGGTATAAGCCGAGAAGAGAAAATGTTATACTCTATGCATTGTCTAGAAGGGTGCATACTCTTACAACATCAAGACCAAAGATCAACTTGAAGGAGTTGGTGATTATATACTTGAAAGCTGACATTCAAGCAGAGATTTGATAAACACAATTGAGTACGGGATTTTGGTGGTTCAAACAACATGGATTGTACATTCCAAATGGGATCTTGATACAAACATTGTTGGTGAAACATCATGATGCACAAGCTGTTGTACTTTGAGGAAGGGATGCTACTTGCACAAGCTGAAGTAAGCTCATATGTATTGGCCATGGATGAAAAAGCCACTATGTGATTATGTAGATAATTGTTTAGTTTGCCAACAATACATAATCATTGTTTAGTTTGTCAACAAAATTGAATGCTCATTTGTCATGAAGCTAGACTTTTGCAGTCATTGATTATCGATGATGATCCTTGGTTATCTTTGGTCATGGATTTAATGGCAGGTTTACATGAAGTAAAGGATACAATACAATCTATGTAGTTTGTGACAAATTGGAAGGGAAACAAACCAATAGCTTCTGAAATATCAAAGCTACTTATATGATTTATAACTTAACTTTACCATGGCTAGTTGATTGACCCAATCACTCTAATCCATCATACAATAATTCGAAAGTCCTTCCTCCATGATATGATTAATCCTTTTACTTTATACATCGCTTTGAGGATGATAGGTAGTAAAGAAGGATAATTTTATGCCTAATCGTATAAATAAATGGGTCAAAAATTCATATAAAAATCAAGAATCTCTATCTAAGATAATTTTCTTATGCATTCCATGATATTAATGAATCTCCTTAATTTAAAGAGGTAGTTGAAATCCTTGGATTACCACTTGGCTTAGTTTTCAAAGTTTAGAACCTAACTCTCCATGAAATACCCTTTTTCAATTTTGAATGACTTTTGGACACAGAAGTATTGGTCCTCGATTTAACTAAGGAGCGGATATGCAAGGCTCAAGCTCGGTAGAAGAAATATGCCAACCAACAGAGGAGGGATGTGGATTTAGGTGAAAGAGATTAAGTTTGATTAAAGACTTAAAATCTCACTATCCCAAAGGAATTTATTAGAAAGTTGTTTGCACATTGGGTCGTACTATTTAGGGTTCAAGCAAGGATGGGAAAAATTTCTTATAACCTAGAGCTGCCAAATAGTATTCGCAACTATCATCTTGTGTTTATTCTCAAGCTTAATCTCAAACGTTATGTCTACTTCTTCTACAGAATATCTTTTGATACTTGAGAACCTTTGTTTTCCTTGCTACTCAAAAGGTATCTAATTGCTTTGAGTCGTTGGAGACATACTTTGATCCAAGGTTAAGAGTGGAAGAATTGGAACGATTGAATGATGTTTGATCTGTTTGTATTTTATTTTTATTGTGTTATCAAAGTTCAGCTAAATATCCTTGTAATTAATGTTGAAGTGTTGCCTTGGTTGTGGAGGACGTGGCTGACGGGGACTAGGTCAGTTTGTGAAGGCAAGGGTTGCATGACAAAAGACTGCAGCCGGCTACTATTCTATCAAATCTACAGATCATTGTACCGATGTTAATAAACCCAAAAAATGTTAGTTCTTGTCGGCTATTTTTGGATTATATCTTTGTATCATTGCACGGATGTTAGTAGACCCAAAATATACTGGTTATTGCAATAAGTTAAAGTCATGTTAACTTGAGTCATAATGAGATACTAAGCGCTTGTGGTTTTGATGACAAGAAATAACCTAGACACAAACTTTTTCATGGTTGTTGTTTGAAATAAAATTTAGTTGTTAATGTGCCATTTTTGTTCATAATATTCTCAGAGATGATTATACACCAATGTATTGGTTTTCTAATCACGAAAATGTGATCTTTTGAGGTTGGTGATTATGTCATGAACGGAAAATACACTGCCACCTCCAACTTGCTGAAAACGAACATTGGATTAAAATTATAATTAACCAGATATCACCTAAAGGTGACGTGCTGATCCCTTTGGGGCTAGTCTCCATTTATTTAAACCCAGGAAGCGAAGCAAGGTAGGAGAGAGAGAAACGAGAGAAAACTAAAAGAAAGGAGAGAGAAGGGGAGAAAGTAGAAAGAGAGAAAAGGGAAGAAGAGGAGGAGGAGAATAGAGCATGGGAGAACAGCCGAGATCATACGACAACCCGGGATGCATAGGGGGAGCTTTGGGCTAGGTCCGGTAATTATCACGGTGTGATCATTAAGCAGTGTGGTGAACCCAAAATGTATTCGACTATGAGATTTTCTCTTTGTGCTGTGACATGTATTTCGAGGAGTATTAGCCAAAGCACGGCAGTAGCGCGACCTTACTCCAGCGCAGTTGGCGCTTGGGCTACCCGTAGACTTGGTACCCCGCACGGTGGCTTCCCGCTTCGCAATAGTCTCTTTTAAAATCCGCCATGTAGGTGGCGGCAGCCTCACTGCTGTAGAGCCCACAGCCACGCCATGTGGCCCCACTTTACTGCCAGTCCCGGAATTAAGGGGGTCGACGTCCTTCTCGGCTCAGACGCCGTCGCTAGTTGCCTTTCCGCGCGGATCCGTACTCGCCTCCATCGTTTTCCGACACGAGATTCTTCAAGTTCAGCATCCCCATAAAGCTGCATGCAAAAGGTTCTGGCCAGACTTCTCTGGCCACACAAGGCCACATCGCACAGCGTGAACTCTGTGCGATGTGGCATTTTGTGGCCGTGTATATCATCAGAGCTCTTATTCATATCCTCTTCAGCCGCGACAAGACTCGGTCTAGCTGACGAGGCCTAACTTGAAAATCTGTGTTGGGTTTCTATTACCCTCAGCGAAGAATCGTTGCAGTATCTCTCGTAGATGTCTGTTCCATTTATGCTTTGAGGTTCTTTTTCATTCTTTTGTATGTTCGTCTGATGCTCGAAGGGAAGCTTAATTTAACTGACCAGGCTTAAATTGATTTTCGGTCTTGGGTTGCTCTATCACTCAAGCTGAGCAAAGATCGCTGGTATGAAGTCTGTTTGATTTATGATATGTGTTTCTTTTTCTTTTGTATGTAAGTCTGATGCCCGAGGGTAAGCTCAGTCAGAGTCATCCGTTTAGCTGTACAGAAGATGGAGTTTCCGACAATGAAGGGCTTGGAGCATAAGTACATCGTGACAGAAGTCGGCAACAGAGTGCATTGTGTAGTCGCGGGAACTGGTAAGGCTACATCATTGCCCATTCATTTCCTTTCCCTTTTCTCCGTTCTGAGAAACAACTGATACTGATCGGTTAGAAGATCGAGCATTTTACAGAAAACGATGCACGTTTTTAGTCCTTCACTGGACTTCCATATTCTTCTCATCAGTGAATACGCTTATCCAAACCAAGTCTTGCAACAGCTTGTGATTGCAATCCAAGCAGCGTGGTAACTGGATCGTGTTTGCGGTGTCGCTTCTTCAGGACCTCCGGTGTTGCTTCTGCATGGCTTCCCAGACTTCTGGTACAGCTTTCACTACCAAATTCCAGCTCTGGCTGCTGCTGGATTCCGCGTTATTGTTCCAGATACTCGAGGTGCAGGCGAGTCAGAAATCGTTGAAGCAAGCGACAAGTACACGTTCTTCGACATAGTCGGTGATATAGTTGCCGTCTTGAAAGGCCTTAATGTCACTGAGAAGGTAAGACTCAGTAAGATGTTCGACCCTTATAGTATTCATCAACCACATTTCAACACGCCTATCTAACATTCAGAGGAAGATTTATGAATCACAGGATAACGATCTTCCTCCTGAGGTTAGCATAAAGAAAGAGGACCATCTATCAGATGAGATGCACTTCCTTCTCTGATCGACTGGACCCATTAATATTTTCCTGTTGTAGCTCATTTTCATGATTTTGTATTCTCAACTGACGTTGAACGAATGCATCCACAACTTTCAGGTCTTTGTGGTTGGGCACGACTGGGGATCTCAGTTCGCCGGGCATCTGTCACGGATCCGTCCTGACCTCGTCCGAGCTGTTGTTTATCTGGGTTTCGTGCCTTTCGCATGGAGAGCTCAACTAACCCTTGTGGAGGACCAGTGCGCTGCTTTTGGCGATGACGTATACCTTAATGTCTTCCAGGTATCACTATCGCTTTTACCAGTCTGAAATCGATAGCAGGTTTGTGTAATTATTCGTTACCTGATGATCGGAATCAATATGCCGATGCTGTCTCATGGCCATTGACGTAAGAATATATCACTGTTTGGATGACCGGGCTTGAAAACACGGTGTTATTTTTTTCCTGCCTGTATCCAGCCTGCTATTTTCGGTTGCTCAAGCTCTGGTTTGTAAACCATTTGTCGTGTCCGAGTTGTCATAAATTTTGGAACTATGTGGTTTCATCTCAGGAGCCCGGGCGGGCAGAAGCTTTGTTTGCCAAGGAGAAGACATCTTCCTTGCTGTTGGCTTTTTTCACTCGGTGGGACGAGGATCGCAAAGTCGGTATACCAAAGGCTTACTCCGACAAAGAAGAAGCCCTACCAGATTGGCTCACATCTGCAGATCTCCAGTTCTATGCAGATACTTTTGATAAAACGGGATTCACACCCAGTTTGAATTTGTATCGCAATTTGAAGAGGTTGGTTGTCGACTCGAACTTTGTGTGCGCAACGAGCTGACGTGAGATGGCAGCAGAGTAGCTGTCAATATGATTTGGATGGTGCAAGTAAAAGTGAACTTGATAGTGTGAACTCTGTGATTATCAATAAGTGAAGAGAAAATCTATGTCTTCAAGACCTAACATTGATGTGATTGTTTCCTCGTTACTTCAGAATGGGGTAATCAAAGCTATTAATGATCGTTAGGAAATGTTTTGAAGCTTTTGCCACCCATCAGCAACTCATCATGCCTCTCGTACAGAATCGAGACCCAAATTTGATCTAGTTAATGAACATTCATAGCTCGCAATGTGCAGGTCTAGCGAGCTGAGTGCTGTGTTTATAGACACGCTTCTGGAACATCCGTCATTACTTATAAAGGCCACCAGGGAAATTGGATTCACATTTACAGCATGTTTGGATCCAGAAGAATTACTTGCTGCCAACAAACCTCTACTGCCCAATCTTCAGAAGGTCGTTGTAGTTGATGCTACACACTTCCTGCACCTGGAAAAGCACGAGGAAGTAAACAAAGCGATCATCGAGTTCTTGGTTTCTTTCCCGCTATCTTAGTTAGAAATCGTCCGCCCAAGTTTGCATATGATTGAGGTCAGGCTTAGATCTCATGATCACAGTTGATAATGTGTCAGTGGTCCTAGGCCGAAGTAAATTCATCTTTAATCAGCAACAACTTTGTAATTGGTCGTTATTCCATACTTTAATGTAATCTGCGTACATATGTTGTTTAATGATTCGGGCGGTCCAGCTAGACTGGAAACACTTGATTGTGTTGCAGTCGTGTGCTTTGTAAGTTACTGATCAATCTATTATAGGCAGCAAAGCTCCTCCTGTGTACATATCTCTCTTCATGTTTTCGTCCTATTGTCACTAGCGAGCAGTTCTTATAACAGTTCTTCATGCTCTCTTGTTATCCCAGTATTTTATTGGAGCAGGTATCCACAACAAATCTAGCTGTATTCAAATGATAAATCTCAAATGAAAGCAAAGAACACGATGGCCCACCAGCCTACTAGCAGTGATGACAAGCTCCCTACCGACTCCCTTTGTTATGATGTGTGGGGCTTGGTGCTATTGTCGCTTGGTGTCTGTATCAACCATGTACCTCAAAAGACAACCCGAGATGACAAATAAATTAGTGCTTCAAAGAGTCTTGTTTTCTAAGGAATGCTTTCATGTCAGAAGTTAAATCCAGCTGATAGACGAGGAATTACAGATATGAGCTCGTTCCCTTAGATAAGAGATAGCCTGACGTCTTGTTGCACAGAGATACCTTACATTGTACCACCCCCAGCTAAACATTTATTCCTCATAGATCTAAAAAATAAAAGATCAAATAAGAAAAGAAGGCTCTTTAAGAGATGTTTCCAAAAATGTTGTGAGGAACAAAAGCCCCTGGGAGGGAACAGCTTGAGGGCTGGGAATGAATCGATGAAAATAAATGGAAGATGCCTACTCAACACTCTGCATTTAAAAATTGGGTAGCGGGGGCGATTGGATAGAAACCGGTCTTAGGACTTTTTGTTTGAAAACTTAATGAATGATAGTATGAAGTTCACCAAAGTCCAATGGGACCAAAACAAAGCCAGTGCAGAGCCAGTTGAAGGTCATAAGCTCCACCCAATACTGAGAGTTCAGACTTTGACATGGACCTGAATCTTGTCGGGAGTGAAAAAAACGGTTTAAGCACATTTCACAGAAATCTTGACCTGATCTACTCGCTGAATCTAAACACTGCAACTAGATCCATTATATTATTATTATCCAACATCTATTATGCCTAAACCCAGGCAAGAAATAATTCCCACCTAGTGTACTCGTTCAGCTTGTAATAATGACGTCCTTATGTGAATCGACGAGTGTATTTAGTGCGTTTAGAGAGTTTGTAAAGCTTCCGTGCTTCAATGGGTCACATTAGTTTTATCACAGAGACTGAAAACCACGATTTCTGCAACACGTATCAATAATCGAGAGAGAGAAAGTATGAAAGATAAGGATCCATACCTGCCACATGGACTAAAATCGAGAAAGTATAATAACAAAAGGGATGGGAAGACCCCATCAAATCGACTAAAATGGACTAAAATTGGAGCAAACGATCACATAAGCGACTATATCACAGCACTCAACATAAGTGAAAGCGAAAACGCATGATGTGAGTGAAAACTCAGAATTCCCTGGAACATAAAAGTACCTGGAGACGGACCTGTGATGTATAAACTTGTAATTCACAAATCTGCTCTTTGGTGGTGCATGTAGCGCAATATTACGGGAATGTCCAAGTCATCCTCTATATTCAGCTTGCAAGCAGTTTCAGAGGCAGTTGAAGAAAGAGCTGACAAGATGCCGGAACAAAGATCTATTTTGGGCTTCACAAAAGAAACAGAGAACCTATGGCTCAACCTCTGCAGTACTGACACTTCGGAGATCATCGATTTAAAGATGCTCTGCTGTTATGCACTGGCCATAGATGCAGGATGCTCCATTTGAAGACAGAGGTTGCGAATCGCTAGGATTTTACTGGACCCATCGCCTCATAAATGATTAAGCAGGCGTTTGATTATTGGAAATGCGCTGTGCACTCTCCGTGATCCATGTTTAAGATCTAAGTCCTTTACGGTAATCAGTTTCGTACAAAGCAGAGCAGAAAACTTGCAGTTGGAGAAGAAGGAAAATCAACAAAGAGAATTGTGTTAGGAATTCTAGCAGACTTTAGGCTTTTGTCTCTTCACCATGTGGTTCAAGTGTTTTCCCGTCTGCAGGTACTTGTAAGAAAATTCAGACCAATTTTACCTCCCACCATAATCGACGAGGCATGAAAACGGTGAAGGATCGGTTAGACCGCTAGCATGTCCAGACAATACTGAACACTGTGAACGGAAGGAAAGTAAAGCTCGCGAGTTTGAACAGGAGTGGCTACAATTCATTGCAAAATTCCAAAGACCCGGGTACGAAATCGAAACAGGACAGAAATCTACTAACCACGTTTTCTGTTTCGACTAGCCGTATAGTGACAGCAGTTCCTTAAGGTGGATAGCCACCAGACTGCAAGAATCAACGAAGATTGGTGGAACTTCCCACTACAATTCCTCATTGTTTTTGGCAGTCTGGCGGCTCTCGAGTCTCTCTACCCATTTGTTCATTCAGTTAAACCACGGATTGTGAGCTTACCTTTGAAGTGAGAGAAACCAATCAAACAGGAGACCGACCTCCAGTACTTTGAAAGTCACATTCAGTAAGAACGATGCAATAGAAGCAGACCCCATGGACGATGGTCTTATCAACATACACGGCACTACATAGCCTAGCGCACACACTTCAGCTTGCCGCAGTCATCGACTAGAACAGAAATTGCTCATCGGTGCAACTATTAACAATGTTGAGTTGTTAGGGACATTGGTTTAGTGATCATCGTATCAAAATTGATGAAACACGGAATTTTCATGGAACAATGTTCATAATAACACAACTAATCATGATCCAAATCCTGAGTGCTGATGAATATTTGACTCTGGTTGTGTATGATGTCTCTAAGTGATGGGTCTGCTCAATGTACATTATATGAGAAAGACACAGTTTAATAACAAAAGGGATTGGAAGACCCCATCAAATCGTACAAGTATGGAACCAAAAAGGTAACGCGGGGCTAGGCCCAATACATTATATGTACCTTTGACGTTGTATTGCCTTTGAGATGAAGTTTTGGAGTGCATCATATGTGGAGTACAAGGGTTTCTTTGTCTTGCACTCTTATAATAGCTACATGTTTTTTTTTTAATAACTAGATGATAATTTTAAATTTAATTATTATCTAGTTTGTTTGTTTATTTTTTTCTTCTTTCGTTAGTTTTTTGCTTTTTTGTTGTGTGACGGGTGTGCACAACTGGTGTATGAATTTTCATGAAGTTGTTGTTAAAGCTATTTTATCATGAACATTGAGCAAAAATTATTCTGCTTTAAGATCCAGAGTGTAACAAAATAAAATATAAAAATAAGAATTTATGAAATTTGAAATACTTCTTATGTTGCATACTACAATATTTTGCATTCATGGATTATACTGTAGTGACAGAATCAGAGGTTATCACACTCATGTATCAAAAGATAATATTATGAAAAGAATAAAATCAATTCAAAGTAATTTTTTGGCAGATACATTATTTGTTGACAATCAATATCTTTTATGATTTACATATATTTTATTTTAAGTTTTTTCTCCAAATTAAAATTTACTGTAATATACGAACTTGATATTTTAACGATTTTGATGAAAAGAACATAACTTCAATATGTTTGAGTACTGAATACAACAATTTCAGCTAAATACAATTTAAAAAAATCTGTGAAGCTAATGATCCAAAGGTTCTTGTCTTATGAAGATTTCATAAGCTTTAAAAAGATCTTTGAAGCTAGTCATCTAATCGTTCTCATCTTATGAAGATTTCATTATCATAAAATTTTTTTCTGTGAAACTAAGCATCCAATGGTTATTGTCTTATGAATATTTCATAAGTTTTATAAAAATCTGTGAAGCAAATCATCCTATGGTTCTTGTCTTATGGAGATTTCATTATTTTCGTGCTCATGATATTTTTAACTTGAAAAATAATCAAAAGATGATTCTGATTTTAATTTTTCCGATTTTCTAAAATAAAATTTTATCATAAAATAATATTTTTTAACATTTCAAGTATCTTGACTACCTTAAAAATTAATTTATATACATAAATTACTTATATATATATATTCAAATTGTTAAGCACAAATGTTATTCATGACATTACCTTTTCAAAAATTTTAGTTTTAATATCATTAAAAATTTAATTTTTAAAATTTAACATATTATGATAATTTTAAAATTTAATTATATTCATGAAAGCTTAAATTTTACGCGCAACACATTTTATGATAAATTTCTTGTGCTTTTAAATTAATATTCAAGGCTATAATGTACAAGTTTAAAAAATAATTTCCTTACATCTTCATTACAACATCTAGATGAGTTAAGATGATGTGTATTGTAATTTTTTTGGTGAATTGATCAGCAAATACTTTTGATGGATTTAAAATTTTTTTTTAAAAGAAATTTATAAGATTTTTTTTTACAAAATATATGCTTCAAATATGTATAAAAGTGAAATAAAAATAGAAATATATTAATTGTAATATTATGTTAAGTTAATTTCTCAAATTTTGAAACCTAAAGCTATATTTGTTTTTTGTATTCATTACATGTAGACATGGTTCATTTTGTACAATTTACAAAAAAAAAACTCAACATTAATAACTTTTTTATATTGATTTAAATAAATTTTTTATTTTTTAAAATAATTTTTGGGAAAAAATTTTCAAATCAATTTCTTAATTTTATACATAATGATTTCACACAATTAGACTGAATTTATTCAACTTCATTTAATCATTTAGATGAAATAGATCAGAAATATCATCATGATTTATATTATAACATTTTTTGTTTCGATATTTTTCAATTTTTTTTATCAATTTATGCTCATTATTGAAGTTCTTGTGGTTTTTATCTGATTTTTTCATTTTGAAGTAAAAATTTGATGCCATATTAATGAATTCATTAAAATAAAAATTTCAAAAAAAGTATAATTTGTCACGTGATATTTATTTCAATGACTTTTAAACTTCATGTGAAACAATGATATTTTGTTGTAAACCAATAAAACTATAATATTTGTGATTTTCATAAAATTTAATGAAAATTTTAACAACCAATATATTTCATTCAGATTAATTTGTAATGATTGTAAAATATATAATATTTTAAAGCATAGTTGGTACAATGGTTGAGTCTCGTGAAAAAGAATACTGGCTCAAAGCTACTTGCCGCTGCTGTGTTTGACTCTGAATTTCCAACAATTATATTTTAATGTTGATACTTTGTAGTTCATGAGGACACAGGTTGAGATTGCAGTATATCGGCTTCCAAGGTTGTAGTTATATTTACATTCCAATTTTCTTTGGGAGAATTCTACTTTGATAATCGCTTAATTTCTTTATCATCTTTGGATGTTTTAGGGCATATTTCAGCATAGAGACTTTAACTCATACAGTCATCCCACGCCAGGTGCTGCAATTCGTTTTTCTTTTATTTTAGTCACATATGATAACTTCCATGAACTAGAATATTTTTCTTGATGCAAGTTATATACTTAATTCTCAACGAAGAATAGATATCTTACTTGAAAAAGCCTGGTCACAACTACCTCAAACTATCTGTGATGGATCATACATTGACATTGAAAAGATAGAAGGTATCGTGTTCTGCTTATCTGCTACGGACATGGAATAAACCTTCTAAAAGACACGACCGTCTGGTTCGACCATTAGTGCCGGAGGTCTTGTTTTCTTTATAGCTTCAGAATGTGGCAATCTCTGAGTATCAGTGCGTACTCGTCCTAGTTTTATGAATATACGTGGTACGCACGTTAGTTGTTGCTTCACTGAGAGCAGATTGTCTGGTCTCTAAACCATGCGGAAGGACTGGGACCTGTTCATAAGATGCCGCCAACTGCAAGGACTTGAGAAGACTTGGTCTTGGTCCTATATTGTGGTCTCGAGGAGTGATTTTGTCTTTCACGTTGTGGACGTAACTATCAGTATCGATCAAATTACGTGTTCTGCATATTTGGGCAAGCAGCAGAAGCAATCCTTCACGTCAGATCGTTGGATACTCTCGATGAAACATACGAGCTTTGAAATTCTGCGATTTTGTCCTTGCAGTAATAGCAAGAAAAGAGAGAGCGAACATGGAAACAGGGCAATTTATTCCCGGAGGAGCAGTAAACCTTCCACTTTTCCTCTGAGACACCATGGCGCATACCGTGCCAGACTTTAAGCTCCTGGTAATGGAAGAAACTTCTACCTCTTGTTTCCAAATCGGATGCGTGTCATATGAACGTTCTTGCTTTCATATGACACGCATCCGATTATCTAGGGGATAGTATATATAAATGAAGTAGGACATATTCTCGTATTCTCGTAGTACAATCTTGGTTTTATCTGTTGCTCACTATGAAAGATATTCTGGTCGTATAATCCCGAGTGTACACTGCTGGGTCAACATTATAGATTACATCATTACCGTCGTGCATTGTGTGCATGTCATCGTGAAGACAATTTATACGACATTCTGTGTTCTGGCGTTGTGTCCACTATTCTGATGGACTTGTTACCTCTCCAAGTTTTCACAGAAATCTGTTGACGACCTTGACGGGAACCTCGAGAAGATCAACGTTATATTCTGATACGACTTTGATGGAACATACATATCAGCATGCAACACACCGAAATTCATAGCTGCTCGTGATTGTGTACCCGACTTGAATCAGATCAAGGCCCTCTCAGAAAACAAGCTGGATACTGCTGTTTCTCTTGATAGCAGAAAGCCTTCACCTGAATCTATGCGGATGTAATTCTTCATGAAGTTTGGTTTCCTTATCTAAAGGGATGAACAATCTTGCCATCTATCTGGGTTCGGCCGGAGGTGTTGCAGGTTCTATTGTGGGCTTGATCATTGTCATCATGTTGCTGCGACGGAGCTCGAATAGCTAGCCAGTCACACGGCGGAAGGAGCTATCAAAGAAATCCCTGGTTTGCACAGCTGTGATTGAAACTCCTACCATTCAAGGCGTGCATGTAACTGCACGCAATCAACATGAAATTCTCAATACTAATACTCTTCGTCAACTCGTTAGAGTCAACCAGTATATGTTGACTCTATAAAAATTATAAAATGATTAAATTTTTAAAAAATACTGGAAGAAGGTATGATAGAATAATTTTTCGTTGTTTGAAAGGAAGTAATCCTCTCTCTTAGGATATACCATGTTACTACCATCACCGCTCAGCCGGAGCTATGGTCTTCAGGATATGACACACAGAATAATGAATAATTCGAGATTTGCAAGTTGATTAGTAAAGGTCACAGACCATGGTTCTTGAGTGATCCCCTCCATACCTGGGTCAACAGCTCGAACATTCTCTACGGAAGGGTTCCTAAGAAGATTTCTTGGTCTGTGTTCTTTCACTAATCCCGGTCCTATCGCCTCGCCCTATGGGTCTCCTAAAATTTAAATAACTCATATCAAACTGCAGCAGACTGAACTGTTTTTAGAAGAGATGTTCATCTTTGACCAAAACACTTGCTTATCAGTAATCACAAAGGCATTAGAATGAAGAATGATTCACGAGGCACGATGTGAATACACTTTCAGCACCTGAGGGCAGGCACTATCACTGACTCTGTAGCGCTCTATCCAGCAACCGCGATCACGATTGTACTTGATCTACGTTACCTGAAAAGATTCCGAAGTTTCGAGCAGCGTGCGGTCCGTGTTCATGCCGGACCAAATGGCAATTTGTCACTGCATCGATCCCATGTGCACGTGGCGAGTTTCGGCTGCCCACGAACTGTGGGTCTGTGGTACGTGCCCATCCGATTTGAATGCAGGATTTGGACTTACGCTCAAATCCTGCACTCAAAACGCTCTCAAGTCCCATGATTCCTTGTGACCATTCCTTTATGCGAGAGACTGCGGTCTTGCCGATTGGGCACAAAGATGGAGGCCCTTCCAAGACATGTACGTATCTGCTGCAATCTTCCGCGATCCGTTTTTTTCTCAACGTTCTCATTCCTGAATCGGAAGACGGGGAGCAAAAGGTGGCATTTTTGACAAAGGTTAACACGATCAGCTTGACTACCCGCAGGCCGCACATGATCCACCTCAGGTGGTTAACGTATTGGTTAACGGTAACTCGTATCAAGACAAGACAGGTGGTGGCTTACTGACCAACATGTTGATCAGTCCTCAACGAGATATTCGGGCTTCATTCATAGGCTCCACACAATGCTGTACTGCGAGTGTGGTTTGTCTATGCACATGGCATTGGATCATTGATAGACGTTCCCAACATGAACCTGCTGCAAGTGTGTCATGAAAAGCGAGGAGATGATATTGGAAGAAGCCCACATGATGGGATCCTAGATGATGAAACAAAGGCCCCTGGTTGAAGGCACCTTGAAGCACCTCCAGTTATAGCGTGGTAGCTTTGCGAAAGAATTTTGCTGCATTGAGCTGGTTTCGAGAACTATGAATTTTTTGGAAGTGTTCGCATTAATATACAAGCGTGAGTACTGATCTCACACTCTAAAGCTGGCTAACAAGAGTTTAAACTGCGGGCTTCTGCTCCTAACCTCGTTAATTAATTCAACGAAAGAATGATGAATTGTGCCCATTTTCAAGGCACCGCTACTAACAGCAATTTGCAAAGTTTATTTGCTTAGCTATCTTGAAGTGGGGCTTGAAAAACATCGAAGTTCTTTGCAGTGGGTTTCAACGACCCAGCAATAATGGCAAATTTATCATCCTTGAACCACCATCCGTCAACTGTGTGATTATCCTTGACGTGAATGGGGTCTTTGACAATCGAGCAGTCAACCTCATCGGAGTCTGAAGCTCTAATGGCTATTCCTCTGTAGTGATTGATCCTGGCAACGTCGGTGTCGAGAGTAATCCCGTTCTTCTGAGGATCAACTGCTCTGTAAATCGAGCCAACCTTCACCATCCTCGGATTGGCTATCCACTTACGGTGCCCCATCTCTCCTGGGCAAACATGACTGATGTTCTCCTGACCACAGACGGGCGCTTCCAGTCTGTATACCATCCTCTCCACCGCCCAGTCCTTGCCTTCCGACTCCGGGGCACAATACTTGCGATTGTAAAACATGTTACCGAACGAAACCCAAGGAGCAGCTTTCTCCTCAGCTTGCTCAAGCAAGGTAGACAGAGACAGTGGAGAAGCTACGTGCAGATACTCATCGAAATCCCAGAACAGAGCCCATTTTGCAACAAAACGGACCCGATTCAGGCAGTCATTGATGATGAGGTCCTGAGTGTTAGCCCATGCATTGTACAGTCTCTGCCTGTGCATGTTGACAAACGTCAGGTAACCCATGTCCATCAAGGGCTTGAGCACTGCCATGGTTTCGTCGTCGATTCCTGTGGTGTCGTACATGTAGTAGTGAATACTGCCGCCCGTGAGAGTGTGGTGGTACATGAACCATTGCTTGATGTGTGAAGCGCTGGAATTCGTCCAAACTGGAGCAGAGCAGTAGGCATACTGGTACTGGAAAGTCGTCCTCTCGTACGTGTTCTCCTTCAGCTGCCGAGGTCTCTCATGGAACACGGGGATGAGCTCAGAGGATTTTGAACCCAAGGAGGCCGAAATATTGAGATATAGAAATCCCCCCTCTCTGTCAGTTCCCACTGCATCTGGAAACGAGCAACGAACGACCAATGTATCGTAGACTCGCCCATGCGATTTTTCCACGTACCGAAGATCCAGGATTCCTCCTCGATCTGGAAACCGTCCTGATAGAATCATTTCATCCATGGAGGAAAATTTCTGGGAGACTTGTGCTCTTCCATCCGGAAGCCAAACACAACCGTCGTGAATCGGGCCTTCAGCTCCCGGCTGGAGACTGGGGCTTAGAGTAACGAGTGTAAATTCTTTCAAGGAAGATCTGTAGGAGCTGAGAACCACCAGCTGGCAGACACGGCCGTACTCTCTGAACTTGAACTCTCCGAGCTCTGCACGGTCTTCGTTGAGCAATGCCGAGTCGCTCGACAGTTGAGTAAAACTGTCGTCGTCGTCCTCTTGTCCCAATTGTTTGCTTTCGAATGTCCGCTTCAGCTGTTGAAGCTCGAGGAGCACCTGCCTCAGCAACTCCTGTGTTGAAGATTGTAGAACGGAGATGTGTTTGCCTCCTCCTGTTTGCCAAGTTTGCTTTAGCCAGGCATCCTGATCCTTCAACAAGTTGCTCTCCATCTGTTCCTTCAAGAATCTCTTGATGGATTCTGCCACCAACTCTTCGGAAATGGAAGAATCTTCGAACTCCGGATCTTCTTCCTTCTCCTCCGTTCGCAGCTCCTTAGATGGGTTCACGGAGCTTCCCAATGTTAGTATCTGCAGTCTGCCTAATCCACCATCTGGCCGTTTGTATGTCACCGTCTGCGCCCTGTATTGTCTCTCCAAGGCTGCGTTCCCTTCGACTAGAGCAAAATCCATGCGCAAATAATTGAAGATCACGAAGAGTATGAACACAGCCAACGACGCATTCAAAAGCGGTAGCACTCTGCTCTGAAACCCGGCCATGTCTAGCAATTGTTACGTCTACTGTCTACGCTCCTCAATTCGAATGCACTTCAAATGAGTTCAGCATTTCCCTCTCACCGAATGGGATACATGAACTATCGTTGCTCAATCGGGATTGATTTAAGCAAGTGAACCCCAACTGAAGTGCTGCAATTGCAGTACAAAACATGCAGTGCAAATGCTGAGAGATTTCACTCCGCTTTGTGCAGGGAAGCGAGTTGTGTATTGCAATGCAAGGAACTGATGGATGGAGTGACCTTGAACAAGTCTAATGGGATTCCAAACGTGGCTGATATGGGGGGAGACGAAGACGTTGAAGAGGTAAAACTTCAATAACTTTGCTATGGATCCTTGGACCAAGGCTTTGTAATCACAGACGTGCTTCCTTATGATATCCCTCAGATATTCCTGTAATCGGTTTGCTGAGTAGATTTATCACTTTTTAATATTCCTCACAAAGAAAATGCACTACTGTGGGTTTCAGCTTATTTCCTTTTCTTTTCAACAGATTCAAGAAGGTTTGCTGTATATCAGAAAACGCCAAGAATTGTCTGGCAGAAAAAGCCTATTCTATGCAAGCACTAGACACAAGTAATCATACATGTGCTTTGAGTAAATGAAGCCAGTCCTAGCGCTTTGTGTGCTTAGAGTCCTCAATTTACTTCATAAACATCTGAGTTACACTGCTGACTTGCAAGTGTGAGCAATCGAAGCACTTCGCATGTGCATGAAAGGCACATGCGAAGCACCACGACACCCGCCTACATACATTTACCTTATACGCTCCGAAAAATTGGATGCTGAATCGTCAAATTAACTACTTTGCTACATGTGTCTGACGTCCAAGTTCTTTCGAAGTTTCAATATGAGTGAATGATATATAGAGGCCACCTGAAACCCAGCCGCAAGCTTTCACTGTTCTACTACAAAACGGAACCCATATCTGGCCAGAGAGCGGGACTCTTATCAGTTCTTGCTGGAATCGGAAAGGAGCAAGCCTTTGCACCCTTTGTAAAGTTTTAAATCTTCGACTGCGGTTCAAGATAAACTTGCATGCCATCGCTGAAAGATGATGAAATCCGTTCAAACCTGTTGGTACTTCTCGTACAACATCATGGTCCAACCAGCAGTGGTACAATCTCCGCTTGTTCCTCACCAGGTGCTTGTACTTATTATAGAACCAAGGTACATGTCGGTGTCAACCACACTCTAGCTTTTCGGAGTCCACTAGGGACTATTGGATCTGATCCAATCAAGATGTGTACGATCTAGGGTTTACTTGATCCACATCTACATTAGGTTACATCAGGACCACTCATTGGGTAATTCATTCTCCTTACATAATTTGCCTCTTGCATCTTATTGAGCATCTAACTAAGGTGTACACATAGTACTTTCTGGTTTCATCATGGTATTAGAGCTCTCGCTTTGTCCAACTACTCTACGGTGAATATATTCACTCTATGAGGTTCAAACCTGAAGGAGTATATAAATGCTAATCGAATTTCAAGCCTTTTCGTCTGAAACATAATAACAACGCATTTGCAAATAAGTCTTGTGCTCATGCGAGTTGTTGCTGGTGAAATCCACAATGGGATAATCACGGAATCAATATGAAACATCAATGTCCACAATTGCAGGTTCTGATAGTCTCTCCCATCTTTGATCTACCTCCACGTTGTCAGCTGCATTTTCTGAGTTCGTACCGTGCCATCTTAAGACACCGATTGATATAAAACAAATTATCTTCACCCCAATAAGTCGTGAATACTTCCTTGGGCCGCCACCATCTCATGTAGAAATAATTTGGCCACTGAAAAGTCGTGGTCCTCATGACAATGTCCTCCTCTGCCAGTTAACCGTGAGTCTTGAGCTGTCAATTTTGGTTCATAACACAGCAAGCCACTGACAAGTTCAGGACGTGTTTGGCGCCAACATTAAGTGGTAGTAAATGAAGATCAATATACACACTGGAAATGATGGAGATAAGGTCTTCGCCCCAGTAAACTAAGTGTCTTTGGAAGATATGGAACTCTTTGAAAAAAGTCAGTATTTCCCAATATGAATAAAAGACACAAAATTTTACCTGAAACCAAGTACGTAATTAATATATAAATCTTAGTGTGTATATCTAGTTAACATATATTAGTGTAGTATACATTAATTAAGAGATAAAATTCCCTAAAACTAACTAGGGTAAAAATATTATCTTAATCATTCTTGTTTTCTCATTGACATTTTTGTGATAACTCGTCTATCATCTCTTTCAAAAAAATTCCACTTAACGAAGTTTCCCAGATTAATTTACAATATATTTGGAGAATGATTGATTTTGAATATTGAGAAACATAAAAAACACTTCACAGGATCATAAATGCAAATTTCTTTTATAAGAAGTCGTTGAATTATAATAAATAAATATAATCAACTAGCAAATTTATTTACAATAAATCTGGAGAATGATTGATTTTGAATATTGAAAAAAAAAGAGCATTTCAAAGGATCATAAATGCAAATTTCCTTTATAAGAAGTCGTAAAAGTTAAATTATTATATATATATCAACTAGCAAAAAGACTTTTGATTCATCCAAATAGCTACTCTGTCATTATTATTAATGTGAAACATAAATAAATTTACATAGTGTAGAGTATACCAAAACATAAACTAATGAATATGCGTCCAAGTAAACAATCCACACTATTAAATGTATTTTAATTACCATATATGATTTCCTCCTCTAATCAATGTATATAATTTGATAAATGTGTATCAGAGCAATATACGCAAACCGGATAGAAACCAAAAACTCAATTAGAAAATTATATAATATACATTAAATGCGGAATTGTAAGCAGCGGTTGAAGAAAATGAAATTTTACGTTCGCATTTGGTGATATGAGAGGATTATGAAGACTCGCCTCAGTGGGGCACCCAAAGCCTCGCAAAACTCATTCAACTAGTCTCTTCTCAAATTTGACAAGCTGTTGCTTCTGCAGCGGTTGGGAAGTGCAGCATAGCAACGACCTCTAGTTGGACCGTTGCTGACTGGGTGTGACACAGAAAATCAGAGCATTAGACAGTCTAGGAACATTTGTATACAATTTTGACAATCTCAAATGTGTAGAAAGTGTGGAGCTCTTCGCAGCCCCACAAGACAACTTACGAAGGTTTAGATCTCTGTGGTAGCAGATTATCTGGTACATTTTCCCTCCTCGATATTGGGGCTAGCCCCATGTTACCGGTTTGGTTCCATCCTTGTACAAAAGGGATGGGAAGACCTATCAAATAGGTCCTCCCATCCCTTTTGTTATTTACTTTCTCGGGGTTTCTTTTCCCTCCTCGATACATCAACCATCTGGTACACTTCGGAACTCACTGCGAACGGGATGTAGGACCTATCTCGCACTCATGGCGCGCTCTGTATGCTTCATGTATCCTTAAGGTCGGAAAAAGTTCTCGGGGACAGTAAATTCTTGAGCGAGTACTCAAGTGCACATGTGCAAGGTTACAATGTCGTGGCAGTAGTAATATTTTCACTTATTGCTCCATTGGGCTCGTCAGGTTGTTGGTTCAAGATTTTTGGTGTTCAAGCTGTTCATATTTGATTCGAAACATTATTTGAGACGGCATGTAAATACTTCAGATTTCAATTCTTCAGGTTTTATTCATAATATATTGAAATGTCATATCCTTTATAAATTAAGATTAAAATTGCATTACATCATGTACTATTAAATTTTTTACTAGAAGTTAGAGGGTATGATGCTAAATGGATAGACATCTACATGTCATTATGCAATAACATAGACATTATGTGAATCTTAATTTAATTAAAAATAAATAATTATCAATAATCTAATCAAGTTAAATATTGAATATATTTGAGTTTTGTATCATTATCACAATCATATTATGTTTATCATGATATGAATATAAATGTTATATGAAATCAAAATTATAATTTAAAATGTCCAATAATTAAATTAAATTGAATCATAATTCAATTAAAAATTAAAAATTATCAATAATCAATTTAAACTTAGTATTGGATATATTTTCGTTTTACATCATGACCATAATCATATTACGTATATAATGATATGATTATAAATGTTAAATGAAATAAAAAATGTAATTTTAAATACTCAATAATTAATTGAAATTGAAAAAATATTCCATTAAGAATTTTAATTTATCAAATGGTTAAAAAATATTAATTTTACATTTTTTGTCATCATATATTTTAAATTTTAATTTTAAAAAATATATTTTTAAACATAAAAATCAACATTTATTGTGTTATACCAATCATGATGGAGATTTTTCCTAGAATATTTGATTTAAATGATCCATGATATTTTAATAACATAATGTAGTGGATCCAAAAGGTCATCTTTTGCATTTATTAATCTTCAAATTTTTTTTAAATGCTCCTCTTAACCAATCTCAACATTGAGTATCAAACATGATTTACTTAAATGGAATGATAAAAAAAAAGTTTAATCATATAATTAAATATAATATAATAAATTTATTTTAAAAATTATTATTTATAATAAAATTTAAAATATCATTCAACATTTATAATTTCATTAACAATTAAAATATTATCAAAAATAGTTTAATATCTCTTCTCAAAATATATATAACAAAGACATATTAATAAAATTAATAACTTCATACAACTTGGATCAATGATAAAATTGAAGATAATAAAAAAAATTTGAAATTAATATTGAATGTCCATACATTGTAGTCATATAATACTTTATATCCAAACGTTAAATGCAAATAAAAGTAATTTAAAAAATAGAAATAACTTGAAAATTTTATTAAAGTGGAATTAATTATTAAAATATTGAAATAATTTTATTTTTAACTAGATTTAACAAATCTGTAGCTATTTGAGAATTCTAAAACTCATTTTTTAAAAATAGTCTCATGTATTTGATGGTGTGCACTAGACTGGAAATTGCTCTAGCTATGGGCAAGGTGAGCAAGTATATGTCAAATCCACGGAAGGTGCATTGGGAAACTGTGAAGTGGAATCTCAGGTATCTCAAGAGTACTAAGGATTATGATCTTTTGTTTGATAGTTTATTGGACAATATCAAACCTTGTTGGGTTAAGTTGATGCTGACTATGGACAAGATTTGGACAAGAGGAAATCTACTACTGGGTATGTGTTTACACTTGGAGGTGGATGCGTTAGTTGGAGATCTACCATGCAGAAGTGCATAGCTCAGTCAATTACGGAAGCCGAATATATAGCAGCAGCGGAAGTAGCAAAGGAGGCTATTTGGTTGAATATAATTATCTCTAAGATGAATTAAAACATGATGTTGTAAATCTTCATAATGATAATCAGAGTGTCTTACATCTTGCAGCAAATCAAGTGATGGATAGTAGGGTGAAGCACATAGACAACAAATATCACTTTATTAGAGATGCAGTTTCTGATAAGAAGGTTAAGCTAGTCAAGATTGACAGTGAACTCAATGCAGCTGATGCATTAACCAAAGTTATTTCTTTTTCAGCAGGCATTGTGATACTATGCAGATTTTGCATAAGGAGCACTAGTAGAGTTACTCTAACAATTGTTTGATTCTTGTATATGCTTTACTCCTTTCTAGTTAGGCTACGACTTAGTTCTAGTTAATCCTTCAAGTTTTCTTCTAGTACTTCCCGCGGGGTATGTATGTGGATAACAAGAATTAGAGACCCAAAGACATGAGTTAATGGGAAGATTGTTAGGAGTTAGCTCAAGTCTTGAGAAACTCTAGCTAGTTTGACTAAAGTTAGTTAGACTAGGGCAGGAACCACTATATAAGAGAGGTGGTAAAAACTTTCTATGACACAATTAGAGTTTTGGACCGACAATAAAAACAAATTTAGGATTGATCTTTGCTTCAAAGTAGGTAGATTTTTTAACAATTCAATAAGATCATGACGTTCTATTTGGTGATATTTTAGGTTTTAAGACGCATGACAATCATAAATTTTATTTCAACCATCATGAAAACTAGCTTCAAAATGATTTATAGAATTTATGTTTAGAAATCCATGGGTCACAAAACATTGAATTTAGCCATCAATCTTCTAAATTTGTTGGAGAAATTTCATATTCCACATAATTTTCACTCTTGTAAGATGCCCATTTTAGATGTTAAATCTTTTAATGAGTCCATTAAAAATTAATAATTATTATATGTATGAAAAATTTTATATAAAAAATAATGTTTCATGTAGATGTACAAATTTTTTTCCCCTTTGTCAAATGACTTTTCATTTCATAGTCATATTACACTCCTATTTCATCACTATGAATCCTCTTGATATTGTTCATCTACTTGCAACTAATATCATATTTATCTTTAAGAAACTCAGTTAAATTTTATGTTTGATGGTGATTATATGCTACAATATATTCTTGCATAGTTTGATGTCATCAAATATTTTTCAAATCATCTTCAAATTCTGATAGCTTCTTCTACTCAATTACCTTAATATGCATGATGTTCAACTAAAATTTATAATTTCATGACTTATATAGCAACACCCCTAGTAAGATAGGTGTACGCAACCAAGAATAAATATAACAATTAGAGTCAATAGTACAATTAGCACCATTCAACTAGACATGCCGTTAGGACCAAAGCGCCATTAGGATACCTAGGACTCAATGGATAGAGTTTGAATTAGGGTTCCTTGTAGTGCAAATTTTGAAGTTAAGACTTGGAGAATGTGGCTATGGTGGAACAAGCTAGTGCATGAACCTGGATTCTTTGAAGCTCAAAGTGAGTTTGGTTCAATTGGATTAGATTATCCGGCATGTGGATGTTGAAAATGCTTTTAATAACATATCACATGGATCCATCTTTAGAGAGGTGATGAATCTTTGTAAAAGCTCATTCCTTTTGTATGATCCTTCTATAGTTCATCTTCTTCTTTCTTCTATCAACATGGATTTTCATATGAGAAAGTCATTATTTTGTAGTCTAGTCCATCGCTCATATCGACAGGGAGATCCTTTGGGATGATATCTATTTGTCATGGCTCATTATAGAGCTCTTTTGTATTTTGTTTTGGCAGTGCTAATTTGTGTGTTCCACTCCTTAGCTGATGATACACACATTGTGGACCATGTAGACCAGACTAGGTAAGCCTTTGATTACTTGACTACATAGCTTCATATTGTAAGCTAAAGAGTCAAGGTGTCAAAGTATAGTGCATGGTATCCTTTGGACATTTCTCTTGATGTACATCGTTTAGAGGTATGATCTTACTAATATTCTCATGTGGCGTTTGGTATACTCTTTTTTAATATTGTTTCTTGATCCACCTACCTACTTCACATGGTTTCTCTTTCACTTGCATTCCTATCACACTTGACATCATTTGATAGAAGTATTAGGATTGTCTTTGGTGATATCATCATATTGAGTATCTTTGAGTGTATGATAAGAGATTTGACACATAAAACTTTAAACTAATATTAATAATTTGAAACATACTTAATGTTTAAAAAATTACAAAAAAATAAGAAAGTTTATCATTTGAAAGTAATGGCCATCATCAAGTATTCCCTCTGACTTAATTTCGATACAAAATATACATGAACCTTAAACCATGTGTTGAGAACTATTATTGCTGAAAAAATCAATATATAAATATCAAATTATATCAAAGTAACAATCATTAGATGACAAATTTTGCTATAGTAGACAATTAAAAAATTAATGGTTTGGTGTGTTTATCACTTTAAACATAAATTTATCATGAAATGATACATTAATCATACTCAAAAGAAATTGCAAGAAAGAAACCCAATGTCAATCACAAATAGATTGAATATTCTTTAATGGTGAAAAAGGAACAAGAGAATACAAACTACAACACCATACCCCCTTGATAACTTCATTGCAATTGCTCATTGTCATCTATTATGTTGTTGACTTTCAACGTTAAAACCTGAATTCTTCTAATCCACAACCTATCCGCATCCTAAATCCCAAATCCAGACCTCATATCCCACTACAGATTTCTAGATTTATCCACTAGCATGATAGATTCTCACAAAAAGTCAATATAACAAATCAGTAAAATATAACCTTCTTATTGACTACATCCACACAAGGATGGACAGTCAATAACACAATAGTCATTACTGTTCAAGTATGAGCTGAGATCCATACAACCACGTCGAGAACCTTGCGCACCCTCTCTCTACTACAAACTTCAGACCAAATTTAAACTTCTTTCATAATCAATATCATAACCAAACGTTATCTTCAACTCCCTAGAGCTTTGACTCTCCCACAGTCCTACTTGGTCTTTTACCCGTTCATCCCATAGTGGGTTAGCTTTGTTACTACTTAGTTGGGTCCGGCCCCAAAAGGCTAGAGTAGGAGGAGAACATCCAGTCGGACCACTACTCCTTGTTACCTTGCCGGTGAAGATTCTCATCATCATTATAATTTCTGGTGATAATTTTGTGTGTGATGATGATTCCTCACATGTCACAACAAGCAGAAGCCAGGTTCCCTTTTTCCTATGACCTCGAGTTTTGTAATCTTAACCCATACAAAACCACATAGTCATAGAGAGAGAGAGAAAGAGAGCAATTTGAGAATTATTAGTACCAGGTTGATCGATGAAGTAATCACATCTTGATACAACAAGCCCCTACGACTACTATCAAATTACAGTGATGGACCTAACATCGACTGTCATAGAATATACTTGTGTCAAATTTTAGGTTTGACTTTATGAAATTAAAATCAAATAATATTAAGTACACCAAGTAATATAACAAAAAGTTTGGGAAGATCCTATTAGTCTCACAAGGATGAATCCAAAGGGGGAAAATGGGGGTAGGCCCTAATAGCATCACAATGTAAAATTTATCATGCTGCACCTAAGATATTGAAATATCATGCTCAAACGGTCTATATACTACCTGATCATATGAAGAAATATAGCCTAAAGTGATTGCTTTCGTATCGATTGCATCAGCTAGTGTTCTCTTTAGATCAATGGATACATGTTGGCTAAAATAGGCTAAAGAATATGCTTAAGAGAGTGATACCCCTAAAGCCTAGTATGATAGGCTCTTGCGCACTCTCTCATGAATGTGAGAGAGTGCGCATCCATAAGAGTCATCCATAGCTCCATATAATTTCAAAGCTAGAAGAACAAGAAGTGACTTTTTTGCATTCCTATATACATGGTGACCTTGCGTGTTGCCATTCTACTTGTCGTCCGTCCAAGAGGATGGGTAATCATCTCCTTTCAAATATATCATGTGTAGGATCTGTAATCACAATGTCTACAATAATAACATGGTCCTCTTGAACCAAGTATAGGTTTGTCGTAACTCGAGTCACTTGCAAGGTATACCGACGTTCTCTCCATACGAGGTATCCACAGTCTCATGCCATAGCAAATACTACATCCATAATTACATGATGTATAGCTTTCTTATGTTTTCTAAATGTGTAACGAATCATATGAACCCATGTTGCATCTAAGGTAGTACCACACTCACAATTGAGTAATGAAGATACATATGGGTGGACCAAGCCAAAATGGAACCTCATCGTTATAGAAAAAGTAGCTGATGCGAGTCAGAAATATCTCATGCATATTTGAGTCAAGATCCACGAACATGCATCCTTGTTAGAGCAAGAGCATATACTAACCCTAATAATACAATGAATGGCCAAATCCACTAAGAGAGAGTGTAAAGCATGCTGAAATTGTCAGTCCATCAAGGTAGAGTGTAGGTCTCTAGTCCTATTGGTGGGCAAAGGGGAAAAGGATGAGAGCTTCTATCATATCTCCGGGGATAAATCATCTCTTGTCTGTCATAATAGTTAGTGTGAAAGAAATGACCCTTATCCATGTCCCTTGCATACATTTCAAGGATATGCTCATATGCAATCACAAATCACTTGGATAACAAAGGTGCCGAGAGTACCCAACTAGCCAAAAATTCTATAGATGCCTCTCCTCCTCCAATGATAATAAGTGTACCACTCCATAGGAAATCACCAAAGATGTATGTCTTCATGCCAAATCTCATGTCACACAGTCGAAGATCCATAGTTCAATGATGTCTCCAAGAACAACCATAATCCTTATATCAAAGGCTGTCTAGCGTGATAGGAATGTAGATGAAGGATGAACTGTGCAAATTGGATAGGTGGATCGATGAGCAATACTAGAGAAAAAATTATACCAAACGTCACATGTAGATCCGCTTGTAGAGGAAGGTCATCTGTATGCAGTCGATCTTTGCTAAGTGCCGTGTTTAGATAGCATGAGACAAAGTACTTGGACCCCTCGAACACTCCAAGAATACAAAAGCCGTTTGTCTATGTCATACATCCCTTTAGAAACTGAAGATGAGAAGGAATGCCCAAAGTAGAATATGCCCTACACTTTGAGACATTGACTCTCAAGCCTACAAGATGAAACTAGATCATCAAGTAGTCAAAAGATTGCCTAATATGATCTACATGACCCACAATATGTATATCCTCCGCTAAGGAGTGAAACACACAATCTGACATAGCCAAAGAAACAAACATAAGAGTTCTTTAATGAGTCATGGAAAATAAAAATCCTCCCAAATGATCTCCATGTCAAATACTAGAGGTAGACTATAACTCCCTCATATGAAAAACCATGCTGATAGAAGAGAGAAGAATGTGAACCGTAGAAGGACCGTAAGAAAGGAATGATGCTCTACAAAGATCCACTAGCCTATCTAAGCTCTCTAAAGATGCATGCATGTGAGACACTATTAAAAACATTCTCAATGTCGATATGCAAGACAACCTAATCCGGATGAATATCTATAAGTACTCCAATACCCAACGATACCGGTTCATAACATGAGGGTGTGGTGACTCCAAACTAGTGTGGCTAAAGGTGCTATTGGAAGTGAGAAGGATGTTACAATACCACGGTATGACTAACAAGTCGCAATAAGGCCTTCCTAATAGCAATCAGTCTAATAACCCTCATGTCGTTCTTCATCGTGAGAAGCCAAGTAGCCTCTAGCACTTGGCTAAATGACAACGGAATCTCCCCTCTTGCAACTCATTAATTGCAAGAGAGGATATCCTAACAACCCAAAACAACTCCGTGAAACCACCAGAGGGATCATCAATCTAAAAACAATCTCTAAGACGCTCATATATCATCCCTAACAAGCCCATTGAGTATACACGTGGGGTTGTGCATAGAGAATGGGCAAAAAATGATATATCAAGACATAATGGATCCCTTGGTTCATACTGAATGACCTTTAATGATACTCCTTTGTCCATGGATGGATCTAAAAGACATTAAGTGTAAATAATCTTTTATGTAAAACTAGCCATAGACAAAGAATGAAGGGCTCGTGCGGCTTTGCTATACTTCCGAGCATTCTTTAAGATACTACACCATTGAACATGTCTCTTAACTTGTGAAGCCCGTACTACTTCTCCTATCATGTAGCCCGATTGCCTACTCAAAATCTCCAAAATCTAGTGGCCACCTCCCTATGTCTAGCACATCCAGGTATAATGCAGACACCATCGTGGAAACAGTAGAAATAAAAACCATGCTAACTCCACCATGGGATCACATGCCAACCAATCAAGCGGTGTAAAAAAAAACTGTCTAACCTCGTCATGAAACACATGATAGAGCATGTGGAATATGCGTGGACATGGGAATCTAGTCTCAAAAAGCTCAAGAATGGAATCTGACTGGGATGCTAACTACTGTCATGACTTCCAAAAGTGACAAGTGTCGATGTGATCACGTGCGTATATATTGTGATCTAATCATAATATCTTTCTCACATGGGTTTCTACAAATTTCCAATTAAAAAGTTGATAATATACCACACATCATATATCACGGTTTGATCAAATAGTAAAATATATTTTTAGTTATTATAGTGGTTATATTAGTAATTTTTTTTATATAATATATTTTTATATTTTTATGCCCCTCTCTAGGTGGCCCCTAAGTAGAAACGACTCTATACCTAGCACAAAGACAACCATAAGAATACATGGTACTCTATCATGTATCTATTCGCAAGTGATGTAACCGCAACGAAGGATAGGTATTAGTCAACATACGTCTCCATCGATTTTTCTCGTCCACTGAACCTCGTCTACACTAACTTGTCACATCTCGTGAAGCCGGAAGGGCGATGAGAAATGAACTCTGTCACTACGATAACAGCTCCAGCCTTCGGGCAGTCGTAGGCTACCGAGTGTTTAACCGACCTACTTTCTTTTCACAGCCCTTGATATATTAGCTGCATGCAACCTCTCAAGGGTCAGATGTCCTACGCTATCCATGATGTGCATCTGGAGATTATGAAGCCTGGCTTGCCTTCACAACTTTCACAAAAAAAACTACTTGAGTTAATCATGAGTATATTCAGTAAGGCTTTAAAGCGCATACATCACATTTTTTGCTCGACGTCAAAGCTACTTTCATCAGAATCACATTCGTGGCTCAAATTGTATGTATGCTTGCGGTAGAAAGCGTTTGGAAGCGGAAAATTTCATGTGATGGCTGCGAGTAACCATATCATTTGAGCATTTGCTGATTGATCAGGGTGTTGAGCCCGTACCCAGAGAGACAGAGAGAGGGAAAGATCGAATCCGTACTCATTATGCCAATTGTGCACTTTCTAAAGGGCAATTTTCGATTGGCCTGACATCTCATCTGTTCTCTAAATTTGATTGAGAGCACGCTTGCATAAGCCTGCAGAATGCAAAAAATGGAACTCCTGCCGTGTGCAGCGCAAAACGTATCTTGCTTGATACTAACACCACAACCACGTCTGCCACCTTGGTGAAGGTAGATTTGATATTTCACGCACAGCTTTGGAAATGTTAGATTTACCTTTGTCCGAACTCGAAGTTTGTGACGCTGTCAAATAGTTCTACAGTACACATATCACAGATGTAAAGTATATCAAGATCGTCGAACCTTAGATCATGCTTGAAAGATTCAAGAATCCCGGCTTAAAAAATTGACCAAAAGCCGGGATTGAGCAATGTGCATGTTGTTCTTTACACAATGATAGCGTCAGATTCCACAGGGAATGTCGGTACTCGTAGAAACCTGCTGATATTAGCACGTTTTGCAGTGAGCAATAGGAGTAACGTCTGGACTGGCTAGATGAGCTCGACGTAATTCTAACTCAGAATATCATGATCTGCCACACGATCCAAGATCTGTCTGTGTACTCCGGACGTGATGCGCGTGTAATGCTTTGTATGGCCATCTGCAAATACGCTTGAATGAGCGTTGTCCCATGAGTAAATTAACTTTCGTGCGTAGGAAAACGTGGAACATAAAACTCCCGATGTACAACACAACTCTCATTCGAGTCTCAGAGCAGATCTGTCAGCAAGTCTTTGGAGGAAGACTTGCTGATTAGCTCGAAATTCAACATTAGTTCTTTGACAGTGCACAATCGGCGACACACCTGAAGCGGGAGGAAGGTGTGCTTCCTACTAAGTTTGATACCAACGCATATTCTGAAATTGGTCAACTTTGCGCTCCTTGTTTGGACACTATCTTTACGAGGTTTCAACTTATCATTCTCAGTATCAATGCAATACACACGTCGCGACCGCTTTGCTTGAAGCAGTGCTTATTGCTTTCTAAACTTGTTGGTACATGCTATCACTTTTTTGACTAGATCCAACCATTTTCCATTGGCAAGCTAGGAGCCTGCGGTTCATATACCAGACGCTGACATTACCTTCTGAATCTTCATATTGGAAGTGTCTGTACATGAGTCGAATTTAGACTCTCATATGTCCAAATTGCAGGACTTGGACTACGTCTACCCCTCGCATTTGCAGCTTTTGTAAGGAGTTTCAAGCAAGGGTTGACCATTGCAATCATGATCCCAGAAAATTGTATCGATTCCAGGGGAGTGATCTGAACTGATGTCGTTGATTCTTGACGTGTGCAGAAGCAGCAACCATGATGATGGCCATTCGACCCAGTGTGCTGGTTGTCTTGCTGTTACTTGGGGTCCTCTCGTTTAAGCGAGTGGGGGCGCAAATTTCTGCGCCTGCGCCTGCTTTTCCTCCACCGGCAGCTGTTTTACCTCCCTCACCGGCTCTTCTGACTCCAACGACCTTACCATCAACGCCCAAGCCCAGCACACCCCTCCTCGCCCCTAGGCTAGCACCCAAACCATCACCTAAGCGGGCTCCTCGTCCAGCCCCTCCTGCCAAAGGTCCCGCCACATCACAGGGCCTGGTACGAACTCATTACCAATTCTCATCGCTCCAGTCTGTCGTGAATATGTTTTTCTATGATGATGTTGGATACATGTCGATCGAATGGACTTCATGGATTTCAAGGTTTTAATTTCATTTGGTGTACAGTGAGCACTTGCATCTGTAACTCCATTACGTTCTCATTAGCGACAGAATCTAGTAAGCGTATTGCACAATTAAGCAATGTTCAGCATTTTTTCATGTGAACATGTTGAAAGTCGTCCTCATGTGAATGATTTTTTCGAGCGCTATGCAGAACTCAGTATCGAGTACTGCATCGACGGTCTATGACTTCACGTGGTCAAATCTGGCACTATTCTCAGCCTTTATGCTAGTACTGGCATGAGGAGCGCGCAGCAGAACCATTGACTGTTAAGAAGGAAGATTACTGTCACATTTAGCTGAACATACGGATAGTGATTATACAGACTGAATCATTTTTTATGGTGATCTGCTGATCGCTGGCGAGTGTATGTGTCTGCGGAAGGTCCCTCTTCACTGAGATGTGCCGTGAATTCGATCAACCATCTTAGCTCGAAAACTAGGTGTTTATAAAATGTATACATAGGATGTCTACTGTGGCGGACAGTAATCAGGTTTGAACGCTGATACAGCCACGGAGCGCTGTTCGGCAAGCTGGATGCTCCTATGTAGACTCGAGGTAGACCTGTGCTCAGCTTTCAAGCGCAAGATCACTTTGTGATGATTACTTACTTCACTTGTGAGTCGTAACTTTTCTGGCCAAATTCAGATACGTATAAATCAGTTCTTTAACTTGGTGCCTCTTGGTCAATTCTAGTCCTTCCATGTGCTCTGAAAGTTCGAATTACAATTGCATCGATGATTTTCGGTTGTGGATAGCTCTCTCCAAGGGAACTTGGGCAAGATATAGGATGTTTGCAGGAATAGTACATCAAAACAGATCAGGGGACATTAGGAGAAGGTTGCACTAGCTCCCCTAGCAAGCAAAAGGAGAAAGAAAATCACCATGAATCCAGTAATGGAAAGGAAAGAGCAACGACCATTTGTTTAGTATGAAATGACATCACTTGTAAACAAACTTCACCGTCATGTTGAAGAGTCTAGGTTAAAGGGTTGTTTAGTTTGCTCCATTGGTAAAGGCTGGGATTCTGATATTTAAAATGAAATAGAATCGCGCTAAACTAGAGATTGTTTGCTTCTTTGTTTATCTTAGAGAATTTGAAAATCGCTAAGTGTGCTCGGCTCTGTATATTGATAGTAGACTTTCTTGACACGTCATTGCTCTTATATTCAGTCCAGAACCAAGAAAACGTTCCATACTGCAGCAAACACCCATGCATAGTGACAGTTACAAAATGACAATCGGGGACTTAATGTCATGTACAATGCCTGGGACTTGAATGTAATTTTTCTATTCTCCTAATGACTTGGTACGTACGTTGGTCCAGTGGGATCAGTTCTTTTTTTTATCATAAATTGCTATACGGTAGAACAGACTATCGGCTGTCTTAGAATTTGCTACTATTCTTACAGATCATATCCCACAGCTGCAAGAAGCAATTCTGACTTAAAGTTAATGTGATGCAAAATCTAGCTTATCCCAAACAAACTCTCCTGGCACTTAAACACAACTGCTTGAAATTCTATGTTTTGGTTTTCATATACTTACCATAATTCATTACAGAGCTTCAACAGAACACAGCAGGATAATGTACTCATAATTTCTTTCAATATAGTCATACTTTCGAAATAAATGGAACCAAACGATTACTTCCAAAATGTCCAGTCAAGGGAATCGAGCAAAATGTTTGGTTCTGATCCTAAGGTAAAGGTTTAAGTTTGCGATGAGTGTTTCCAACCTATTGCAATCATTTTAGGCTCACACATTAAGATAAGTGGTGTTTTGCAAAAACCTTAATATGAATTGTAGAACTACTTCTCTAACTAATCATGAGCTGAAGCAGTTGTCTCTGTCGATTATAATGTGGAACATGGTTAAGACTAACCATGTCCTTCCCAATTTACTTCCTAGTATTTTCTACCAAGTACTGTATTCCAAGAATTCCATCGACGAAAGGTTGACTAAGGTATCCTAGAGCCTTAGTTAGCACACTTGTCTCGTTAAACCAGGACGACTTCGAGGACGACCGTTACTGCGTAATGAAATCGGGACCTAATTGATCGAATGCGTCAAAACCTACAGTCCCAAAAGTGACTGAAGAGAAGAATATATATACACACTCAAGTAACTCGATCTGTACCTAGATACTTGGGATATGTCAGGTGTTACCCATTTGGTTTCATCCATGTCCCACTTGATAGATTTTTCCCATTTTACTTTGTCTTCTCTCAGTCTATCAAGGAATCCAAGATCTATATATATATATATATATATAATTTTCTATACATACATATGAAAACAGTGGAATAAAGGGGCCCAACATGTACAAACGGCGACCCATGGAAGTACTCGAGTGCCACGGTGAGAATGCGTAAGACTCCACGTGTTAAGTCTTTCTAACCATGAACCTGCTGTGATACTTTCTCTCCCTGTGACTGTCACGTCTCTGATTTGTTGGTCGTTCATAGTCGGTCGAGCAAAAGTTCTTGTAAACTTATCACTTGTAAAGGTAAACCACGAAATACCACATTGACTACAAACTGAGCTTCGCTCTTCCATACTTACACCTTCGTACTATTTTCACATCTGGTACGATTGCGAGTTTCAGCGCGTCCCATTAATTAGGGTGTCTTACTACTTAAGGTCATGAGGAAGTTTAAATGCTCTTGATATAGAAAATATAGCTGTGAACAAACTGATCATACCCTGTAGCATGAAGAGTTGTAGAACACGAAACCGTAAATCAAAGCTTCAAAATTTCTCATTCTCTTTGAAATTAGACTGCAAAGTGAAGTCAAATGCCAATATAGATATATGAAGGCGGTAGGTTTCTAGACTGACTTAAAGTCTTAATATAGATTGTTTTTAGAAAGTTAAATCCCAGTACTGATGTAGACGCAAATCAGAATCTCAAGATTGCAGTAGAGCATCCACTTTTTACAATCAATATTTCCTTGGAACCCAGAAACGTCAAAAGATACCACATCGTTCCAAAATTGCGGATTGACGCCTGCCAGCATTGATTTGACTTCAGTTAGAGAAGACTGCTCAACTTCACTAGTACATTTTGTCTTATGTGAATGTTTATTACGGTATGCTCTTTACAGCGTAAGTCAATCCATACACAAATAGAATGAGGAAATATGTTTGATATGTAAAAAAAGATACGTATTTTATATATGGTATTTGAAAACAAAACTAACTTGAAAAATATAAATTACTACAAGTTTGTGCTTAAAAAATATCATTAAAAACAAAGAAGATTGTTTATAATTTGCAATTATTTGTAACATGCATAACGTTTTTGGTTATCTTGATGAACCTTTTTTTGTTTATTTGACTCATGTTATTAAGCAAAACAATCAGTTATCTATATGGATACATAGCATTTAATTTTTGTTGTTGTTGTTGTTAATTTGATTTTTTTCGTTGTCAATTTTTTACTATACAACCTACATATTGTGGAATTTTAGTTGCATTGATCAAATAATGTATTAGAACCCACCATTCAATACCCACATAATTTTATGTGGATAAACTTGCTCATAATTAAATTTTTCTAGTGCTTTAGCAACCCTCAAACACTATTCCACATGAAACTCATAATTAGATCAGAGAATGAGCATTTTTTTCTTTTTAATGTACATGAAAAAAATTAATGTATCCCTATACTTGAACTTTTGAAAAACCAACTAATTTTGTTTAACTCTCTTGGTGCCAACTCTTATGTGAGTTTGCAAATGAGGATATTCTTTAAACCATTACTGTTAGTCATGTTGGATTTGCATATGCCACCATGGTTTGTAAGAGTCCAAAAATTTGATGAATTGCCACCATCAAAAGATTGTTCACATAATCACCATTTTGAAATAGATATGAAATTTTTCCAAAGTTGGAGAAAAATATCAATGTCATGAAACTCTTCATGTGAATAATGAGACACAAAATTGCAAATAAGCGATTTGAAGATAGTTCTGAATATATAGAAGTATCTCAAATTGGTGCTCACTAATTAGACCCATGGTGTATTTCCTATCAGTGTAATATGATGTATGACTGAAGGAGCAATGCAACTTACCGCAAAGGTTCCACAAGTATAGAGCCATGATAGAAGTACACGTATGTTTACTTTGTTCATGGTTATGTAGGGACATGTGGACTTTAAGTAGATAAATCTGGTAATAAATCTGTATCTTTGTACAATGATTGAAGAAACATAATCACGTACTAGTGTATCTCCATATCTCACCGAATTAAATTAGTAACGAGAGGAGTAGCAACTTGACATTTTAGTTCTAAAAAGAACTACATTTCTTACATTGAGTACAATGTGCTGTAAGTTTTTTCTTGTTGTATTAAAACCATTATTAAAATTAGAACATATGATTGGCAAACCAAAGACATTAGATCCCTACAGTGAAACTTTCTTCCATTTCTTTTTATGTAGTTTGACATCCTTACAATAATACATGATTCGCACTGTTTCCCTTATTTTGATCACGAAGCATAATGAAAACTCGCCACTACAGAAAGTGACAATAACATTCAAGGGCATCTGTTATCCGATTCAGACAAAGACATGTAGATTCTAGCAAAATGTCCATCGGCGAATTGCATCAAGCGTATTGTTGTTCATTCTTATCGTATTACCATTAGTATAGTTGACTGTGCGACAGTGTCAACGGGCTGCCTTGTTTAGGCTGAGATCCACATTGTTATGCTTCACCCGGCAACAGGATGTTATGGAATTTCACTGAGTTATTCAATGACAATTCTCTAGATTCAGTTGTTCTCTTGGAAATGAGGAATACTGGAGAACAGTTCTTGACCGTCAGAACTGTAGAGCGTACTCAAGTTGCTGAATCGAAGTAAAAAGAAAATGTTGACTGCCGATTATAGAATACGTCTGTG
This sequence comes from Marchantia paleacea, assembly GCA_014180765.2. NCBI lineage: Eukaryota > Viridiplantae > Streptophyta > Marchantiopsida > Marchantiales > Marchantiaceae > Marchantia > Marchantia paleacea. Next base: position 76,627 of record MUAA02000121.1, read on the forward strand.
GGACCTTCAAACTAGAAGACTTCACGTGGCCAGCTCTATTCTGTGTGCAGCCTTTAAAGCTAGCTCGTCCAGGACGGATCCAGCAGTTATGGGATTTTAGACCTTGAAGGGCTTGCAGAGCCAAAGCTCAGAGAGGCTTAGTCTCAGTAGTCGAAGAATATGGAAGGGACTTGGGTTGTTGCTGGAAGGTGTCTCGACATGTTGTCAGACATGAGTGCCTTATCATTGCCACTCCTAGTCTTACTGGTATCGACGATAATCATCTACACGAAGAACATGTTCCGAAGCAAAGGGAGGAGAATTCCTGGACCTCCTGCATGGCCAGTGGTTGGACATCTTCCGCTTATTGATAGCAAATCTCTTATCCATCACAGTCTGACGAATCTCGCCCAGAAATATGGACCACTGTATAAATTGAGGTTAGGAATGCTTAAGGTCTTGGTTATATCGTCTCCAGATATGGCCAAAGAGATTCTCAGAAATCATGATGCAGCGTTTGCATCTCGTCCCTTCACACTCTTCGGAGAACTTTTCTTCTACCAACGACAAGATATTGTTTTCGCACCGTTTGATGATCACTTGCGTTTTATGAGGAAACTTGGCTCCGAGTTACTGTCTCCAAAGGCCGTCCAAAAGCAACAGGTATAGTACATACAAGCCATTGAGCTAATCTCTCCTATACTCTTGCAACCGAGGGTGTCGATGGAGGTATGCTTGAGTAGACAGATGGGATGATAATGTTCAGATTAATCACGTGCTTGCTTCTTCAGTTGCGTACTCACTGATCTTTGTATTGAAATCAGTATCATGTTGTCATGATTCGTAAGCAATAACTCTTTATCCTCAGCAAAAGGATCTAAGCTTCCTTCGTGTTACATTCTTTACCAACTGAATTCAATTTGCCAGGAATGAACATAGTTGTAAGACACAATTTTCTTCAGACGGATACGTCTCAGGTCGTTGTACAGATTCTATGTTAGATCTAGCTATGTTCCAGCATTAATTCTTATTTTCCTGGGCTTGCACCATCCTAGGCAACGCTGTTAATGAAGATCACGTTCCCAGTATTAGCAGTGCTTGGAAATGGAAGCATCGCATTTAGACCATCATCTTCGAATGACATTCTTTAATTTGAACACGTATTTGGTGTCATATCCACTGGTCATATGTCAGTTCCGATCGAGGCAACGAATTTCCTTTACTATTTTAGCGCATTAGGATTCATTGGGGAATTAAAAATATCCTGCCCAACATTGCATTTGTTGGTTATTCGTAGGTTCACAGGCATGAGACGATGATGACCATGGTGAACTCCCTACTTGAATCTCAGCACAAAAACCAACTCATAGATTTACGCGAAGTATTACTCGACATGACCTTCACCCACATGTCCAAAATTCTGCTTGGCAAAAAACTAACTCCAGGAAAGACAGCGGCCAAGTCATCTGAATCCGGTGGTAAGAAGACCCTCTCACAACTGATAAGGGAATTGGCTACTTTCAACTTCCTTTTGCTGGGTGAATGCTTTCCATTCTTGAGGTGGCTGGATGTGGGAGGATCGGAAGCAGCATTTGTGAGAATACATCGTGAGTTCGACAACTTTCTCTCAAATGCTATGGAAACCCTTCGTCGCGAAGCTCCAAGTGCTACTGCTGAGGACCCAAACTTGATGCAAACTTTGTTGTCCATACAACACACAGAAGAAGGAAAAAACATAACAGATTTGGAAGTCAAAGCTCTTGTCAATGTAAGTTCCAATGACCTTTCTTTTTTATCCATAGTTTTGATCATCTCATCAACTGTAAACATATGCCTACGAGTCACATAAACCCGACCTGAAGTGAATGTGAGGGTATGTATGGAGGGTTACAATGTCTGCAGTATCTCAGAGTTGGGTTCTACTGGCAAGTTTCTAACTCATGTATTGTACTTCTCGGGATGTATATTAACGGTGGTGTCGAGATCCGTTTGGTTGGTTCAAATATATAGTAGAATCCTCACAGCTAGTCAGTCACTCAATGCCTTCTCCGAAAGCATCAGAAGCATGGAGTATGGTAAATGCTCAAATTCAAACCAACAGCTTCATCATGACCTTGCTTTCATTGCACTCTGACAGGATATGTTGGCCGCTGGAATAGAGACTACATCAGGTGTGATTTCGTTTGCGATGGCCGAATTGATGAGGAATCCAGACGTCAAGGAGAAGGTTCTCAAGGAACTGGATGAAGTTGTGGGCAGAGAGAGACTGGTAGAGGAATCAGACCTTGTCAACCTCAAGTACCTAAAAGCGGTTGTAAAAGAGAATTTCCGTCTTCATCCATCGTTGCCACTTCTGATACCTCATGAGTCCACGGTGCCTGCGACTGTTGCTGGATATGAAATTCAAGCAAAGACGCAGGTTTATATCAACGTATACGCCATACAACGAAGCCCGGAATTGTGGGAAGATCCCAACAGTTTCAAGCCGGAGAGATTTGTGAACAATCCCGTAGATGTGAGAGGCCAAGACTTCTGCCTCTTGCCTTTCGGAGCCGGTCGAAGGCAGTGTCCAGGCATGGCGATGGGTTTGCTGATGGTGGAGTTTACTCTGGCGACGTTCTTCCAAACCCTCCAGTTCTCTCTTCCTGCAGGAATGAAACCTGAAGATGTGGATATGAGCGAGAAAGCTGGGGCTGCAACATCTCTGCTTTCTCCGATTAAAGTTTCAGTGAAACCACGATTATCACCCAAGTTTTACACCATGCAAACTTAAGGTAGATACCTTTAAGAAAACCTACTTCCTTACATGGAACATTATTCAAGTAGAATTAGGAAATTGCGAAAAATATATATAATAATCGCACAATATGTCCTAGCTCGACTTTTGAAGTGTTAATGCATGTCGACCCTGCAGTAGGTTAGAAATCCCACCAAATAATGATTTTGTCCATGAGAACCAAGATATCATACCATGTATTAAATACACTGCTTTTGTGGAATTCTGTGAAAAAGATGCTTTCTTCAATGAAAAATGAGGAACGCTTTTTTCAAACCTTATTTTCAGTTCTCGTTTCTGGCCCTCGGGCTGCATCGCCCTATGAAATACACATACTAATATGGTCTCAAAAATCGGGTGTAGAGACCCTCCCGGCTGATTTCCACCTACACGGAAAAATAAGGACTTTGTTTTATCAGTCACAGTGTCTTAATGTCATGGCCAAAAAATTACTCGAACATGCAATTGAACACTCTAAAAGCACTGCAAAACTTTTACAGTTGTGATGAGTTGTAAAAGAAAGTCGGATCTGCGCAGGAAGACTAAAAAATGACCAGATTCTGGGAGGTGGGAAAAAAATGGATCGAAACCTGTATGGAAAGAAAACAAACGGCTGGATATGTGCAGAGAGAAAAAACATCATTTTCCCTGTTCATCGCAAATGAACAGGGAAAATAAACATACTGCCGGCATACTTTATCCGGGGGATAAAGCAGCTGCCGGAAAGTGCGAGTGAAGAAAAACATAATGTGGGATTTTTATCATGCTATATATGGAATCTGAAGAAAATTTACTTGGACAAACTTTGTAACCCGGTTCTGGATCTGCTGATAAATTCTCAGCCGGACTTCAGAAGCAAGAATTTGCAAATCGCCGGCACAGCTCTCAAACCGTCGGTTAATCGCTGGAAGTGAAAAAATACTTGGGCGGGGTATGTTGTTTTTGTATCATTAGACAATGCAGCCCGTAGGCTAAGACGTCAAACAAACAAATGCCCTAAACAGAGAAAATCAAGAGAATGGAATTAATGTTTACAGTGAATTGAAGTTAAAATAGTGACCAAGGCTGAAGCTTGAAGCGGTAATTCTCTGTACTATGTCACTAACATACATATTGCATCACAACATACATTGCTGATACATCGAGTAAACCTCCCACTTCCAAAATGACATATCTCCTCATGAGCATGTCTGACCAAACTGTGCTCTCTGAGATGGAAGTCGCACAACACGAACGCTGCCATCTCCCCATACTCAAAGAAAGTGTCTACCTTTCCATTTGAACCGTCGAGCTCTTTGTAAAACTCAATCCCGCTCCTTTGCACTCAAAGTGCCCACCAAAGCACATGTACAAAGATAATCCAACACCACCATGTCGTCATGGATGTCTCGGTTTACCATCAAACCGTCCTCAGTCTCAGCGTCCACGACTAACATATCTGCTCTCTTACCCAAGAGAGATATCACATAGCTCTCAAGCGCCAACATACCTAAAAAGGTATATGCATGCCAACCCAGCACCATCTCCTCATCAGTATCACCGTGCCATCGAGCCCCGGTTTCGCCAACTTGACTTGTATATGGATTTCGACTTAATCCATCTGCATCATGGTTCACCACCCCAGGTCTATGAACAACCATGAAATCATACTCTTGTAGGATAAGAGCCCACCGTGTAGCTTTCATGTAAGTTTGTATGATTCCATTAACCATTTCAATGGTTGATGATCAATGATGAGAGTGAAAGAGTTTCCAAACAAATAACATCTAAAATGTGACACCGCCCAAACAGCTGCCAAACATTCTCCTTCATAATAACTATACTTCGACTCTATTGCATTGTTGGAATGACTTGCATAAGCCACTACAAACTCCTTCCCCTCATCATCATGTTGGGTAAGCACTGCTCCTAAACCCAACATACTCCAATCAGTATGTATTTGAAACTGACGACCTCTCATAGATCTCCTCAAAATAGGGGCAGATGCAACCTTCCCTTGAGTTAACAAAAGCTCTTTCCTCTTCGTCTCCTACAGCCACTCTTGATCTAGCTTTGTCAAGGCTTTGGCAATAGTGCTAAATCCTCGCATATATCGACGATAGAAGTTTACAAGTACAAGGAAAGCTCGCACCCTACTCACATCTGAGGGTTGTGAAATACGAAAGATTAACTCCACCTTGATTTGATGAACTCCCAATCTTCTTAGATATATAGTATGACCCAAGTACTCTACCTGCTCTTGAAAAAACTTGCATTTTCCAGGATGCAACTTGAGGTCATGAGCAATCAGTCGCTCAAATACATCCTGCAAATGTATCTCATGCTCCCTCACTATAGCACTATACACTAGAATATTATCGATGTAGGCTCGGGCACAATCAAGTCAGGCTAAGATCCTATCCATCACCCTTTTGAACTTAGCAGATGCATTCTTCAACCCAAATGGTAAGAACTTCCACTGATACAACATATCCTTGCCATGCGAATCAATTGTCCAAAAGGCTATCTTGGCTTTATCCTCAACTTGAATCTGCAACTGATGATATCTTGCTCGTAAATCCAATGTACTGAAAACCTTTGCATGTCCAACCGCATCAAAGATCTCCTCAGGTGTAGGCATAGCATATCGATCAGATTTTGTCTGTCGATTGATAGATCGGTAGTCATCACACATGCATCTATTTGTATAATTGCCATAGTTATCCTTCTGGACTGGCATCACCATAGCAGAGGCGAACTCTCCATATGATATCTCCACTAATCCAGCCTCAATAAGGTCTTGACACCTAATTTGGATTAGATCTCTATCCATATCACTGTATCGGTACGGACAACGGAAGACTGGTGCATCAGTTCTCAAATCAATCCATATACCATGTCCCTTCAAACAACCTAAATCTTTCATACTGAAGCTAAAACAGTTTATGAAACTCCTCAGAAACCTTCACACCCTACGTCTTTCTTCTCTTGTCACTTTGGGACCAATCTCAATATCCCAAATCTCCTCTCCATTGACACTAGAGATAGAAGACGTAGTATCTGGTTGCTCAATGACAACCTCTTGAGCATAAAGCTTTTTCTGCTCTCTCATATCAGGCTCCACTACTCTGTGTGAACAACTCCTACTACTATAGCTGTAACCTCTTGTGTTGTATCACAAAGGTCTATAGTGGTAACCACCGCTTGCTCCGCGCAAAAAACTCCAACGATACTCAAAGAAGACCCTACCTGTCCTTCTCTAACATCCCCATAAGACCAAGGATGAGATCTTGGACACTTCTTGTCCCCAATTTTTGCTTCCATCATCTTGGTAGGCAAAGAGCTTACCAATGATCTTGCAGTCATACATGTGGACCGCATGCGTCTCTGCTAAGGCCAATCCGAGGGAATCCATGTCAAACAGTTCAGGTCCATAGTCTGACACAACACGTGACGTTGTGATGCCTATGAGAATGTAGGTACTGCTGTAGTACCGGTACAAAATCCCATAGCTCACTCTCTCTCTTCAGCGTTGGGTTGCAACAACCGTTGCAAGTGAGAATCCTATACAAGTCCAGGTCCTCCCTCTTTGTAGGCATGGGAAGCTGGGTAACTCAACAACATGGATAATTCAGCTCTTGGCTGACCCACAAGATTCACCACTACCATGGATGACCTGTCAGCATAAACCACTGCATGGGAGTGTCTACCCACATCCAAAATACTCTCCTGTGTGAGATGTGAGGGCCTCTCCACTCCGTCATATGCTCGCAATAAAACCTCCCTTGGAAGAAGGTTTGTTCACCATAGACGTGGACAGTGTGCAGTAAATCCTAGTCTCGCTACATCCAGCAATACCGCTTGTCCAATCCATGATCGTACTTGATGTGCACTTGTCATCACCGGTGCACATGGATCATCCAACAAAGGAACATTGTCCAAAATGTACGCCGGAGAATAGGTCTGTTGTGACTGGAGAGAACGTAATACACGTAACATCTCCCAAAACATGCAAGAACGTGAATCCAGTAGCCCATGACCATTACCAACACGTGTGTGTCTTTGACATGGCCATCTAGCAATAATCAAATGTATGATGCCATGTTGAGCAAGATATTGTGTCCCAAGCAACAAAATATCTAACGGCAAGGCATGCTGATATCCTTGAACCGCCAACAATGGTAGAAGATCTAGGGATCTTCGCACCAACTTTGCCACATGGCATAATGAGAAACGCCTTGCAATCTCATCTCGCTCCACATACAAGTATCGATGTATTCGTATGCCAGACTACAAAACAACACCCAAACCTGTGCTAATCCCTCCAAAGAGATCCAACACACATATACCCTCCTCTAGATACTGCCAAGAAATAGGCGTTGTTTCTAAAGGTGACAACATAGTGGAAGTGGGAATAACTTCCTTCGTCTCCTCCCTCTCTGGAGCAAAAGACTCACTACAAGCCTGATGTATGAGCTGATCTGCCATTTGTTGTAGTTGCATACATGAAGTACCTAGTGATCCATCCAACGTGGATGACACTACTCCACTAAGACTTGGCATGATAGCCACATCCTCTGGACCATGACTTTCATGAGCATCCATGTTACCCTCCAAAAAATCACCAAGCCAAGTAACATAAATACTGAAGGTTGCTACATATGCCAATCCTCCACTTGGTTAACGCCTAGAACCGATAATGAAGCGTACAAGTAATCGACTCATTCGGCCCTCGCCAGATTGCCAACCTGGCTGATCAGAGGCTGTCTCCTCCCAATAATCAATGCTAAACCCCATCGGGTATAACACTGCCGCACCCACCAATACATCATAGGACTCTGCAAGTGTAACCACAACACTTGCTTGCGTTGTAGATGTGGCTGCACTTGCAAAGTCAACCCCATCGGGATGATGTATGGTGTCGGGGCATCATTAGAACCTCCAAGAGATGTACGAATCTGAAATGGACATCTCTCCATATCGGTCTTTTGCAAACCAAGACCAAGTAGTGCATCCTTACCCAACATAAGGGGTTATGCACTAGAATCCAATAACACGCGTTGAGGTCGATAAACCTTTCATGAAGGTTCAACCATACAGAAGACATCACTTCTGTTATCCAACATCACCGTACTTAGTGACACCCTAGTACGTTTGTATGCCGGTCTCGCTAGTAACTCCATCATTTGAGCGGCATTAGCTTGCCAAGTTCCACTAGTAGTTGTCTTGATCCTAAGATCAACACTACTAGAAGCAACCAACACATCCTCTTTGCTTTCACAAAGTGTGGTTGCCAATTGTAGTACATGGGATGACGACACCCCCAATGCCAATAAATCCTTGGCTAAGAAAATAGGAATATGAACAAGACTCTTTGCCATCCCCAACATTGCGCTAGATGATACCTCAGACGATGTTGATGGCTGGTCCCTACTTGCTTCATCTCTAAGTACATCCACATTGACTTGCATCCTCATCTCTTCAATAGGTCGTCTAGGAGCCATGGATGAGGTGTTCAATACCTCAGACAATGTGAAAGATTGAGAAAGTCTAACCTGTCGGCTAGCCTCCCCTCTTTGTGGATCCAACTCCACGGAGGTTCCTCTAGACTTAGTAGTATGTGTTGCACTACGAGTCACAGCAACTGCACATGGTTGTGTCGCTGCACACATGTACTCCACAACATCTCCATCATATGATGTGGATGCACCAGCTCTAGAATCTGATATTTGTTGGGCTAGAGCCATACTTGCTATATTCTGCTCCAACTGCTCCAGTCAAGATGCCATGTTCACCTCATGACTAGCCTCATGGGCTAACACTTGAGTAGGGGCTGGTCCTCTACCACCACCCCTGCCACCACCCCTGCCATCTTGAACTCCTTGTCCTCTTGTAGGAACTACCATGGCAACTCTTGTTGATGTTAATTCTGGATGGAGATCAAAATATCCATCCATCATATGACCATGTATGTGACAATGCTCACATGATTTTGATCCAACAAGATCCATCCTTTGACCTTGAAGGCAATCTTTCTTGTGATGAGGTCCACCACATGTCCAACACACCATCCCAACAACTGATTGTTGACCTGAAAAAGATGGCAATGGTATGGATGCACATTCATCACTCTATCCAGATGGTCGAGATTGTCCCACATGTCTACCATAACCACTCCGGGTTTGAGTTGTAGACTAGTAACGTGAAGAAGTTGATGAAGATGGTGAATCCTTGTTGAATCCAGCAGTCACCACCCTCTCTTCTTGCATGTTGAGCTCAATATGATCAGCAAGACAAAACACAATGGCCAACGTAGATGATGTCTTCTGTAGTAAGATAGCATCTCTCACTCTACGTCTCAACTCCCTATCCAATATCCCATACCAATATTGGACAACTTGTGCCTCTATCACTCCATGGGTAACACTGATCAACTAACGCATTCGGGTATATGCCTCTTGAAGATTCTCCCCAGTATTTCGTTGAAAGTCCTGCAAGCCTCGTAGCTTGTCAATTCTCACCCTTTGATAGTTTCTCCTCAACTGTGTGAAGAACTATAGAATAGGTGTAATAGCACGGGTATGCACTATTAAGTCCGAATTCGTATAGATTGATTTATTCCCAAGGGAATGAAGGATCAAACCACACTAGCGAAGAAGAGAAATGAGCATTTAGTCATCTTTCTAACTTTGGACTGTTGAGTCCGAAGAGTGTTCACAAAGAAGTCAATAGATCCAAGTCCAATTCCTTCACAAACCCATCACATTACCAATTTCATAGATACAGCAAATAGATTTCAATGCTTGCTTTACTTCGGGATGGAGATCTCTCTCATTACAAATTTGTGTCTTGGCGAAAACACTCTCTAGAGTACCTCGATGCTGGGCTGCAGGCTCACTTCCGGGGCGAATATCCGGGTAACTTCACGGATACACGCTTCAGTCGTCACAATGTCAGCCTGCAGACACTAGCTCAGCGAGTGCTCGTTTTACCTTGACTACAATTTGCAATCCAATAGATTGGACACTTGCAAAGATGAAAGATCCAGCATGTTATTTCCTACGACTTTTTATAATGAATGTTCTAAGTGCTACTTCTAACTGCCTGTACACAGTAAAATTATGGATACTAAGCCAATAGTACAATGCAATAACAGAGATCGCTCTCTCCTAAGTCTTCTACTATGATCTAAGCCGCTCGATTGTACCTCCGCTGCTTGCGTGAATGCGTCGATTCCTAACTGCATTTCCTGTACATCGGCTACAATCTCCTGTCGATGAAGAGCCATGGCTTCCCTGAAATCTCGACCCAACGCATTGTACATCTCCTTTCTCCGATCCTTCGAGTCGCCGGGATTCTCCATCGCTGCAACCAACTGCTCTAACCGCTGCGTCTCAACACAATCACACCGTGTGAACAGATGCTGTGCACATCTATTAGCGAGGTTCTCCAACTTTGCAGGTGCCTCCACGTCCACCTGAATCAATCTTCGCTTTAGGTCCTGCACCGTCTGTCGAAGATGAGCATTCTTCTTCTCTACAAAATGGATCTCGAATACGGCCGATCTCTTCATAGGCCTTCTTCGCCTCCTGAACCTGCTTCTCCATCTCAGTCTTCTCCTTGGATAGCTTATCCACATTCTCCGTCACCTCTCGCACTGTGATGGACTGGTCCTCCTTTCCCAAAGCCAGCTGGTTCATCATCTAAATCAACTCCATTTACCCATCGGCTTGAGGGTCCCACCCTGGCATATACATCGGCCCCATCTTGTTCAACTCCAGCAATACCGGGACCACCACAGCTTCCAACTTCTGCGACAGCTGTAGTACCAAAGCCATAGGCTCCGCAATCTCCTTCGAGGCTTTTGGTCCTGGCTTCATTGTCATCATCTTTGGCCGAGAGGTCTTCGGCAGTCCTACTTCTTCCACCTTCTTCTTCCCCACATGTCTTCGAACTGTCAGAGTGGCTGGCGGACTGTTCTCCACTACTCTCTTTCTTTTCCTCGAAGTTCCGATTACTTCCATGTCCGAATCCGAATCAGGCTTACTCTGCATCGCAGGCTCTACTTCTCCCGTTCTCTACAGTTCAGGAGGAGCACTCGTCCCCAAACTCCTTGTCGACCCGCTACTAGCACTTTCGAGGTCTGCCTCCAAGTCTGACAATCTGCTCTCCAATCTATACAACTGCCTCTCTCAACCACTCCATCTTCGCGTACAGATGCACCAAGAAAGACGAGAGATAGACTACACTCTTATCGTCTTTTTTTAGCTTCGTCGCCATTGCCTATACGTTTCTCGCAAAGATCTCTCCCCAGTTCACCCAAATAGTTCCTCCGATGAACCCTTCTACAATCCTCACCTTGTGCATGTTTACATACGTCGTTCTTTGCGGTGAGAAAAGATGATTCAAGGTGAAAGCCACCTTCCTCTGAAGACATCTTTGATTAAGTCGAGCTTGTAGCCATTCGTCCCTTTCCTCTCCCTAGGGTTGAACCACTTCCGCTCATCGAAGGTAAATGATGTGTGCATCGCCGATCCCTCCAATCGACGCCGCCTTTATTTTCTTCGTGGTTGCACCCATAACTTCGCATCCCACTTCTCTGGATGAGCTCTGCTTCCAATGGCCGTCAGCGCTTTTCCTCTCCGGACTTCATCGCACAGCTCTGGGCACACGTAGTCTCATTGCCATGACAGAAATGCCCCCCCGAGGTTCTTCAACCTTAGCAACTCCACTAGAGTCCAATCCGCCATTAGAATAAGCGGTCGAATTTTCCCCATTGTCGCACTTCTTCCTAGTGGAACTCCTTTGGTTCGACACTTCGACATTACAGCCCTCTTCTCTCGCTCCGGCCACTCGGCAAGTTCTTGGCATCGACTTTTTCTCGACAATTCGTCAATCCGTCGCCCAAACGCACGCTTAAATTCCATTGCAATTCACTCGTGTGAACTCCCTAATGGTATTCTTGTCTAACCAACATATTTTCGGACGAATACCTTCATGAGAACCCGAATATAACTCTTTATTCACAAAAACCAAAAAAAATCCTACTTATCCCAAGAACTACGCTCCTACAATAGGGTTAAAGGTTGGGACCTCTGAACTCTTCCCAACTCTACTAGCTCCAACCGTATCATCACTGCCAGATACAGAGGATGAACTCGTACCTCCAAACACTATACCCGAAGTAATAGAGATGTAGTTTGGAGACCAATATTGTCTCAAGAACTCTATCTTTTCAAGATGTTCACGCCAAAACTCATGATAATCATCAATCGTCGGACCCTTCAAATGCTGGAGTAATCCCTTCCAAGCCATAAACGGACTAAACAACATGGAGTTTCACATCCATGAGTCAAACTGTTGGATGAAGTCATCCAAGTCAATAGTGCCAACTATACTCGAATATCGTCGGGGACCCTTGGTGGCCCCATAGATATCATCCATGTCCCACAACAATGGTGTGGGTACACATTCCAAGATATCACCAATCTCAATTCTGTTAATCTCTAAAATCAAATCAGAGTCTTCTGTGAACCTCAAAGGTCAAGGTTGGTACCGTACTCCGCTACGGATGCACCCAATGCTAACATAGGCAGTCTCTCCTCCGGAACCTCTATAGAACTCCACTGTGACACTAATGTCTCACCTTCATAACCGTACAAAAACAAGTTCCCAATTGGAACCAGAAACAACAACTGGAACTAGAAACTTCAACAAAAGGTACACGAGGTTTCACAAGGTGCTAACACAAGTGCAACCTAAAACTTGCCATTACCATAGGCACTCACCTACTCTACAAGTCCACAAGTTTTGTCTCACTGGGAAGAAACATGGATAGTCAAACATCCTCACTATCGACAGCAGACATGAGCTCCAAACAACAAAGCACCAACACAAACAAACGTGGTGCACAAACAAGAAGCAGAGATGGAGGTATATCAATCACAATAAACAGTTTCGTGCACATACATATCGCATCACAACATACATCGCTGTCACATCAAACATCACAACACATAGATCGTCATACACCAACACAAGTGTACCACAATAATCTTTTCTACTCTCAAAACATCCACAAGGACACTTCTCTCATAACCATAGCATAAAAGAGAGGTTACGGTCGAGCCAAACCCACTTTGTGCTTCAAAGACTCCAGGTTCCCGCACTAGCTATTATCCACCATAGCCACACTCTCAAAGGTTCAACTTCAAAAATTGCCCTCCAAGGAACCCTTATTCAAACTCTACCCCTTGAGCCCTAGAACCCCTAACGGCGTTGTCGGCCCTAACGGTGGTTCCAGTGCAAATGGTGCTAACTGCAAAACCAGCTCTAACTGCTGTATTTGCTCATGCATACACCTATCTACCTAACTAGAGATGCCACTACATAAGTCGTGACAGTTATCGTGCACATACATATCGCATCACAACATACACCGTTGTCACATCAAATATCTTAACACATAGATCGTCATACACCAACACAAGTGAACCACAATCGCACCCCTAACACTAGGTAGCCATCTAGTCCATAACATGATATGCCCTTCGTGGGGCTAAGATTAGGAGGCCGGGTGCTACAATGCCCCATCGTTAGTCGCCTATCTGCAATCCATGTCATGTAACAGTTAGACCTGCTTGCCTGCTAAACGCATGGAGGACATCTGCATCGCCCACTGAGTATCACATTGAGAGGAGGTGTCAAACATGATATATGCCGTCCTCTCGAACAAGAATCACAAATTAACATACTGGCTGCTCCACCAACTGATACACATAACATACATCTTAAGCATGCACGTATAACTGCTAGGCTTGGATCCATAGTACCATCAATGTTTGGAAGGTGACATGGCACACAATTACGCACATGATCCTTCCAAATCACACCATCATGACCCTCCAATACCAAAACTCCAGAAGGTAAAACCTCACGTACTCGTAGAATTATGCGACCAGCTGTAACATCCAATGTGTTTGGTGCACTCTGCTGCAAGTAAACGTAATCACCAACATGAAATCTGCAAATTGAAGGTTGATATCCACCTCCTCGGATGGTAGCATAACGCAAAGTATCTCTATGCTGAGCAATAGCCAGGTTCCCAAATGCCATGGGCAGGACTCTACGAAAGAATTCTGGCCTTGAGAACACACCCTACAGGTAAGTGTGGATCTCTACCATATAATAAAAAGTACGGTGAGAATGACGCTAGAGATGCTTGCCGGCTAAATCGATAACCCATGGCCAATCATGATAGCTGGATGTCCTAGTCTCCTAGATGACCTTTCTCCAAGCCAAACTTTCTTAGTCCTCTCTTCACCATCTGAATAACTCTCTCTGCTAGATCATCAGCCTCGGGATGATCTCTTGAGGTGGTACGATAATCGATCAACGTTCGATCACACAAAGCCTAAAACTCGCCCAAAAACTCAGTACCCTGATCAGTCAACACTTCTGCAAGTGCACCAAATCGGCTAAGCACTGCAGCTAAAAATGCATAAGATGTTCCCTCACTTGACTTGTCGGGCAATGCCACCAACTCAATCCACTCGGAGAAATGCTTCACCATGACCAACACATATCGATCATGTCGTATAGTCAATAGCAAAGGTGTTGCAAAATCGAAGCTCCAACGATAACCAAGTCCCATAATCAGTAGAGGATGTAGTTGTGGAATAGGGGCATTGAATGATACTCGAACATGATCACATACCATACATCTGGCCACAAACAGTTGCACCTCAGTTTGCATACCTCTCCACCAATAGTGACTTTGAAGTAAGCTATATGTCCGCTTTACTCCAAAATGACCTAACTCCTCATGAGCATGTATGACCAATTGTGCTCTATGAGATGGAAGTGGCACAACACGACATTGCCATCTCCCCATAATTGAAGAAGGTGTCTACTTCCCATCTGAACCGTTGAGCTCTCTGTAAAACTCGATCCCGCTCCTTTGCACTCATGGTGCCCACCAAAGCACCTGTACGAAGATACTCCAACACCAACATGTCATCATGGATGTCTCGGTTTACCATCAAACCGTCCTCAGTCTTGGCGTCCAAGGCTAACATATCTGCTCTCTAACCCAAGAGAGATATCATATAGCTCAAGTGCCAACATACTCAAAAAAGCATATGCATGCCAACCCCGCACCATCTCCTCATCAGTATCACCGTGCCATCTGGGTTTCGACTTAACCCATCTGCATCAAGGTTCACCACCCCAGATCTATGAACAACCGTGAAATCATGCTCCTATAGGATAAGAGCCCATCATGCAAGCTTTCCAGTAAGCTTGTCTGATTCCATCAACCATTTCAATGATTGATGATCATTGATGAGAGTGAAGGAGTTTCCAAACAAATAACATCTGAAATGTGCCACCGCCCAAACAGCTACCAAACATTCTCCTTCATAAGAACTATACTTCGACTCCGCTACATTGTTGGAATGACTTCATAAGCCACTACAAACTCCTTCCCCTCATCACCATGTTGGGTAAGCACTGCTCCCAAATCCAACATACTCCAATCAGTATATACTTGAAACGGACGGCCTCTCACAAGTCTCCTCAAAATAGGGGCAGATGTCAACCTTCCCTTGAGCTCAACAAAAGCTCTCTCCTGTTCATCTCCTCAACTCCACTCTTGATCTAGCTTTGTCAACTTTGTCAAGGCTTTGGCAATAGTGCTAAATCCTCACACATATCGACGATAGAATTTTGCAAGTCCAAGGAAAGCTCGCACCCTATTCACATCCGAGGGTTGTGGAATACGCAAGATTGCCTCTACCTTGGTTTGCTAAACTCCCAATCCTCCTAGGTTTATGGTATGACCCAAGTACTCTATGTTGAGAAATCGACTCTTCAGGAATCACTCCAAGAAGAGGAGAGCACACCAAAGGGACAAGAGAGAGAGTGTACAGGAATGAGATGAGGAAGGCTTTGCCTTCCCTTGTATATATATAGGGTGAGTACAAGGAAACCCTAATTTCGGGTTAGCCCTAAACAGATCTGTACCATAGGTACGTAACAACCCTAGATCAACTCAATGAGCTTGGGATATTAACACTCTACTCTAGAAAGAACTTGCACTTTCGAGGATGCAACTTGAGGTCATGAGCAATCAGTCGCTCAAATACTTCTTGCAAATGTATCTCATGCTCCCTCACTATAGCACTATACACTAGAATATCATGGATGTAGGCTCGGACACAATCAAATCTTGCTAGGATCCTATCCATCACTCTTTGGAACTTAGCAGGAGCATTCTTCAACCCAAATGGTAAGAACTTCCACTCATACAACATATCCTTGCCATGCGAATCAATTGCCTAGAAGGTTGTCTTGGCCTTATCCTCATCTCGAATCCGCAATTGATGATATCCTCCTTGTAAATCCAATGTACTAAAAACCTTTGCATGCCCAACTGCATCAAAGATCTCCTCCGGTGAAGGCATAGTATATCGATCAGATTTTGTCTGTCGATTGATAGATCGGTAGTCATCACACATGCATCTATCTGTATAATTGCCATGTATATCCTTCTTGACTGGCATCACCACAGAAGAGGCATACTCTCAATATGATATCTCCACTAATCTAGCCTCAAGAAGGTCTTGACAC
Source organism: Marchantia paleacea (assembly GCA_014180765.2). Lineage (NCBI taxonomy): Eukaryota > Viridiplantae > Streptophyta > Marchantiopsida > Marchantiales > Marchantiaceae > Marchantia > Marchantia paleacea. Next base: position 92,990 of record MUAA02000121.1, read on the forward strand.
CTACTTTGGATCCAATCTCTCTCCATATCACTGTATCGATATGGACGACGGAAGACTATTGCATCAGTTGTCAAGTCAATCCGTATACCAGGTCCCTTCAAACAATCTAAATCCTTCATACTGAAGGCAAAACAATTTCTGAAACTCCTCAGAAAACTCCACACCCTATGTCTTTCTTTCCTGTCATTTTGGAAACAATCTCAAGATCCCAAATCTCCTCTCCATCTACACTAGAGATAGAAGACGTAGTATCGGATTGCTAAATGACAACCTCTTGAGCAGAAAGCTTTTTCTACTATCTCATACCAGGCTCCACTATCTAAGTGTGAACAACTCCTGGTGCTGTTGCTGTAACCTCTTGTGTTGTATCACAAAGGTCTAAAATGATAACCATCGCTTGCTCCACGCAGAAAACTACCTCTCCTTCTCTAACATTCCCATAAGACCAAGGATGAGATCTTGGACACTTCTCACCCCTAGCTTTTGTCTCCACCGTCTCGGTAGCCAAAGAGCTTACTAATAGTCTTGCAATCATACATGTGGATCGCATGTATCTCTGCTCATCCAATCCAAGGCTCACAATCCATGTCAAACAGTTCAGGTCCATAGCCTGACCCAACACCTGACGGCGTGATGCCTCTGACAATGTAGGTAGTACTGTGGTACCGGTACAAAATCCCATAGCTCGCTCTCTCTCTTCAGCGTTGAGTTCCACCAACCGCTGCCAGCAATAATCCCATACAAGTCCAGGTCCTCCCTCTCTATAAGCATGGGAAGCTGGGTAACTCAACAATGTGGGTAATGCCGCTCTTGGCTGACCCACAAGGTTCACCACTGCCATGGGTGACCTTTTAGCATAGACCACTGCCCAAATAGTGTCTACCCACATCCAAAATACTCTCCACTGTGAGATGTGAGGGCCTCTCCACTCCGTCATATGTTCGCAAAAAACCTCCCTTGGAAGAAGGTTTGTCCTGTAAGACCCAGGGTTGTACATATAGGATAAAATGAAAGTATATCTAAATTGTGCCTAAGTTTATCTTAGTCATGACTATGTTTAGCTAGTTATGGTTAAGTTGGAGGAAAATATAGAGTAACTTTTGGTGTGGTAGATGAGAACTACTATTTTGTTGTTTAGTATGAGTCAAGGAATAGATTCCATCACATGGGTATCTTGACTTCCCTTGACTTGGACTAGTTTTCATTGGTTGGACTTGGTGAAGACCCTTAAATCTAGGGGCGAGATTGACTTGGTACACTAGAAGTCAATTAGGGAGTAGTTGGGCTTCTAGAAGATCCAAGTGGACCAATTGCATGTTGCCATGTACCCTTTTCATTGGGGTTTGTGATCTCTACCTCGTTTAAACTTGGTAAGAGGAAGTTACATGGTGATTACTTGTAGTTACTAGGGTAAGATTCTAAGTAGTATAAATAGAGAGGTTGAGAAGCACCTCTCAAGTAGTTTTTCAATGGAAGTTAGTTTTGGGAGGAGATAGTGTGGTGATCTTAGTTTTAGGAGCTTGGTTCTTGGAGATGTCATGTTCGAGTGGAACCTTGATTCAATGAAGACTTTGATTACCAAAGTATCCCTTTCCTTTTGAGTGATATCTTACTCTTGGTGATAATGTGCATAATAGAGCTTGGACTTTGAGAGTTTGTGTAAGAGTGAGCAATAGGATCATGGGCAAAAGGGTGGGACTAAGTCCTTCTAGATTCATGATGAGCTTCCAAAAAGCCATCGGAGGTAAACCTGAGTGAGAGTCAGCCCGGAGGTCACATTTTTGGTTCTGTTGCGGGACCTCGCCTAGAAGGAGAAGAGATGTTCGAATCCGGTTTATTGCCCGTGAGAGCGCAACGATGAGAACTCATATGGAGAGGACTGTGGGGGAAGGGCGAACCGAGATCATGATGCATAGTAATGTACCATTTGTGTATCCGGTAGTGTTATATGATAGCCTAGAAGTTATTTTGTACATTTTGTTTACTTAAGTGTTGTTTGGGATGAGGCGAGAGTGCTATAGTATGTATTTGGGAGGAAAACTTTATTTTCCAAAGTTTTTCCGATAATTTTATTGATTTTAGATTAGTAGATGGGATACATTTTGCACTTGAAATAACAGTCATATCATGTCTAGATCAAAAGTAATGATGTTTAGAATTTGCTAGAGTCTTGACGGGTTTTGAAAGATAGCTCTCGGGAAAAAGTGTACAGAGCTTATCAATTCGTACAAGAATTGAATCAGGATTTGAAACTTTGCACGATTGTATATCAAGAGCTAAGCTACATGTGGGTTTAAATTTCGTTGAGAGATCATTTTTATAGAGAAAGTTATGATACCTGAAGTATAGGGGGTATAAAAGTGAGCAAAACTGCTTTTACTTTTCAGATTTACTTTTTCCTTGTTTATGGTCATCCGAGAGAGTGAGTGCATGAGTGTTTTGCATAGTGAGGATGACTTGACACTCATTGGAAAATGGGAGATCAACCTCTTTGGAAGATCCGGTTATCTAAGATACCTCAAGGGGACGTGATTGTTTCAAATGGATTCAACACGAGGGAGTTCAGAGTGGAGTTTGAAGAGAGGACACTAAAAAGTTCCCCGAGAGCGAAACGTGAGAGTTGCTTCTATTGTGGGAGAGGAGGGACATAAGCTTGTGAGTTGTCCTTTGAGGACCAAAGATCGGAGGTTGAGAGAGAGAGGAAACGTGGGAGAGCTAAACCTTCATCCTGGGACCATCATCTCCCCATGAATCCAAGAGTGGAAACTATTGTGAAAATTGTGGAGTGACCGGACTTCCCTTAGGACACGAGTGTAGTGGCGTGAAAGCTCTGTTGGAGTCACTAGTGGAGGGCTTTGAAGATAAATTGAGTGCAGATACCGAAAAGTTGAAATCTCCATGTGGCTCAAGTTCTAATGAAGATGGAGATCATTTTCAGAATGATCGAGAAGATGTCGATGAGGGTAAGGCTCATCGTGTGTTTAGGAGAGGAGAGAGCCATGGCAATCTTGGACCAACCAATTCCGTTCATTTTGCCATTGATGAATTACTCTAGAATGGAGCTAGTTTTGTTTGTGTTGTATTAGGGAGTCCCGTATAAATTTCCAACAACAACGACAAAAGGAGTTGGAAATGGGGAAGCTTCCGGTGTTCTATGGGGAGAGAGAAAGAAGATGTAGAATCTTTTGTGAGAGACTTCAAGAGGGCATGCATAGGAAACAATGAGAGAAGGAAACCCGAATGGGCTATCCTTTTGCCCGACTACTTGGAGGATTCTGCATTGAAGTGGTACAATGAGTACAAGAAGGAGCATGTGGAGGAAGACACTTGGGAGAGTTTGAAGGAGAATCTTGTTGAAAACTTTCTTCCGGATGAAAGTTACGAGAAGCTGATGTGTGAAGTCACCTTTTTGAAGCAAGGAGAGAGTGAGAAGGTGAGATCATACGTAGAGAGAACGGAGAAGCCGGAGTCACGCTTTAGGTGGTGTTGAGAAAGAGTGGAGACGAGGTCGAGCCAACCATGGTGGGGATTGTGGCGATGTTGACAAAGAACTTCATTGGAGGTTTGAAGCCTCGATTCGAAGCAAGGTGAGATATGAAAAGCCCTCTTCTAAGGTTGAGGCTATTCGCATTGCTATTCGAATGGAGGAGAGCCTAGAAGACGATGATTCTAGCTTGGTGGCTAGAGAAGCATCACCACCGTTGTGGTTAAAATGGCAACTCTACTCTTGTTGTTGTTTGCCGCCAAGAGTAAATTCTCCAGTGGTAGACTTGCACCATGAGTTGAAATCTATCACGTAAACACTCACGATCTCAAGATTAACGTAGTACAACTATGGGAGAGGAGGAATCGAATGCAAGGGGAGGATCTAGAGGGTATGGGAATTATCCTCCAAAAGGAAATCCACCACAAGGGAACTTCATAGTTTCATGCTTTAGTTGTGGAGGCCCTCATTTCCAACGAAATTGTCCTAATCCTCGACAACATGATGGAGTTAGACACAACAATTCTACTCCTCGCTCCAAGTCAATCGAAGGATAAGGAGTAGCGTCTATTGATGTGTTTCCTCATCGCTGCACGTTTGAGAAGGGAGAGAGCTCTATAAGTTCCGAGTTGATATTCTTGCACACGAGAAGAAGAGAGCAAGATTTGCAGAGGAGTCCATCTCAATGGAAGATCAACCAAGCCGAGCACTCGCTCCGGTGGTGTGAGTCAACCGAGAGCACCGAGAAAGAAGTTGGGAATGGATGATTTCTCCATTTCATCTACCCAAAGCTCAAATACGACGTGGTGGAGGATGTGGGGAATCAAAAAGCCAATATAACTGTTGGCCAATTGATTGCTCTAAATCCTACGATAAGAAAGGAGTTGAGGGGGAGGCCTAAGCTCCAAAAAGGACCAAGAAGCGACGATCCAAGGGGAAAGCTTCCATGGCGAATGTTGGAGTAGGAGTGGTGGATGCCGCTGCCTCGGAGGTATGCACTCAGGCTTCGAAGATTGAAGTACGATTAATGGACGTGATGTTTCGGATGTACTAGTGGATGGTGGATCTGCGGTGAATGCCATGTCAGAACGTTTGTTGAAGAAGTTGGGGATGAAGCTTTCAAGACCTTCCAACATCATTGTTGGGATGGCCAACAAGCAAAAGGTGCGACCCATTGAGTGGTGGACAAGGTGGTGGTAAGTGTGATGGGAGTTCAAACCTTGTTGTCCTTTCAAGTGCTTGAGGAGGCTAGCTACGACTTGTTGTTAGGAAGACCTTGGTTGAGGGCTGTGAGGACAACTGATCGGTGGCATAAGGGTTACCTTAGTATAGGGCCGAAAAACCATCGAGTGAAGGTCCCTCTCACAAGTGGCGGAGGAGCGGTCTCGGCACTCGGATAGACCTACGAGTGATTACCCAGAGTTTGAAAGTGAAGAAAGTGGTAGTTTTTCAGAGGTTGACACCAACATGTCGACCGATGAGGAGACATCATCTGAAGATACCTCGGACGATGATGTTCAAGTTCAAGTTCTTGCTGCAATGGATTTACTTCCCTAGGCCGGGGGGGTGGTGAAAGATCCCGACAAGATGAAGATGAGTAAAGATGAGATAACTCGACGGCTCTCCACTCTCAAGTTTGGTCCCAAGGTTACTATGGAGGAGAAGTCAAGGTTCTTGGATATATTTCGAAAATATATCCATGTCTTTGGCTTTAGCTACAAGGATTTGAAGGAAGTAACCTTAGAAACTCATCGCATTGAGTTAGAGGAGAAGGCTCGCCCAAGACGCCGGCAACGTCGGATAAATCCACCAACGGCTGTGGTGGTCAAGGAGGAGATCGACAAGCTAAAGGATGCGGGTTTCATCTATGAGGTAGAGAATTCGGAATGGGTTTCTCCTATTGTGATAGTCAAGAAGAAGAATGGTAAGCTACGTGTATGCGTAGATTACAAGAAGTTGAATCTTTGTCACAAAGAAGGATTACTATCCTTTACCTTTCATAGATGAGATTCTAGAGGAGGTGGCAGGTCATGAGTGGTATAGTTTTGGAGATGGTTATAGTGGTTATAACCAAATTCAAATTGCTCCCGAAGATCAGCTCAAAACCACTTTTACCACGCCATGGGGGAACTTTTGCCTTTAGGGTAATGCCCTTTGGTCTATGTAATGCTCCAACAACTTTTTCAGAGGTTCATGAACAAGGTGTTTGAACCTTTATTGGGAAATTTGTGCGAGATTTATAGATGATTTTTGTGTTTACGGAAGAAGGAGGATCATTTTGATCATTTGATCAAAATTCTACAACGGTTGGAAAGCCAAGGCCTCGCTCAATCCAGAAAAATGCATTTTTGGATGTGAGGAAGGTTTGTTGTTAGGGCACATCATCTCCAAAGATGGTATAGCGGTGGATCCGAAAAAGGTGAAACGCATCCTCGATTTACCTTTTCCGGTGACGTTGACCAAGTTGAGGCAGTTCCTTGGAATGGTGGGATACTATCGACGGTTCATCTTTTCCTTCTCCAACAAAGCTTATGCCTTGACGGTTTACATGAAGAAGGGGACGGATTACGATTTAATCCTCAAGGATGGAGAGGCAGCTGTGGCGTTCGAACTTCTTAAGAAGGCGTTGGTAACGGCTCCTATTTTAGCCAAACCAAATTGGGGTAAACCTTTCATTCTCTACACGGATGCATCAAACATTGTTATAGGACGCACTCTAAGCTCGTTAGATGAAGATAGCCATGATCATCCAATTGCTTATGCTAGTAGAGATAGTGCGGCCGAGAGAAATTATTCAAAGGATCGAAAGGAGGCTTTTAGTTTGTGATCTTCTCACTCAAGAAGTTTCGACACTATCTATTGGGAGGGAAGTTTACTATCGTTATCGACCACAAGGCTTTGAAGTACATTTTCAACAAGCCTAATGCTGAGGGTAGGATAGCCAGATGGAAGTTGTTACTGGCGGAGTTTGATTACATCATTGAGGATCGACCGGGTAAGAAACATGCCAATGCTGATTTGATGTCTCGAGCATACGATGAGGAAGGAGATCAACCAGTGGATGATACATTTCCAGATGAGGATTTGCTGATGATGGACACCATAACAAAGGTACCGGCTGAATACAAGGGGATATGGGATTTCATCTCGGGAGGGAGAGTTTCCCCAAGGCATGCATTCACGGAGAGGAATGCATTGGTGAAGCGATGTGAACCTTATACCATCATAGAGGGCGTGTTGTTTCATCAAGGAGCAGATGGACTACTCTGGAAGGGTTGTTGGAAGTAAGGGAGTCAATTCAACTTATGAAGGAGTTTCATGAAGGCTCGGTATGTGGAGGACACTTTGCGGGAAAGGAATCGCATTTAAGATCCTAGATGCAAGCTATCATTGGAAGGGCATTTTCAAAGATTGTGTGGAATTTTGCAAGAGTTGTGATGTGTGTCAAGCTTTTGCTAAAAAGTCCATGAAAACCCCTCCTTTGACATCAGTTCCTATTTTAGGTCCTTTTGAAAAGTGGGGAATAGATTTTGTAGGACCCTTGAATCTTACTCCTCGGGGTAACAAGTTCATTGTGGTAGCTACAGATTATCTAACCAAGTGGGTAGAAGCTAGACCTCTAAAATCTACTAGTGAGGAAGAAGTGGGTAGATTTCTATATGAGAGGATAATAACTAGATTCGGATGCCCTCTAGAAATTGTATCGATAGAGGTGGTGAGTTTGTTGGAAGCATTATACAAGCCATGCTAGGTCATTTCTCCATCAAGGCACCTGCGGACTACTTCCTACAAACCAAATGCTAATGGGTTAAGGAGAAATAACCAACTATACGCTTTTGCATGATGTTGGCCAAGGATGCGGAGACATGGACGGAGCAAGCAAAATTGGGACAAAAGGCTGCATGCTATCTTGTGGGAGTATCGGACGACTTGGAAGACATCAATGGGGTACTCACCTTCCGTATGGTATATGGTGTCGAGTCAAAAGCTTCCAATTCAATTTGATTTGACGACCTTCTTAACTATCCAACGGAAGTTAAAGAGGAAGAATGGAGTAGCTTTATCAAATCAAGATGTCAACAACCGTTGGAGCCGGAGGAGGCTAGAGCGTGGCCATGGAGACGTGTGGAGCGGGCTCAACAATTGCAGAAGAAGTATCATGATAATCGATTTGGGGCGAAAGAAGATGAAGATTTTCAAAGAAGGTGATTGGGTAATGCTTTACGATTCCATTAGATATAAGAGAGCAAGAAAGAAATTTCTTCCAAAGTACTTTGGTCCTTTCATAGTTCACAAGGTGTGGGGAAACTTTACTTACGATTTGAAGGAGTTGGGAGGACGACATTTTGACCGGGTGAATCACGACAAGTTGAAGCCGTTTCATCGACGATCAGATTCTTTCACTCCGAGGACGGAGTGAAATCTTGGTCCGGGGTAAATGTAAGACCCGTGGTTGTACATATAGGATAAAATGAAAGTATATCTAAATTGTGCCTAAGTTTATCTTAGTCATGACTATGTTTAGCTAGTTATGGTTAAGTTGGAGGAAAATATAGAGTAACTTTTGGTGTGGTAGATGAGAACTACTATTTTGTTGTTTAGTATGAGTCAAGGAATAGATTCCATCACATGGGTATCTTGACTTCCCTTGACTTGGACTAGTTTTCATTGGTTGGACTTGGTGAAGACCCTTAAATCTAGGGCGAGATTGACTTGGTACACTAGAAGTCAATTAGGGAGTAGTTGGGCTTCTAGAAGATCCAAGTGGACCAATTGCATGTTGTCATGTACCCTTTTCATTGGGGTTTGTGATCTCTACCTCGTTTAAACTTGGTAAGAGGAAGTTACATGGTGATTACTTGTAGTTACTAGGGTAAGATTCTAAGTAGTATAAATAGAGAGGTTGAGAAGCACCTCTCAAGTAGTTTTTCAATGGAAGTTAGTTTTGGGAGGAGATAGTGTGGTGATCTTAGTTTTAGGGAGCTTGGTTCTTGGAGATGTCATGTTCGGAGTGGAACCTTGATTCAATGAAGACTTTGATTACCAAAGTATCCCTTTCCTTTTGAGTGATATCTTACTCTTGGTGATAATGTGCATAATAGAGCTTGGACTTTGAGAGTTTGTGTAAGAGTGAGCAATAGGATCATGGGCAAAGGGTGGGACTAAGTCCTTCTAGATTCATGATGAGCTTCCAAAAAGCCATCGGAGGTAAACCTGAGTGAGAGTCAGCCCGGAGGTCACAGTCCACCATTGATGTGGATGGTGTTCACGAGATCCTACTCTCACTGCATCCAGCAATACCACTGGTCCAATCCATGACCGCACCTGATGTGCACTCGTCATCACCCATGCACATGGATCACCCAAGAAGGGAACATTCTCCAAAATGTATGCCGGAGAATAGGTCTGTTGTGACTGGAGACAACGTAACACACGTAACATCTCCCAAAACATGCCAGAATGTGACACTTGTAGCCCATGACCATTACCAACACGTGTGTGTCCCTGACATGGCCATCTAGCAATAATCAAATGTATGTTGCCATGCCGAGCAAGGTCTTGTGTTCCTAGCAACAAAATATCTGACGGCATGGCCTGTTGATATCCTTGAACCGCCAACACTGGTAGAAGATCTGGGTATCTCCGCACCAATTGTGCCACATGGCGTAATGAGACATGCCCTGCAATCTCATCTTGCTCCACATACAAGTATTGATGTACTCGTATGCCAAACTGCAAAACAACAGCCAAACCTGTGCTAATCCCTCCAAAGAGATCCAACACATATACCCTCCTCTGGATACTGCCAAGTAATAGACGTTGTATCTAAAGGTGACAACATAGTGGAAGTGGATATAACTTTCTTTGTCTCCTCCCTCTCCGGAGCAAAAGACTCACTCCAAGTCTGGTGTATGAGCTGATCTACCATCTGTTGTAGTGCATACATGAAGTATATAGTGATCCATCCAACGTGGATGACACTACTCCATTAAGACTTGGCATGATAGCCACATCCTCTGGACCATGACTATCATGAGCATTCATGTTACCCTCCAACAAATCACCAGGCCAAGTAACACAAGTACTGAAGGCTACAACATACGCCAAACCTCCACTTGGTAAAGGCCTAGAACCGTTAATGAATCATACAGGTAATAGACTCACTCGGCCCTCATCAAATTGGCAACCTGGCCAATCAAAGGCTGTCTCCTCCCAATAATCAATGCTAAACCCCATCGGGTATAACACTGCTACACCCACCAATACATCATAGGACTCTGCAAGTGCAACCACAACATGTGCTTGCATTGTAGAGCAATCTGTGATATGATCCGGTTGCACTTGCAAAGTCAACCCCTCCCGGGTGATGTATGGTGCCGAGGCATCACTAGAAGCTCCAAGAGATGTCTGAATCTGAAATGGACATCTCTCCACATCAGTCTTTCGCAAACCAATACCAAGAAATGCATCCTTATCCAACATAAGGGGTTGTGCAGCAGAATCTAACAACATGCGTTGAGATTGATAAACCTTTCCTAAAGGTCCGACCAAACAGAAGACACCACTTCCGTTATCCAACATCATTGCAATTGGTGACACCCTGATACGCTCGTATGCCGGTCTCGCTAGTAACTCCATCATTCGAGCGGCAACAGCTTGCCAAGTTCTACTAGTAGTTGTCTGGATCCTAGGATCAACACTACTAGTGCTCACACTACTAGAAGCAACCAACACATCATCTTTGCTCTCGCAAAGTGTGGCTAACAATCGTAGTACATGGGATGATGACATCCCCAACGCATATAAATCCTTGGCTGAGAAAACAGGAGAATGAACAAGAGTCTTTGCCGCTCCCAACATTGCGATGGATGCTACCTCAGCCAATATTGATGGCTGGTCCCTACTTGCTCCATTTCCAAGTACATCCACATTGGCTTACACACTCATCTCTCCAATAGGTCGTCTAGGAGCCATGGATGAGGTGTTCAATGCCTCAGACAATGTGAAAGACTGAGAAAGTCTAACCTGTCAGCTAGCCTCCCCTCTTTGTGGATCCAACTCCATGGACGCTCCTCTAGACTCAGTAGTATGTGTTGCATTATGAGTCACAGCAACTACACATGGTTGTGCCGCTGCACACATGTACTCCACAACATCTCCATCATATGATGTGGAGGCACCAGCTCTAGAATCTGATCTTTGTTGGGGGTATAGCCATACTTGTTATCTTCTACTCCAACAGCTCTAGTCGAGATGCCATGTTCACCTCATGACTAGCCTCATGGGCTAACACTTGAGTAGGGGCTGGTCCTCTACCACCACCCCTGCCACCTTGAACTTCTCGTCCTCTTCCAGGGATTGCCATGGCAACTCTTGTTGATCATAATTCTGGATGGAGATCAAAACATCAATCCATCATGTGACCATGTACGGGACAATGCTCATATGATTTTGATCCAACAGTATCCATCCTTTGACCTTGAAGGCAATCCTTCTTGTGATGAGGTCCACCACATGTCCAACACACCATCCCAATAATTGATTATTGACCTGAAAAGGATGGCAATGGTATGGATGCTGAACCTTCATCACTTTATCCGGATAGTAGAGACTGTCCCACATGTCTACCATAACCACTCCGGGTTTGTGTTGTATACTAATAACGTGAAGAAGTTGATGAAGATGGTGAATCCTTGCTGAACCTAGTCGTCACCACCCTTTCTTCTTGCATGTTGCTCAATACGATCAACAAGACAAAACACAATGGTCAACATAGATGAGGTCTCCTGTAGTAAGGTAGCATCTCTCACTCTACGTCTCAACTCTCTATCCAATATCCCATACCAATATTGGACAGCTTGTGCCTCTGTCATTCCATGGGTAATACTGATCAATTGACGCATTCGGGTATACGCCTCTCGAAGACTCTCCCTAGTCTTCCGTTAAAACTCATGCAAGCCTCGTAGCTTGTCAGTTCTCACCCCTCGGTAGTCTCTCCTCAACCGTGTGAAGAACTCCAAAATAGGTTAAAGGTTGGGACCTCTGAACTCTTCCCAACTCTATTAGCTCCAACCGTATCATCAGTGTCAGGTACAGAGGATGAACTTGCACCTCCAAACATTGTACCCGAAGTAATAGAGATATAGTTTGGAAACCAATATTGTCTCCGGAACTCTATCTCCTCAAGATGTTCATGCCAGAATTCATGATAATCATCCATCGGCGCATCCTCCAAATGCTGGAATTATCCCTTCCAAGCCAAAAATGGATTGAAAAATGTAGAGTTGCGCATCCGTTGTAAATCACACCATGAGTCAAACTCCTAGATGAAGTCATCCAACTCAGTAGTGCCAACTGTACCCTTGGTCTGTCTAGGATCCTTGGTGGCCCCATAGATATCATCCATGTCCCACAACAACAGTGTGGGTACACACTCCAAGATATCACCAAGCTCAGCTCCGTCACTCTCTGAAAACAAATTAGAGCCTTATGTGAACCTCAAAGGTCAAGATTGGTATCGTACTCTGCTACGGATACACCCAATACTAACCCGAGCAGTCTCTACTCTGGAACCTCTAGAGAACTCCACTGTGACACTAATGTCTCACCTCCGCAACCGTACAAAAAAAAGTTCCCCAACTGGAACTAGAAACAGCAACTAGAACCAGAAACCGCAACAAAAGGTACCCGAGACACCACAAGGTGCTAACACAAGGGCAACCTGAAACTTACCATCACCACAAACACTCATCTAGTCTACAGGTCCGCAAGTGTTGTCTCACTGGGGAGAAACATGGATAGTGTGAGAGGTTTGCAAATCCAGCCTCACTATCGACAGCACACAGGAGCTCTAACACTCCAAACAACAAATCACCAACACAAACAAATGTGATGCACAAATATGAAGCAGAGATGGAGGTATATCAATCACAAGAAACATAAAGAACAATACTCCATCTCAAAAACATCATTCAAAGGGGTCAAACCAACCCAACCCAGACTCACATAGCCTCAGAATGGCATTTAAAAACACAAAAACTTGATTTTGGAGGTCTTTTGCTCTCCTGATCGATAATCTGACACTGGTAATCCAGTTATTTGAGGCATTGCATTAAAGTAGCCTTTTTCAATTTGCTACCTAATACAATTTTTTTTTTTGCAAACAGACACCGTTTGAAACTTCTGCGGTACTTTGAAAATCTTCAACTTCGATTTCAGACCCCTAAACATCAAAATTTCGCAATTCTGACACTATCAGCCTTGGCCCTGACATGTCTAACTTAGCGCGACAAACTTTACATCTTCTATCACCTTACCAAATTTCAGATCAAACTAACACTATATGATAATCAGATAACTCGCTGCTCCTATTTTCGACCCGAAAACTTTGAAACACCAAATCTTGGACTTCGAGCACTTTTGTCCAAAATATTTTTCGGCCAATCTCAAATTAATGCCCCAAGACAATTATAAGCATCGACCCACTTCGTCAATTTTCAGCAATGATTCCGCCCTCAAAAATTCGTGATTCGGATTTAACTAAAATAGAAAATACAGAAATTCGAAATCAATAAGATCAACTTCAAATTGACTCTACTTCTAGATCACCACCACGAGGTGCACTCCATCAACGCCCTGCACACTCAATAGCCAACAGATCAAAGCTACCGTCGATTCAAACTCGAAAAAACACCTTCAGCACTCCAAGAACTCAGAGTTCTCACCACAGAATCCAATTTGAGTTTTCGAAGTAATCTTTTCTACTCTCAAAATGTCCTCAAGGACACACCGCTCATAACCATAGCATAAAAGAGAGATTACAGTCAAACCAAACCGACTTTGTACTTCAAAGACTCCAAGTTCCCGCACTAGCTACTATCCATCATAGCCACAGTCTCAAAGGCTCAACTTCAAAAATTGCCCTAATTCGAACTCTACCCCTTAAGCCCTAAGACCCCTAACGGCGCTGTCGGCCCTAACGGCAGTTCTAGTGCGAACGGCGCATACTACATAACCAGCTCTAACTCATGCATATGTGAACCTATCTAACTAGAGATGCCACTACATAAGTCATGACAACATAAAGAACAATACTCCATCTCAAAAATATCCATCAAAGGGGTCAAACCAACCCAACCCGGACTGACATAGCCTCAGAATGGCATTTAAAAACACAAAAACTCGATTTTGGAAGTCTTTTGCTCTCCTGATCGATAATCTGACACTAGTAATCTCGCTGTATGAGGCATTGCAATAAAACAGACTTTTTCAATTTGCTACCTAACACAAATTTTTTTTTTGAAAACAGACACCGTTTGAAACTTTCTCGTGCACATACATATCGTATCACAACATACATCGCTGTCACATCAAACATCACAACACATAGATCGTCATACACCAACACAAGTGTACCACAATAATCTTTTCTACTCTCAAAACGTCCACAAGGACACTCCGCTCATAACCATAGCATAAAAGAGAGATTACAGTCAAGCCAAACCCACTTTGTGCTTCAAAGACTCCAGGTTCCCACACTAGCTACTATCCACCATAGCCACACTCTCAAAGGCTCAACTTCAAAAACTGGCCTCCAAGGAGCCCTACTTCGAACTCTACCCCTTGAGCCCTAGGACCCCTAACGGCGATGTCGGCCCTAACGGTAGTCCCAGTGCAAACTGCGCTAACTGCATAACCGGCTCTACCTGTTGTTTCTGCTCCTGCATACACGCACCTACCTAACTAGAGATGCCACTACATAAGTCGTGACAGCTGTCGTGCACATACATATCGTATCACAACATACATCGCTGTCACATCAAACATCACAACACATAGATCGTCATACACCAACACAAGTGTACCACAATCGCCCCCCTAACTAGCGGTTAGGTCCCTCTAACACCAGGTAGCCATCTAGTCCATAACATGATATGCCCTTTGTGGGGCTAAGATCAGGAGGCCGGGTGCTGCAATGCCCCATCGTTAGTCGCCTATTTGCAATCCATATCATGTAACGGTCAAACATGCTTGCTTGCTAAACGCATCGAGGACATCTCCACCGCCCACTGGGCACCGCATTGAGAGGAGGTGTCAAACATGACATATGCCATCCTCTCGAACAAGAATCACAAATCAACATACGGGCTGCTCCACCAGCTGATCCACATAACATACATCTCAAGCCTGCACGTACAACTGCCAGGCTTGGATCCATAGTACCATCAATGTTTGGAAGGTGACATGGCGCACAATTACGCACATGATCCTTCCAAATGCAGATGTCAACCTTCCCTTGAGCTCAACAAAAGCTCTCTCCTGTTCATCTCCCCAACTCCACTCTTGATCTAGCTTTGTCAGCTTTGTCAAGGCTTTGGCAATAGTGCTAAATCCTCGCACATATCGACGATAGAAGTTTGCAAGTCCAAGGAAAGCTCGAACCCTACTCATATCTGAGGGTTGTGGAATACGCAAGATTGCCTCCACCTTGGTTTGCTGAACTCCCAATCCTCCTGGGTATATGGTATGACCCAAGTACTCTACCTGCTCCTGAAAGAACTTACACTTTCCAGGATGCAACTTGAGGCCATGAGCAATCAGTCGCTCAAATACCTCCTACAAATGTATCTCATGCTCCCTCACTGTAGCACTATACACTAGAATATCATCGATGTAGGCTCTGGCACAATCAAGTCCGGCTAGGATCCTATCCATCACTCTTTGGAACTCAACAGGTGCATTCTTCAACCCAAATGGTAAGAACTTCCACTCATACAACACATCCTTGCCATGCGAATCAATTGCCCAAAAGGCTGTCTTGGCCTTATCCTCATCTCGAATCCGCAACTGATGATATCCTGCTCGTAAATCCAATGTACTGAAAACCTTTGCATGCCCAACTGCATCAAAGATCTCCTCAGGTGTAGGCATAGCATATCGATCAGATTTTGTCTGTCGATTGATAGATCGGTAGTCACCGCACATGCGTCTATCTGTATAATTGCCATGTATATCCTTCTTGACTGGCATCACCACAGCAGAGGCATAATCTCCATATGATATCTCCACTAATCTAGCCTCAAGAAGGTCTTGACACCTACTTTGGATCAGATCTCTCTCCATATCACTGTATCGATAGGGACGACGGAAGACTGGTGCATCTGTTGTCAAGTCAATCAGTATCCGAGGTCCCTTCAAACAGCCTAAATCCTTCATACTGAAGGCAAAACAGTTTCTGAAACTCCTCAGAAACCTCCACACCCTATGTCTTTCTTCTCCTGTCACTTTGAGACCAATCTCAATATCCCAAATCTCCTCTTTATCGACACTAGAGATAGAAGACGTAGTATCTGGTTGCTAAATGACAACCTCTTGAGCAGAGAGAGCTTTTTCTGCTCTCTCATACCAGCTCCACTATCTCGGTGTGAACAACTCCTCGCCGTCAGAATTTTGTAACCTCTTGTGTTGTATCACAAAGGTCAAAAGTGGTAACCACCATCTGCTCCACGCAAAAAACTCCAACGATACTCGAAGAAGACCCTACCTCTCCTTCTCTAACATCCCCATAAGACCGGGATGAGATCTTGGGCTCTTTCTCGCCCGACTTTTGTCTCCACTTTGTCTCGGTAGGCAAAGAGCTTACTAATGGTCTTGGTCATACATGTGGATCTCATGCGTCTCCCTTTCGGCCAATCCAAGGCTAACAATCCATGTCAAACAGTTGAGGTCCATAGCGACCCAACACCGACGTCGTGAAGCCTCGACAATGTAGGTACTCTTTGTAGTACCGGTACAAAATCCCATAGCTCGTTCTCTTTCATCAGCATTGGGCTCCTCCAACCGCTGCAAACGAGTATCCCATACAAGTCCAGGTCCTCCCTCTCTATAAGCATGGGAAGCCGGGTAACTCAACAACGTGGGTAATGCAGCTCTTGGCCGAGCCACAAGGTTCACCTTGCCATGGGTGACTGTCAAGATAGACCACTTGCACGGGAGTGTCTACCCACATCCAAAATACTCTCCACTGTGAGATGTGAGGGCCTCTCCACTCCGTCATATGCTCGCAATAAAACCTCCCTTGGAAGAAGGTTTGTCCACCATAGACGTGGACAATGTGCACGAGATCCTACTCTCGCTGCATCCAACAATACCGCTGGTCCAATCCATGACCGCACGTGATGTGCACTCGTCATCACCCGTGCACGTGGATCACCCAACAAGGGATAATTCTCCAAAATGTATGCCGGAGAATATGTCTGCTGTGATTGGAGAGAACGTAACACACGTAAGATCTCCCAAAACATGCCAGAACGTGAATCTTGTAACCCATGACCATTACCATCACGTGTGTGTCCCTGACATGGCCATCCAGCAATAACCAAATGTATGGTGCCATGCCGAGCAAGGTCTTGCGTCCCCAACAACAAAATATCTGACGGCAACGCCTGTTGATATCCTTGGACTGCCAACACTGGTAGAAGATCTGGGTATCTCCGCACCAACTGTGCGGAGATACCCAGATGTGTGAAACAGTTTTAAAAAACATTGAGAGAGCCAAACGAGAAAAACATATGTGAGATCTTCATTATTAGCAACCCAACATTTTAAACATACGATATGTCTTAAAATTTGAACATATCAAAATTATTTTTACTTTTGATGAGAAATATTATTTGATGGTATGTACAAAATCAAATGCACAAAATTTTTGAATTCAAATTCTTATTATAATGAAATATTATTTCTAAAAATTGGAAATTTTTTTCTATTTTCATGAATTTAAAGTAAAAATCAATTTTTGAGTAATTTTATTCCAAAAAAATGTATGTAATATTTAATAAATTTTCAGTTACACATATATCAAACATATTAGTCTCTTTTATAGTTTGTATATGATTTTTTAACATTATTTTATATTTTATTATTAATTTATTTCCACACGAAATTCATTAGAATTTTTTTTCATCTTTCTGAAATTTTTAACAATTCTTGTATAAACCACATCATATAACTAAGTATTATGAGTTGATAATTTTCAAGATCTAAGTTTTTTATAGAAGATAAAAGATTTATGAGCTTTATTTTATTCACTGATTGCAAGATTTGAAAGAGTGTTTAGCTAACATACAAGCTATAAATAAATATATTTCACTTTAATTTAATTCTCTTGTATTTTTATTTCAAAGATTTAAATTTCATTAAAAGCATGTAAAAAAAATTTAAAAAAATTTCTGATAATTTAAGAAATAATCTGAGTTTGGTAAGACCAAACATTAAACATGCAACCCTTGTTAATATTTTACAAGATTCATTAAAGATTATTTAATTACTTTTAATGTTATAAAATTGATTTTAATTATTATTTATTAATAAATATTTCATCAAAATTATAGTTTCTAATTTTTTCTATTTTTTTGTAAAATCTATATTTTTAAAATTAAACTGATTTTTAAAAATAATTTTTTTGGAAATTATGATCGTGTTAGTTCTATTTGGATATAAATTTGACTCATATAGTGCTTTTCCTTTGTAAAGCACTACATGACTTAATACTGTGATTAAAGTTTCATTATAATCATAGATTCAATTTTTTGATGAATGAAAAGCTTTTAGTACCAAATACTTCTCATAAATTTGATGGGAATAAAGAAGAAAAATAAAAATATGGTTAAGATTTTTATTTATTGTGTGAATATTTATAACCAGTTTTGGGACAGTTTTTTGGGAGTGTGATATACATTTATTATCATCACTTAGTATAATGACATCTTTACTATTCATTAACTATGTAATTCTAACAAGGTTATGTTGTAACTCATAACTTGTATATAGAAAAAATTTTCAGGTGTTTGAGTTTCAAAAAGCATTATATCAAACAATTACGTCTTGTTCAAACTTTATATCTGTTGTGTAGTTATTCAATGCTACCAAATTGCAGTCTGATTCATACTTCTAGGGAAAACTACTTATACTATCATAATTCTGTGAATCATTAGATAAAGTTATCAGTTTGTAAACGATCGTATGGAATTTCCTGATGGGTGATAATTAATTTGGAGAATTTTGTATGGAGTTTTCACAATATTTTATGGTCATAAAACGTCATCATGTAAAACAAGATAATACTTCTGTTGATAAATTTACTTCATAGTGTTCAGTTCTTCCTTGAAATTTTTTAAGTTTTAGATGCTTCTTTTTTTTTACCCCATCTAGACAACTCCGATAGGGGTTTGAGAGGTGACATTAAATCATGAAAGGGTTAGTAGCAATCTTTCCTTTATTTTGACCCCCTTCATTAATGATCTAGGATTTTTATGTCTTTGTTCCTCTTGATTGTTTTCGATTTTATTTTCCCTCGTGATTTATCCCATGAAAATCGTTATTCAGTTGAAACTATTCATGGAAATTTGGACATATTACAAGCTTGAAAGTGGGGTAACAATTTTCTTAATTGAAAACTGTAGAGATCTGGACAGCAAATTACAATCAGTCTTCAATTAGGTCTTCAATCTTCCGTCTGAACTACAGATATGAAATAAACTGATTTCACCCGACAAATTCATTTGAATTAAGGTGACCATTTTCTGGGAATGCATGGCATCTGAGAGAGATTCTATCTGCAAACAAAATGGAATTCAGACGGTCGTCCATCAGAGTGGAATGGCATGGGAGACAGTCGCGTTTTTTAAACAGGCTACTCAGTGACAAATATATATCAGACCAACGAGTTCCTGTGTTGAAATGAAACAATCCTGTAAATTATGAGCTTCTTGCATCATTACACATACTTCAGTTGTTCTGTTACAAAATTACGAGACTTAGTCCTCTTGAAGTCATAGACATGGACCCTTCAATTCAGAAACTGTGTCCATGACTGTAGTGCTTAATTATTGCTTGTCTATTATTGATGATGAAAAATTTGTACAGATACCCAGTCCCAAACAAAGAGAATCACTGATAACCAATAAAATACATCATTACAGACGAACCGATATATATTTGTGCAACGACAAGAACACCTTTGTTGCATCATAGTCTCACTTAAACCACGGTTCTTGCTGTAAAGTTCACAAAGAAGATATAAATTCTACGGTCCTAGAAAAGAGATTCATTCTCATACTCCTCATTCCTTCGCAATTCCCTTGCCCCTCTTTGCTTTCCATACTGATGCCAGAACATCTGATAGATCATCGGACACAGCCTGGGCGTCTGGGTATATTGTGCGTTCCATACTACCGTCATTACTTCCCTTGGAGTTCATCGACTGCTTGCCTTTTATCATCTGCATTGAAATTGGCTCAGTCAGATCATGTCAATGACAACCATCGAGAGATAACTGCAGGCATGATCATCTTCTGACCACTCTAAGAGTCAAGACAATGAATCAAATTGCCTTTAAAATAACTAGTCATACTTTATCACTCAGTACTGTCCATATTTTATCTTCTTGAACTCTCGCCTCTTTGAAATAAATACCAGGTTCCATCAAAACTCTACACATCACGTCCTCTAGAGATGAAAAAAGTCATGTACAACCTTTAACCAGCTCCCACCTGGCTCCTTGCCGGGGCGTAATGATCTCGGTCCAGTCGGATAGATAATCACACGGCTACTCACAGAGATTTGTCTCACTTGAGACACATTTTCTCCTTCTGCAGCTGCATGCACATATGGTTGCACTTGCTCCATCGAAGCGGCGTTCGATGAACAATCAGGACACTTGAAAAAGACAGGATCGACATTATACATCAAATAACCCTTCTCTTCGACACATGATGTATGCACAGAGCGGAAACATTTCGAACACTGGAGCCAAAGGCTCGGCTCCCATGTTTCAGGGTAAGGTTCAACGCAGATCGGGCAAGTGCTTTCCATTGAGGACGCTGAAGCTCACCCCACACACGAGCATTCAGGCAGACAAGCTGCAGCAACTCCAATACCACCTCAAATTTCTCTCGTATGAATCAAGTTGTGCAATCAAATCTCTTTAGAAACTGAGCATGCTTAACGCTCTCATCGATCACGTACTGTCAATTCATACTAATGTAGTACTCTCATCACAGGTCTGAAGTTCAACTATAGACATTTTAGCCACCCCTTTGATTTTTTATACTCTTAGTTCTAGTTACTCTAGAAACTTCTCCCAGCGTTCAGAGAGGGTCACATTCTAGTCTGTCTAACTGTCAGTGTTTTCTTGGTGAAGATTGTTGACTATGATAGTTGGTGCACAGCAACCTCTTCTCAACATGGTTCGTTCTTTACATGATAATACAACTCCTCCTTTTTGTAAAAAAATATTATGTGCTGCATAACTGTGATCAGTCTGAAGTACTAGAAATACCATCTCATCACGTAATATGTCACTCTACAAAAGCCCTACATTCTTGTGTGTGTTAGTATGATACCAACCTCAGTTTTGTCTGATAAAGAACTGTTTACGGTGCATCTGCAGGTTTTTGCCAAGAAAGTTGATGACGGTTGTTTGTTGCAATAATACTGTACACGGATTCTTTTTTAACACAGCGAAAGAGGAGAAACACTCTTGAGTCTCATAACAGCTTCTTTGATTGGATAACATGCACCAGAACTTCAATATAGCCATAATGAAGTTCTGCTGTTGTTTCTCAATTTAATTAGACGCACTGTGACTAATCTTGTGAAAGAAGTGACATGCTTACCTAACATGTGTCTCTGTAACAGACATGTTATACCATCTTACATCATATCTTCAGGCACCCACCCAACCGCGTACCTTTCAATACTGCCTACAGCATTGACAGTCCCATTTCACTCGACTGATATTTACAAAGTGCTGGTTATCCTTGATCAAATTTTTAATAAAAAAAAATTCAAACGCACAGAATGAACATGAGCTTTTATAGGTAAGTTGGTTAGAGCACCAGTTAGTTAAATACTAATAAGAAAACTATCGACTTGGTAGCAGCAGGTGGCCGTGCCGGAGTGGTTATCGGGCATGACTAGAAATCATGTGGGCTCTGCCCGCGCAGGTTCGAATCCTGCCGGCCACGATCTGAAATCTCCCTTTAATTGGTCAGTTTTTGTCATTCCTTTTAGGGACTCAAAGGGTTGAGGTTTAGGGTTAAGTTTATGCATAGTAAGTACATAATATGTTCCTTTTAGTCCCTGAAAGGAACATATTTATGAGTCTCAACCTAGCACATGCGGTACAGATAAGAGAATAGGCCACCCATGGTTCATACAAAATTTCTCCAGGATCACATCTGGAATAAGAACTGCATAATGGAGGATCTTCCAAATACGAGTGTATGAGTACAATCCTAATGACCTAAATTACCCATTTGCTTTAGTCTAGTTCAACTCGTGTACTACCGGTACTCACCTCTGGAATTCCACTATGAAATAAGGGTATAAGAAGAAATGCATTATCCCTATTGAAATTACCATACTATATAGAAAATTACCATACCATCCTAAAATTAGATGATGTTTCTTAAGATGTTCCACTAATATATATACCGTTTGATTTAGATATTTCAGATATCTTAAATATAATAGAAGATATTTCACATTGTGATGACCTACCCCTTGGTTTCTTCCTTGCACAAAGCATGGGGGATTCCGTCCCTTTTTTTATTATACTTTGTGTACATTCGCCCTATAGCCACATATTAATTGCTATTTTACTAGATCATTTTTATCCTAATTTCATCTTCTTATTCCCATTTGTAGCGTTCCTATCGCCCTGCCTATATCATGAGCTTTAAGCGTCCGTAGGATTAAAGAATCTCACAAGTGCCCTCACGACAAGAGCGAGGTATAACGGCAACGACAACAATCATAAAAAAGATGGTTGGTTGACATGGGAAGGGAGGTATTGTGACAAGACTACTACTTCAGGGTTTTCCATGTCCCAAAGGAACAAAAATTAGACTTCTACTTCACAGGTATTGAGGATGTCATCCACCTGGACTCTAAAGAGAAGAATTAAAAGTAAAGTACTCAGTTTTTTCATCACTGCTATGCTTTCATTTATGTGTGTCCCTTACTTTATTTATCGCAATACATCCCTTCCTTTAGCTAAAGGAAGAGATGTATCCTTTAGCTTTAGTCATTTACGATCTCTATATGCACTTAGTGCATCCGCTGATACGGCTTTGAGTTCTTTTTCTTTCTTGTCTTGAAATTATATCTGTATATGCCTCTATATTTAATTATTGGTTATTTTTATTTTTATAGCATGATATTCAAAAACCCTGGAGTGCCGGCTTCCTCAGTTTCATTCATTCTCTTGTTTCGTCGCATACAGCGGACTACGGTATCATGGACGATGATGTATACATCGTGTAGGCAATAGAAGCTAATTCCTTAGGTATATATTGAGTTGTACGTTAGCATCAACTATCCATAGGTTTTTGATGATCAAATTCGTAACACCATTGGATGGTTGTTTACTCAAAATAGACATTAAAACTATAAAAAGTTCTATCTAAATCTTCAGCATAACAAACAACAAGATTTATATAAGAAATGAAATTAAAATATTATAAGTGAAGCTCAAATCTTCATCCTGTTTATTTGATGTGAGAAAAAATTAGTCTCAACACATTATTGAAATTTTATAAATCTGTTGGATATAAGAAATTTCTTTCTTATATCCAACAGATTTATAAAATTTAAAGAAATTACAGCCCTAAACGTAGTTTCTACATACATAAATTTGATATTCAAGAAAAATGAGATGAACATAATATATTTCACATTACATTAAAATATTGGTTTAAAAAAATTAAATATAGTTTGAAAATTCTAAGTATTGATCTATAGTAGGTCATCATTGAATTTAATTCGAAAAAAGATAATATTTTTATGGAATTTTGAGATTTGATTCTTTTTAAATGATGAAATTTCAAAAAAATTTAAATAAATTTCAAAACTTCTCATCAATCATCAAACCATGATTTTTATTTCAAAACTTTGACCAAAAAAAAGAAAATATTTTTTAATATTATAGATTAGACTAATTTCATTATGATTTTTTTTTAGACATCAGTGTTCGATTATTGACTTCTTTTGAATATTAATATTTATTGAATTACTATCCAAAACTTACTATGTCACATCAGATTTTTTTAATAGTTGGATTTTACTGATTTTTTTGCATATCTATAATTTAATTTGCATCCAAAAGAAAATTCTTTCATATTTTTTTAACATAAATCAGAAGAGATGTTTTTGCTAATCTATAATTTAATTTGCATCCAAAGGAAATTTTTTTCACATTTTTCACATAGATCAGAAATGATTTTTTAACATTAAAATCCTTCCTACGAGTTGAAAATTCACTTATGGAAAAAATGTATACTACGTATGGAATCCAATAGTAATCCTACTGCCACTTATAATTTCTCTCATATTGTTACAATTTTAAATTGTTTCAGTCAAAAATTTCCATAATACAATTTTTTTAAGTGTGTATGTAATCTGGTTTTAAACAAAATAAATTATATATATATATATGAAGATTTTTATGAACTGATATTTTAAAGAGACAGAAATTTTCTAGGGACTGAATGAGTTGTGTAAGTAACTTGAAGAGGAGCTTTTAACATAAACTAACCTCCAAGTTGTATCTATTCACACCATAAATATCTAAGACTTGGAGAATTTACGTCATTTAGATTTCATCAAACTCAGTTTTTCTCTCTTTTTTTCTTTATTATCATTTCTTATTCTATTTAAAAACGTTATATTCTTTGGAGGTGAAAGTATCGTCGTACATGACTTCATTAGGCCCTGGGGTGTGGATTTCCATATTCCTTAAGAATTTCAAAGCAAATGATCACATTAACGTTGTTTAGACTGCAGAGGAATATCATTATAGCATAACATAAGAGAACACAAAAGCTCAAAGACGAAGTATAATAACAAAAAGGATGGGAAGACCCCATCAAATCGTACAAGGATGGAACCAAACTGGTAACATGGGGCTAGGCCCCAATAGTATCACACTGGGAAATATGTCCTACAGCACCTAGGATATGTGAACTATCCAAGTCAAAAGGTCTACAAACAACAGGAGCATCCGAAGAAGCATCACCTAACGTGATTGCTCTCCTATGGATTGCACCAGCTAGTGTTCTCTGTAGAGCAATGGAAACACATTGCCTAAAATAGGCTATACAGTAAGCTAAAGAGAGTGATACCCCATGTCGCCTAGTATGGTAGGCTCTCGCGCACTCCCTCACAAACATGTCGAAGTCCGTGTCCATAGCTCCATATAACTCCAAAGCTAGAGGAACAAAGAGGTGACCTCTCTGCATACCTCTATACTTGGAGACCTTATCTTTGCCGCCCACTCGCCGCCCATCACGGAGGATGGGTGATCACCCCTCTCTCAAACTGTGTCTCTAGTAGGATCGGTAACCACCACATCGCCCACAAAGTGACCTGGTCCTCCCAAACCAAGTACAGTGTCTGCCCCTAACCCTAGTCGATCGCAAGGCATACCAACGCTCTCTCCATGTGAGGTATCCACCCTCCCGCGCCATAGCAAACACCACATCCCTAATGGCATCATGGGTAGCTATCCTCCGCCCTCCGAATGGACAACGAGTCATATGAACACCGCTTTGCATCTAAAGTGATACCACACTCACATGTGAGTAATGAAGATGTAGATGGATGGACCAAGCCAAGACGGAACCTCATCATTTGTGGAGAAAGTAGCCGGTGCGAGTCGGAAAGCCCCGATGCATGGTCGAGCCAAGATCCACGAGCCTCGCACCCTTGCCCGAGCAAGAGCGTAGACGCGAGCTCTAGTAGTATGAGGGATGGCCGGATCCACTAAGAGTGAATGTAGAGCCTTTCGAAACTGTCGGTCCATCAAGATAGACTGTAGACCCCTAGTCCAATCGGTAGTCAAAGAGGAAAAAGATGGGAACTCATGTCGTACCTCCCGTGGTAAAGCGTCTCTCGTATGTCGTAATAATACCTGTAAGGGAAATGATCCCGTATCGACGTCCCTCGT
Source organism: Marchantia paleacea (assembly GCA_014180765.2). Taxonomy (NCBI): domain Eukaryota; kingdom Viridiplantae; phylum Streptophyta; class Marchantiopsida; order Marchantiales; family Marchantiaceae; genus Marchantia; species Marchantia paleacea. The sequence continues at coordinate 118,483 of MUAA02000121.1, forward strand.
ATATATCTCCAAAATAGGTCTATCTGCGATCACAAATCGAGAAGATAACAAAGGTGCAACTAGTGCCCAACTCGCCAAGAATGCCGCAGGTGCCGTCTCCTCCATCGATAATAAGCCTACCCCTCCACACGAGATTGGCAAAGATGTCTTGTCTCCTTGCCAAATCTCGGTCCACACACTCGAATGTCCCCTGGTCCGATGATGTCACCAACGACGCCCATGATCCTCCTATCAAAGGTCGTCCAAACGTGATATGAATGTAGGTGAAGGAGGAACATCTTGCGAAGAAGATAGGTGGGTCGACGAGCAATACTAGATGATAGTATACCAAACGCCACTGCGGATCCCCTAGTAGAGGAAGGTCGTCTACATGCAAAACATCCTCGGCCAATGCAACGTCAAGGTAGCGTGAAACAAAATCCTCGCATTCTTCTGGCACTCCTAGAATACGTAAGCCATCTGTCGATATCATACATCCCTCTAGAAGCTGAAGATGAGGCGGAATGCCCAAAGGAGACCAAGCCCTGCACTTTGACACCTTGACTCTCAAGCCTACAAGATGAAGCTTCGGTAGTCAAGTAATCAAAACTTTGCCCTTAATGTTGTCTACATGGCCCACAATGTGTGTATCATCCGCCAAGGAGGGCAACACACAACCAGTGCACGGCCAAAGCAAGAGACACAAGAGAGCTGAATGAGCCATGGCAAATAAGGGTCCCCCAAAGGATCTCCCTGTCGAAAGTGCGTGGTTGGATCAGAGAACGGTGACTCCCTCCTCAGAAAAGCCATGTTGATAAAATAAAGAAGAATGTGAACCGTAGAAAGATCGTACAAAAGGAATGAGGCTTGATAGGGGTCCACCAGCCTCTCTAAGCTCTCTAAAAATGGATGCACGCGAGACGCTGTTAAAAGCATTCTCAACGTCTACCTACAAGACAACCCAATCCGGATGGATATCTAGAAGTGCTCTAATGCCCAACGATATTGCCTCACAGCCTCCTGGTGTGGCGACTCCAAACTGATGTGGACAAAGATGCTCTTGGAAGTGTGGCGATCTTTGCCGCAAGACAACGGTACGGCTGACTAATCGCAATAAGACCTCTCCAATAGCAATCGGTCGAATGCCCCCGGTGTCCTTCTCCATCGCAAGAAGCCGACTAGCACCCAGAGCCTAACTAACTGACAACGGAATCTCCCCTCTCGCAACTGCTGCAGCCACCTGGAACAACTCAGTGAAACCACTAGAGGGATCGTCCGCCTGAAAGCAATCTCGAAGATGCTCATATACCATCCCCGATAAACCTCCAGATGATAAACGTGGGGTTTTGCATAGAGAATGAGCAAATAATGATCTGTCAAGACATAATGGCTCCTCTGGCTGATAATCCAAGACCTCTAATGGTATCTCCTCGCCCATGGGTGGATGTAGAAGGCGTAAAGAGGAAATCGTCTCCTCAGTAGGACTAGTCATGGACAAAGGATGAAGGGCCCATGCAGCCTGCTATACTCCCCCATTTTGCCCAAGATCCTACACCGTCGCAATCGCGCCGAATCAGAAGTATCATGTGACTGAACTCGACTCCTAACCTGTATGGCCCGAACAGACTCCTCCTGCAATGTAGCCCAATCCCCTGCTCGGAATCTTCGAAATCTAGCTGCCACCTCTCTATGTCCAACACGTCCCCCTCTAGTATAACGTAAACACCATCGCGGAAGTAATAAAAACAAAAACCATGCTAACTCGTCCATGGGATCGCTGCCAACCGATCGGCGATAAGTTTAAAAAAGCACGTCTAGCCTCGTCATGCAGAGCCCGAGGAAGCCTATGGAATAAACGTGGACATGGAAATCTAGTCTCAAAAAGCCGTAGAATCGAACATGCATGGGAAGCTAACCACTCCCACGACCCCGACGGTATACCCAGAATGCTCAACGAAGGAGTCGATGTAATGTGCGTGTTCCCCAAAGTGACAAAAACCGATGTCGATGTGACCGTCCTCCTCACATTCGCATCCCAAGTGGTCCAATCATAATCTTTGTGCATCTTTCCCACGTGGGTCTTTACCCCTTGCGAGGTAAAGAGACAATGACACACCGGACATGGTGTATCACGCACCGCTTTTGGCGGTCCCATGAGAGAAAGTCAAGCTAAAGCTAGCACAAAGGGAACGATAAAGAAACCCATCACTCCATCATGTATCTACTCCCACCTGCAGAACCACAACCCCCATAACACACCACTTCACATTGGAAAATGCTAACTATGGAAACCCTAAAATCTAAAAATACTCATAACTTTTTATTCAGGTCTCCATAATTTTCCAACTAGGTTCCAATAGAACCAATGCAGGAAAAGGAAGAGATGGGAAAAAAAAACCCCGACCCATATGTCTAGTATAAGAAAAATCACTCAAAATGCACTCAAAACCCTAAAAAAATTAAAACACTCATATCTCACAATATCATTCTCCATAGTCTTCAATTTAGGTACCAATGGAACCCAAATTGAAAGACGAAGAGAATGAACTATTCACTCTCCATGTTTGCCAAAGTATGGACACAGAAACTACAATATCAGTTCCCGCAATATCAGTTCCCACACCCGCAGCCTCTCAACACTCGGCTATACACGCGCTCCAACTCCATAACAAGCTCTCAGATTCGCCTCGGAGCTTCGGCACACAGGGAACACAAATGAGAAGAAACATACCAATCTCAACCAACACAAGTGGACCTTTTGCATTCAAAAAAGTCTGCAAGGCAGGAGATAACAACCCATAAACATAGAAACAACAGCCATTTAGATCAAGTTATAGAAGTTTAGATGTTTGTTTTGTTCGTGCATGTGGCCTCGTTTTCTTTGGCCTTTGTTGACTCAGATCTGTATTCTTATATGATTTTCGCATGGGTTATATTTACCTATGCATAGACATTTTCCTCCTAATGCAAAAGCGGGGACCTCTTGATACATAGACTGCCACCAATTATCTTTAATATGCACAGCACAAGTTCACGGACTAATTTCTGAGTTTTCTTATAATTTCTAGAGATAGATATCACTAAGTTGCTGAAATCATGCTAAATGGCAAGTAACCAGTGTTTCCAACCTTGAATATGTGTAAGCTCGGTATCGACCATTTACGACGCTGGTGGACCAATCACCCTGCTGTAATTGGATTGGATGAACTATAACGAAGAGCGTGAGTAGGTTATCAGGGTGTAGAGTGTGAATCTCGAAGAGCGTGGAGGTTCGCTCAGTGATGAGAGGATGAATGTGGAGGATACCTTCAGTGGTTTGTTTCTAATTCTGTACCAACGTGATTTTCTGGATGTGACATCACAAGCTGATTGAGGATGGCAGTTAAAGTTTCGACGTTATGTTTGCCAATACAAGTCATTCAAGTGGGGCATCATATTCTCCACTGCGCCGTCAAATGGTTGGTCATAAATTTCAGACTTGGTCCTTGTGGTCAACCATACGCAAGCAAGTTGATCAATAAGACAGGACCAGACAGGTTCTTGGATGAGAGCGGATCCATCCAAGTATCTGACTCAAATACCAGTAGCAATGAAGTCAGTCTCCTACGATCTTATGATCCAACGACGCTTTGTGTTTGCTGCCTAGTCTACCGTAATGTTTACTAAGGGGAGTATTCATATATACTGTAGCCCCTTGAGAAGAAGTGATGAAACTGGATATCAATCCGTTAGTTCAGCTTCTTCGTTTGATTCTAAAGTTCTTTTAGTGATAAACGCCATCATCATATTCAACAGCATCTTGTTTGAATCATACAAGACAAAGTGATGCAAACTCAACACGATGTCGTACTGTGGTCCTTGGGAAAGAAGTTTTTTTCTCCGTTGACTTTAGACAGATTGAAACTCCTGCATATCAATCCCAAGGGGATAGGTGTGCAACAAAAAAACTTACTCCTGTGGCCGTGATATATATAATCTGCTTTATGTGAATCACCGTACATAGTATACTAAATATTCTGATAGTTCCGGCAGTGTTTACTTTGGAGAATGTCAAGCATTCATTGTCTTTACTGGCAGTTACGACGTAAATTCAAAAGTTTTTCATATATCAATTGCCTACCTGTCATAGATCGAATCGTTGTCAGCTGCCGAACCTTCTGGGTTACATCAAGTGGTGAATAATACTTCAGCTCGATCGGGTGTTCGTAACTTCTCAGTCGAAAGATATCGATGAAAGGGACGGTCTCTACCTTGAAGTGTGTGGTGTGAGTTTGCCTCCATTTGTGTACATCTGCAATAGGTGAGAATCTACGCTCGAAAGAAGTCCTCATGTGGTACAAGTACACATGGTCGACTAAATCGAAGTGAAATCGCGGATTACTGGGTACGAAAAGACCAAAAGTCGAACGAAGATCACGAGATTCCAGAAAATCAACGCACGGTATACTGAACTGTTGTTTCACCAGAAGAACACTCCCTGCAAGACACCCCACGGTGTTGAGACAAACACAACTAAATTGATGAAGAAGTTCGATTGACATGGTACGGTACAGTGCTGCAGTCAGAGCCTGCGGGGTACAATGGTCAACTCTCAAAGGACTCCAGAGTCCAGATGAACGCAACGCGGATGCACTGCTTCGGAATTCGAAGAGGGCTTGGCTGCCTTTCACAGCGCCTCCCATCTTCCCTCTTCCACCCACGTGGATCCACAAGCCCAGATGGACCCCATCATGTGGACGTGCCACCAGCAACCGGACCTTCAGCAGACATGGTGGTACCCAATGTCTTTTATCCATGTGTAACTCGAAGGAGGCTGAGCTCTGCCGCAAGCTATACATGGCACAAGTTTTTTGTGTTTTAGGACTTGTTTTACATTATTCTGATACCAAATGAGAGTGTGATTCTGTTGATAAGTATCTCAGAAAGAGAGGGATTTTGGAACCTTGAAAAAGTGGGCTCGGAGTATTTAACTGAATATTTAACTCCATTTCTTCATATACGCATCTAACCATACTCATTGCAGATTTGTTTCTCGCGATTTCTCCATTTATGGTCACTAACAGCCTACCTACATATAGAAAAACTCATGTTTTAGTCCGAGTCTATTTCTGCTGCGGAACTCTATTACAGGGACTTTCAGCATTATTGACCATTTGCACTGAAAAGCTCAAGGTAAAACAGTATCACCTTTTTGGTTTTGGAAGGAGGAAGAAAGATTATTCTCGGCCAACAAAAAAGGTAAACCACAAACTATTGCTCTGAGCACTATTGAAAATTAAAGTATTTGTTCCGCTCCATGGGCTAAAACTTTATGCTAAGTCTGGATCAATAGATAATACTTTGATCCTGGAAACAACAACTCCGGTCATGTGACACAAGGACGTGAATGACAAGTCCTCGCATGACATTAAAGCTGCTTACAGTAACTACTCTGTACGACAATGACATCTATTGAGCAGCACTTTCAACCAATTGGCAGATGTTTTAAGTAGGCCCACCACAGCGTCGGATGTTTCGATTTGGGATTATTCATATCTTGTCAATCTATCGTCCTATTGATGGACAAAGGAATCTATAGCATTTTGTTTTCGAAGTAAGCTGATAGTGGAGCTAGCAATCCCTGAATACTAGCACTTTTGCGAGCTTACTTAAAAAACAAACAACGGAACAGCATTCGCACCATGCTAGGCTCCACTAGCTGTGATGCGTTTCGCGTTCATTGCTGGATCTGCTGATCACTGTAGGAACTGCACTCATGACTGCTTGTAAATTGAGCTTGCTCATTTACGCTAAACTCTGTTCATTCTTCTTTATGTCGTCAGAAATTCAGAATGATTTCCAAACAGCCGACCCTCGAACAAGAAACACCTCCTCGGGCGAAGCGTAAGGTTCTTTCTGTTTGAATTTGATGCAGTACTTCTCAGTACGCTTTGGTACTCCTGCGAGTACTTTCAAGTACTTCCAGTTATAAATTCGGAGGTCATCTTCTCAGGCTCCTCTAGAGTCTAAATACTGTATGTGCAACTTTGTTCTTCTCCAGAAAGGCCGGCAGTAATTCATGTTTTCCGATGACATGATCACACCTAAAAATGAGCACAAAATCATTATCACATACATCTAAAGGCTTTTTTATATTTCCTTTTTGTTATTTTACTTTGTCCCCACTTCGCTTTTTTATATTTTATATGTATGTATTCCTTTCTTTCTTCTGAGAAGCTCCAAGGAATTTATGTTGATGTCATGATACCACCCAAATCGAGGACCACAAATCTTCCAACTTAATAAATAGTTCAAAAAACCTGTGTTTGGAGTCTGTGGAGAAAAGTGCAGACATGTAGACGGAGGATTATATCGTGAACAGGGAGAGCTTTTTCACTAATTGTGACCTATCCTATACCACAACTTGAGAGTGACTAGACATTTTTCTTAGTTTTTCAATTTGGGTTTCATTGATATTCAAATTGAAGACTTAAGAAAATTTTATAGAAATATATTGCTTGATTTATTATTTTTAGAGTTCCAGAGATTTTTTCCCTCATTGTGAGATTACACTATGCTAAAATTTGATATCAAAATATAAAGTAACTATAGTTTTTAGATTTTAGGATTATGATAGTTTGTATTTTTTCATATGATGTTGGGTGTAACGGGGTTGTGATTTTGTAGATGTGAGGAGATACATGATTCAGTAGCATGTGTTATTACCGTTCTTTTTGTGCTAACTATGGCTTCTTTCCCCCTCATGGGATGCCTAAAGTGGTGTGTGATGCATCATGTCTTGTGTGTCATCAACTTTTTACCTCGCAAAGGGTAAAGACCTATATGAAAATGATGCATAAAAATTATGATTGGAACACTTGGGATGCGCACGTGAGGCAAGTGATCACATCAAGATCTGTCACTTTGAGGATCATGAACGCTATGTTAATCCCTTTATTGATCGTTTCTAGTATACCGATGTTGCATGGCTATTTTTTCGTTTTGAGAACGCCTGAACGCTGTAGAAGACCCTCCTGAACCTCGTGTGAGTTGACAACCTCTTCTTCTTCTCCTCGACACTCCACATCCGTATTCATTACAACTGGTAAAACTTCAGCAAAAGAAGATTATGATATCCAATGATTGGAATAATAACTCTCGTCTAAACTTCACAGAAAATTGTTCTACACCTTTTTGTTCTCTCGGAAAAGTTTCATATGTTTCTCTATTCTAGATCTCTCAGAACAAATGTCAATATATACACTATATCACAAAGTGATATGCAATGTACTAAAACCATTACATATCCCAATCCTTGACTCCAATTTCTCTCAAATTTCATGAGAAGTTCACTTATTATCCAAACTTCAATTGTGGAAAGTTTTATTGATGAAACTTTCTGATAGCAAAAGATATGATATCTATATTAACTTCATGATAATGAGTGCAATCTTGCAACTTTCACTCTATACACAAACTTCAAGCTATCACTCCATACTCAAAACTCATCCAATTGAGTCGAAATTTAAATCCAAGCACAAACCTAAGTCGTAAACTATATCTCATTGAATCAGATCTCTCAAAACACTCGTAGGATTCTTAGAAACATCCCAAATACACTCAAAGGTTTAAATTTTCCTCTCTATCTTTGAATCAACTTATCAGAGTGCCAAATTTTTCAAATGCATATATTCTTGAGCTCACGTCATAGCTCTTTCCGTCAGCTCTAAAACCCTGTCCCCAAATCTCCAAATTTCCCTTAGCTTCCAAAACTCCTCAAAACCTCTAAGAAGTTGTGCAAGTGCCCTCATTGGTCCAAACTCCAAGATCAATGAGAATGAAAAATGTCATTTTGACCTCTAGTGTGGCCAAATTAGCTCCATATTAACTTAGAGGATTACAACTATCCTAAACACACTACTTAGCCATCATATACACAATATGAGTTGCCACTAATAAAGAATCAAAATGACAACTCAAAACTAGCTAAGTATGAACGGAACTACGAACGGAACCGGAGAGTTTATAACTTGAGAATAATACTCCTCGCCAAATTTCTAACAATCAACTCCCTATGACTTGTTTTCGGTAAACAATAGTGATAGATTGGAACCCACGTGTTGAAAGCCACCACTACTGGTAAGTTCATATTCATAACATCCAAACTAATTCAAAACGTATATTGTTAAGCCCCAAATCGTGCCGTAGGAAACAACTGGAAGAATAATCAGGTTTGAAGAGTTTATCACTTATTGCATAAAGTTATCTCCAAAGTGATATACTAACCACGCCCGAAAGTGATCATGATGAAGACACCTGATGTTGATCACAAATAGATTGGGCATCGGTACATCTAGAGGATCATGTTGTCCTCTATACATGTCCTACGTCGGGTCCACTTCGATCATATAAGCTCCTTAGTCAGCAAAGTGATGTGTCTAGATCTCTCCCATACCCTTGCCACCCTGACCGCACTTTATATTTGATAAGGTCCAAGACAATATCTCTTGGAGCCTTTTCAACATCCTGAGCCTACAAGGTCGATCCAACTGTGGATTCTTAACAGCCTTACAATGCGCCGTTGGTTATATCCTAACCTGGGGCGAAATTCATGTCTACTAGGGTTGCCAGTTTTAGACTTTTCGCTTGAGTATTTTGCTTGTGGTGCTTCCCCCGTCATTTTGATCAACTCTTTTAAGACTTATCTGTGTCATCCATAGGGCTACTTGTTATGACATGCATAGATAGTACAATGAGATTGTAACACATGATGCTTGATGAATATCAGGAGGAGGTTTTAGTAGCGGAGGATGGTTCAGAGGAGGTAGTGGCACAGCTTGATGCAGAAAGCATCTGTGGAGAAGTAGGAGTTTTGTGCAACATTCCACAAACTTTCACAATCCGTGTGGTAGAGCTCTGCTGGTTACTTCGACTGGACAAAAATTCTTTCACGCACATAGTGCAGATCTATTTTAATGACGGCCGGAAACATATCAACAATCTTTTGGAGGTAAAACGACAGTGAAACTGATCTCGGTGGTCTAGGAATAATCAGATGAAACCACTGTATCACATTCACGAATTGCTGCTTTTGATGGAAAAAAATCTTCTACTGAAATTTCAAAGCAATTGGAATAAAGCATTGGGATGTGTAATGGTTTTAGTACATAGAGATCTGCATATTCACTTGTGATACAACTTGAAGTATAGGGATTTTCAAAGAGTACACCTCTTTGTTCCTCTAGCTTCGAAGTCATATGGAGCTATGGACGCAGACTTCGATATGTTCATTAGAGAGTGTGCGAGAGCCTTACATTCTAGGTGACATGGAGTATCACTCTCGTTATCATATTGTGTTTCTTATTTCAGACATCAGGTATTCATTGCTCTACAAAGAGTACTTGTTGATGCAATCCATAGGAAAGTAATCACATTAGGCAATGGTTCTTAGGATGTTCTTGATGGGGTCTTCCCAACCTTTTTTTTTTTAATTTTCTCGCGCGTCTTTCATCTTTTTGGAGTTCGTAGATAACAATATACTTTTCTTTGCTAGTGGGAAAAAAAAATTTTAAATAGTCAAAATTTGTTGACAAATGTGGTCACGATGATACCTAATAACAAGTGTGGGTACTGCTATTTGTTTTAAGGTGCCATCTTACATCAAGATATGCTAGAGGTTCAATCTCTGCTAGGGGTTCAATATGTGAGCGGGAGAAAAGGAAGGATGTTTGAATAAGCCAAATTTATACCGATGAGAGAAAATGTTTACTTTTCAACAAGATGTGAAGCCCATGGTAGAGGGACTGCGGCAATCCCCTAACCTATGAACTCGAGTTCAATTTGCTTGAACTGAAAACATAACCCCTACTCTACGAGGGCGTCAATGGGTCACATCTCCTCATGGACGCGTCTTCAATACAAGGTCCTAATCCTCTCTAAAGAAAAAATACCTAGGTAAAGAGTATCACTTAATCCCGCAGCCGGTGGATCACACAAACTAAAACCCAGAGTTAGGATGGATCTCAAAGCAAAGGCATAGTTTAACCGGTTTGGCTGTAATCATGACAGCAGCAAATAGAGTGTGGTTTGGATGTGTAGTCGAGGTAAAATGTATCTTGTATCTCTTTTAGTTACATGAAGTTTTTGAAGTGCTTGTTAATAGAGTTTCTGTATTGCTGCATGTGCTTTGGTTGTGATGATTATTATATATTGGTTACATTCCATCCTTCTTTCCTTAGTATTTGACTTAGACGGTCATATTTTTCTGTTTTGAGGATTATTGCTTATGAGGGAAACATATCATTACAATAAATTAATTTGATGAACGTTAATTTTTTAATTTTTTAATTCGTGTTTGTTATAATGTATAATTTGAGTGTTACAAAGCAAATGCATCTTGTTTGTGATGTACATGTACATGAAAGAAGACACGAATGAATTGTATTATCAAGTGTGTTGTTCTTGGATGCCCCCATATGTGAGTAGTCTGTCTTGTGAGGACAGTTATGTTTAAGAGTGCTTGTAATGATATGCATGGACATGTTGTGAGGAGAGAATCAAAAATCTTTTAAGGATGAGTGAATGCATATACAAACAAATTGAGGGCATGTATATGAGTGAATTGTGATTCTACTTAATAAATATATGGATTTTTACAGGGGGGAAAGAGGTGAAAACTATAGTTTATCATTGAATTTCCATGTTTTAATTTTGTAAAAAAATTAAATTGGCGTCAGACATATCTATATTTTTTTAAAATGTTGGTAAAAAATGGTCGGATTGATATCTTCATTGTTTAACTATTTTGTGATAAATTTATTATCTTTTATTGTTTGATTGTAGTAAGTATGTTTAAATAATGCAATGATGGTAAGACTATGTAAGAGCATATTGTTGAGAATATTTTGTGTTTGGGGTAATGTTGTTGTCTTTGGTCTCAAAGTCTGTCTGCCACTGCCCCTGGTGGTGCTGGCCATGGGCCAAAAGCGGAGCAAAAATGCTCTTCAGTCATTTGCGAAGCATTCTTTCGCGTTCTGCCAGGCGCTGATGAAGAGTAACGAACGCGCCTGGTTCCCCACTGCAGGCTCGTCAGGCTCGTCCAATCACCGCGGTACGTCTGTGGGGATGTATCGTGTATGTCCCCATGGCACGGGTGGTAGGACTTTGACAGTTTTCAATGTTGGGTCAAAGAATACGGTACTCTGTTGTCAGGATAACAGTAAGCGCTCTGGAGTCCATCGTCTGCCGCTTTCTGAAGTGGGCAAAGCACCTTAGAGAATGTGGAAGTTACTCGACTCTCTGAACGATTGTAATCAAATGTGTATTCAAATTGTCATGAGGACCTTTAACTATGTAGAGTTGTATGTTTATGTGCTTGTTGAATATCCCTATTTGTTGTGTATTAGAAGGCATCTTCATATTGTTGTGTGATTTTGAGGTGGGCTAGTGATTTTTTTAATAACGTATATTGAGGTTTTCATGTCTGTGAATGAATTAAGTAGCATGGTAATGTAGGTTGTGTTTTAAGTATGTGTTTAAGGAACTTTTATACAATAGAGAGTTTTAGTAAAAGCATCTAAACATGGACTTGTATACGGATGAAGATTTTGATCTTTGCAAGTTGTAAGTATACTCCAACAAAGAATTTATTGTCTTCAAAAAATCCATGTCTTGTAGAGGCTTAAAAATGATATTACGTTTGTTATGGACCATGTTTGAATTTTACTAATTAAAAGGGTTGTATGAGTTATTCTCATCTTGAACTAGGTGAAAAAAAATGTTGTGTTTTGTGTCATTTAGTGAAAATTTTAAAAAATATTGACTTGACGCTTTGATTGTGTGTGTTATCTGTATATTTAACAAAGTGAATCAACTAGACAAAACATGTAACCCCCATGGAGAAAAAAATCATGAAGAAATTTTTGCAAAAATCAAGCAATTTAAAAAAATATATTTTGAATTTTTATTTCAGATCTATCAATGTCTTAAACATATGCTTCATATCTCATATTGATACACAAATAAAAACTGGAAATAAAAACTGAGAAATAAAAACTAATACAAATATCACTTTTTCCAGAATAAGGAACTCAAAAGTTAATATTCCTAAAAATATTCCAATTAAGGAGAAGAATCATGCTTATTCTCACTGCAATAAATAATGAATATCATGTAACAAGTCTTTTATACTCAATTGTTATAAAGTATTTTGTGTGTTGTTATTCTACATTGTGTTCTCAAAAAATATATAATATACCATTAACTAACACTGATAAAGATTAAACTAAAATACTTGAAAAAATAAGTAGTCTTAAATATCATGACTTTTCTTAGTAATATAATATTAAAAAATTTAAATGAAAAAAAATTATTCAAAAAAGCATAACTTAAAAGTAGTGATTAATGCATCATTCAACATTATGTCACAAGAGTGATACATGTATCACTTTAAATGTTGCAAATTTAATGACACAATTAACTGAAGACCAAGGCAAGAAAATAATTAATGTATCACTTTATTCAAAAACTCAAATTATAAATTTTATTCATCCTATTGAAAGCTAATGATCTTAGTATAAACCCTCTTAATCACATATGTCATATTTTTTCACATAGTTGGTAGTATCACGATCAACTAGGAATCCTTAAGCTATGAATTTTTTGCTTTTTAGGATCTTGATGTTGTCAATATGAATTTTATCTCTTGCTTTATTTTTTCTATTTTTAAACAATGGTCTTGGGTCAAACTTATTGAGATGCACGAACTTGATATTAAATGTTATTTTTTCATTCAACATATCTTATTCATTTGGTCTAACCTTATTTTTTTTCACTCAAAATTGAGAACATTATCTTGAAGCATTATAAGCACAATCAAAATATTTACTAGCAACAAATCTTGTTATGTTGATAAAGGTGTGGTTATTATTATCAACCAAATGTCATCTTGGATTAAGAGAAGATGAAAAGGTGTACATTTTAACGTGCTACTCCTTTCATTTATTTAATTTAATTTTCTTTAGTATGCTCACTTTCAAAACTCCCCTTAAATTCTCACTTCTTGTGATTCTGTTTTTTTTATTTTCATCTCCAACCACGGCTTCAACTTCTCCATTCATCCCCTTCCTTTTATTAACTGCTTCAAATTAAATCTTTCGCCCATTCTAAAACTAATCATTTGTGATGCATTGTTTGTGTTCTTTGAAGCATTGAGAGTTTTGATATGATTAACTATGCATCGTCATCATTATTAAGTTATAAAAAATATTTGTTTTAACTTTACAGCAAACTAAGAGAAAACAAGATCCCAAAGTGTCTACCATCACTTTTTTGTGATAAAAATAATAAGATTAAACAATTTGACGTTGGATTTTTTGCGAGTAACAACTTGGATATAAAGCTAATTTTTATCAAACAAAAATTATTTGGAATTTCACGAAAATTATTTTTTATTGATGACATAAAAAATAAATTTTTCAGAGTCTTTCACAACACATAATGCACATACAATCTTCATCTTAAAGGTGAACCTCATATACTAATTACTACATCTTTTCAAACCATCATTTCAATTAATTAGTATATGATGTACATGATGAGTAGTGAAATAATACTTTATAAAATACTTTGAATACTGTTGATAACTTTCTTCCTGTTGTTGAGAATGAAATCCATACGTGATAATTTAGTTCTGTCCATTACAAGTAAATATATATTTGTATGTAAATATAGTTATTTTCGCTCAAAATTTTCACCACAACACAAACACTCTCATAAGATGAGATGGGACACATGGTGTACATCTAGAATTGTCAAACTTAAAATTGATTAGAATAGTACTTTGTATAAAAATCAACAAGAAAAAGTGTTAATAATCATTCTATTATAGATCTTATAGAGATGTGGCAAATTTTTTTAAGAAATATGTTGAAAAGTTTAAGATAAGACTTAAAAAGATTTCCAAATTATATCAGGAAATATTTTAATATATTTTTTTAACTTTCAAACAACTTTTAAATATTATAAAAGACTATATAACAATATTTTAGAAAATTACCTAGGAAGGTTATTAGAGATCAAGGCTGTAAAGACACAAAGATATATTCTAGTGTTTGAGTGACAAAGTGTTTAAGACAAAGTTGGCTATTATCGAAAAGATGTAACTTGTATAAAATCATGTTTAAATAAATTTAAACATGATTTTATAACAATATTAAAATTAAAATATGAATTTGTAGTCATGTTAACATTTTTAATTTTTAAAATTTATTTAAAATATCACATTCAAATTAAATTATGTAAAATAAATAAATTTTAGATTATCATATAAAATATTGAAATATCTAAATCATAAAAAATATTTTTTTAACTTATTTTTTATCCCCAAATTTTTAATGGACTTTCATGTGCAAAATAATTGCATATTTTTGAAATTTAATTGAATAGCTACTTTTGAACTTCATGCAAAAAATTAAAATTATATCAATAAAAATTCTTGGGTATTTTAATCTTTGGGATGTGACTTGCAAATCAAACTTCAAACAATATCAAACTTCATAAAATATTTTATTGCAAATAAAATGATACTAACTTTTTAACAATTTTTTTTATACATTTATGTAAATAAAACTAAGAATCTAAAGACCAAAATCTCACAAGAATTCAAATTGCTTAAGGAGTGTGTTTAGTAAAGTAAAGATGTGTAATACTTAACAAAAACCTCATAGCAAACCAATGATTGTGTAAGTCAGAATATTTATCAAATTGAAAGTTAAAATATTATTAAATAACATGTTGAAGTCAAAAAACTTAATTTTTATACCAAATATTGAAAAATAATAATATTTTTTAAGATGAAAAATTACAATTATGCATATTAAGAAAAAAAATTTCTTTTAACATAATCATTGGGACATGAATTTATTATATTAAATAAGTTAATAAATATTTCAAAAAAATTATTTTAGATTTTTATAATTATGATCAATTTTTTTTTATAAATTTAAGATATATAAATTTATGAATTTTTGAGAGTTATTAATTAAAGAAATAGTATGTTAAATATTCAAAAATTATACAAGTGAAAATATTTTCAGAAATCAAATATATCAGTGAATTTAAATCTTTAAATTCTAAACTATTCATAAATCCGTTATTAATAAAGTGTTTAGAGAAAATGACTAAAGATATTGGAATTTTGTAAATCGGTTATTTTTTTTGTTGTTTATCATGAAAACTCAAATATCGAAAATAGTCACATTAGGCATTTATCTTGGTTTAACTTTCTTGAATAAACACAAGCTTGAAGAAACATATTTTGTTAACGAGCATATTGGATGGAAAGGAAATATGGTAGTAATAATATGAGAATCCAATAATTGCGTTGTGGTGTAAAAGTGATAGTTACATGTACCTAATGTTCTTAAAACTAAATTTCTTAGACGCTAAGTTGCAGTTGGCTTGCCGGCCGAGATAAATGAGTGGTACCGTCGGCTTTTTTTACTCATTTATCGGCCCTAGCCCCACTCACCGTCAATCACGGATCCCAAGCTCACCTCCACCCAAAAAGAAGACAAGGCCAATGGTTGTATCTTCGGTAAATAAGTTATCATATCACGCAATGCCAACAAAGAGACCTTGGCGGACATCGTCCTTCGACTTATCCAGCTTTTTAGGACTCCTGTCATTTATCAATCTCGATTCGCGGATCGATCGATCGATCTTCTGGGCCAGGCACTAACTAAATCCAAATATAGGGTCATTGTGTTCTCTTCACCGAGTGTGCATTCGCTGGGGATTACAATGGAATAAGAAGATCCATGGGCGAGCGAATTCGGAGGAGAAAAGAACATTTGGTAGGAAGTTGAGACTCAGGGAGGGGAGGATATAGTTTGTCGGTACTGCTGACGTTTGCTCCCACCTTCTGGATTTGGAGACCTTATCGGTTGGCATGAATCATTTTTTATTAGAATCTTCGAGAAGGTAGGTAGTAGATCAACTACAGCCCCTCAAATCGGCTTGGAGGTTTGCACTCAGGAAACTGGATCAGTGATTCTCTCTGTTGATTCTCGCCCATCGCTAAGCACCCACTGAAGTCCCGATGATGAATGGGTTAAGGATTACCAACGATCTGAGACCTCTGGGATCACAAATCACTACTAGCCCCGTCTCTCCGTGTGGTTGTTCATCGATCACCCTAACCTCAGGATCGTCCACCTCCAAAATAGAGATCTTCAAACATATTAGCACTTCCGGAAACCATTCACGTAACTCACGACTCGTCCATCAGCATGAGGAGGTTGATAATCCTCCAAGTCTTTTCTCACTCCCACGACGATTAAAGATTTTGATTCAAATTACGTAAATTCATATTCATGTTCTCCAGTCTCCGATCCCTTGCATTTAATTGGACCTCCATGATAACGATCACTTTGTATATTTCCGGCATGTTGCAAGCCAACCAGACTGGATATGTTCTTCAGCCTGACATTTTCTCATTGCAAATTTTTCCTCACGAACCGATGGCGTCTATGAAGATACTGTACGAATGTTCCAAGTCGATGGATACCTGACTGACACATGACATATGTGCAAAGCATGAGTCCAAATAGATGAGCAAAGAAACACTCAAAAATGCCACTACAAGTTGAAAGCCCCTACAATATATTGAGAACATAAGAAAACCTATAGAGTTCCAAAGTAACATAGAACTTTAGAAGAGAAGTAGCAGAGTAATATAGCAAAAAGGATGGGAAGACCATATCAAGCTTTCCACGGATGAACCAATAGCATCCCAGTGGGAAATACCTCATATTGCAGCTAAGGTATATGAACTATTTAGATCAATCTATCTACATAGTATTTGATATGGTTCCTTAGGTCTCCACCATACCGCGCCATAGCAAACATCACATCCCCAATGGTATCATGGATAATTATCTTTATCATCCGAATGGTTAATGGTATTAGATGCATGGACCCCAATGCATCTAAGGTAGTACCATGATCACATTTGAGTAATGAAGATGCATATGGTTGGATCTATCAAGTCAAGGCGGAACCTATCTATGTAGAGAAGGTAGATGGTGTGAGAGAGTAAAATTATTATTGATAGTAAATTGATACACTATAAGTAGATAGAGAGTACTCACTTCTAAATTGGGATGACAACGATGATTTGGAGGAAATTAGTTACTCAATTTAATTTCCTTTGAAGCTTAAGATATGGATTAAAACTCATTATTTTTACAACATTAAATTTTTTGCAAAGTTAACTTCACCCAAAATTGAGATTCAATTGGAAATTTTAACTCATTGATGGTGGAAGTTCTAACCAATTGTCATATATTTGTATGTCAAGTATGTGATACATTGATGTCAAGTATCAAAGTTTATATTTGTATAATATTTTATATTTTCATACACATAAACATAGAATATATCAGTTAAAATATAATGAAAACTTTTTCATACAAATGAATTTTTTGTATGGAACTATAATTTTGGCCAAATAATGGTTTCAGAACCAATGTGAAAAACATTGGCAGCCCTTGAAGAAAATTTGAACTTGTGGGAAAAGTGAGAGAATTCAAGATTCAAGATGATAAAATAATGCAATAACTTATGGGGAAGATATTAATATGGGAAAAATACTAATTATAATCTCATCTTGAACTGCATTGTTGATAATATTGCCTTGACTTGTGGAGTCAAGAACAAAGATATACTTTTGTACGTATAAAAATACAAGATGAGGCATAAAAATACAAGATGGGGACCGAACTCAAGTGAGAAGTGGTAACAAGCACTAGTCTCAATATTGCTTCCCAAAATACAACTTATTGAATAGATTCTGGCTAATTGTATTACATGTCACTTGGTAGGGCGGGAAGTTAAGAAGGAGTCAAAGCAAATGCTATGCGTTAGAAATAAAGAAATGTGAAATGCAAACGAAGCTATATAATTGTAAAACAAACAAGAGAGTTGAAGATATACGAAGGTAAAAGTGATAGTTGAAGTGAGGAGCCAAGCATTGACCATGATCCTAAATAGAATAACGTCGGGAAGGGAAATGATTGCTCTTCCAGTACATGATTAATGTTACATATAATATATACTACTAAATTATATCATTGGAAAATGTAGCTATTTATGTATTTTGTGTAGAGAAGAGAAGCGGCTCATACTATTGTAGGACCATCTCCTTATGATCGTTCCTAGAGGACCCGTCATTTCAGATTTTCAGTGGAATTCTTTAACAATATCCATATACCATATCGCTTTTGTAAGTTTCTTCCAAACTAAACTATCAGTTTCAAGAATGACTTTTCTATCCACATATGATTAGATCCAGATTTCTACGCTAGGCGAAATGTTACTGCTCCACATACTGAACGTCAGCACCGTAAAATACAATATCGCAAATGCCTTAAGCAGATTCCATGGAAAACTCTGCATCTCCAAGCACAAAAGTTCGATAAGAACTTATCAGTCGCATCTGATGAACATCCTCTTTCCGAATCTTGTCGTTTTTTTTTATTGCACAAGACCTACTGTAGCCAATTGGTGCTCTGATCCTGCAATCAGTTGAAAGAACTTATCGCCAGCTACACCAAGCTCCACTGTGCCCTACTTGCATCAGAACATTGAGTCAACACACGAAGTTTTCGCTAGTGTCTGGACTTTTGGTAGCCACTTTTTCATGAAACTAGGTGATTTAAATGTGGGGCTGTACCTTACCTAAAACGAAGGGCCTTACAGAAAGAGCCATCTGCCTATCAAAATATGGTTCCCACGTAAAATTTTCCACACCCTTTTGTTGATGCAACAAATTTATGTGCACCCCATTGGATGTGGCTGAAAGTTTTGATCAGAAGTTGGGCGAAAGAGAAAATCTGAGATCAACTTTGAAACTACCATGAGTTCAATCCCACAGGTTAGGCTCTCCCGGATTTCGAGAAGCGATTCATCACACTTCGTCCAGCGGATCTCCCGTCCAACCGTGACTGGTTTGTCTCCTCTTCTGCGCCATGGACGGAGATTGCCATGAAAGAAGAGGAAAATACAGTGCAAAACACAAAAATGAATCCTGCATCCTCTATTTGGAGAGCTACAGGTGAGTTTGAGTTTGTACAGACTGTATCCCTCACCACCATAAACCTCCAGATTCCGGAACTTCCAAATCTGTGGGGCCAAGAAGAAATTTAGACGACGATCGACTGTTGACGCATAGTTCATAATTACAGTAGTCCTTCCTGTTTCCCGGCAAGATGGCACGGGACTTGTCTGTCATCAGTGCCTGGCTTGTCTCAAACTCTCAGCACTAACCCCGATACTGTGTTCGTTGGATCTATCGATTCACAGGTTCATGTTGAAACCACTCGATTTTAAATGCAACATTTGAAGAGTTTTATTTTTTGGCCCTGTTTAAAACTTAAGCAAACCCTGATTAGACCCAGTAAAATAACAAGTCCTAATGGGTAACATCAGGCTAGCCCCTATAGCATCACATTGGTAAATATGTCCTATTGCCCCTAATATATCCAAACTATCTAAGTCACACTTTCTACAAACAATAGTAGCGCACTAAGAATTATCACTACCGTGACTATTCTCCTATGGATTGGATCAGCTTGTGTAGAGAAATAAAAATACGTCACCTAAAATAGTATTACTTTAAAAAAGTAATACCCCATTGCCGTTAGTATGGTAGGTTCTTGCACACTCCCTCAAAAACATATCGAAGTCAGTGTCCATAGTTCCATATAGTTCCAAAGCTAAAAGAACAAAGAGTTGACCTTTCTACATACCCCTATACTTGGAGACCTTGGTTGCTTCCGCTCCACTCGCCGTCCATCCTGAAGGATGAATGATCATTCCCTTTGAAACTATATCACGAGTAGAATCGGTAACCACCACGTCTGCACAATAATCTGGTCCTCCCAATCCAAGTATAGGTCTGCCCTAACCCTAGTTGACTGCAAGGCATACCAAAGCTCCCTCCATGGGAGATATCCACTCTCTCGTGCCATAGCAAACAGCACATTCATAATGGCATCATGGGTAGCTATACTCTGCACTCCGAATGGGCAACGTGTAAGTTATGATATTGAGAGTTTGTGTAATAGGGTTCATTATGGCTATGATAATTGGTCATTGGGATTTGAAGTATACGCGTAGATTTATGATAATCTTTCAAAAATAATTGGCTTAAAGTAATCTCGAAGATGTTCATATACCATCAATGTCAAGTCCCCTGAGGATAAGCGTGAGGCTATGCATAAATAATGGGCAAATAGTGATTTATCAAGACATAATGGCTCCTCTAGCTGATACTCCAAGATCTCTAATAATATCTCCTCGCCCATGGATGGATGTAAAAAGCGTAAAGAGGAAATAGTCTCCTCAATATGACTAGCCATAGACAAAGGATGAAGGGCCTGCACGGCCCCGTTTTACTCCCCAGTCTGCCCCAAGATCCTACATTGTTGCAATCGAGCCGAATTAGAAGTATCATGTGGATGCACCTAACTCCTAACCTTTGAGGCCCAAACAGAATCCTCCTATAATGTAGCCCAATCCACTTCTCAAAATCTCCAAAATCTAGTTGTCACCTCCCTAATATCCAGCACAACCCCCTAGTATAACATAGACACCATTACTGAAGTAGAAGAAACAAAAACCATGCTAATTTATCTTTGGGATCATGTGCAAACTGATTTAGCGATAAACAAAATGCATAGATATTGCATGAGAAGCTAACCACTCCCACAATCCGATCTGTATACCCAAAACGATTAACGAAGGAATCGATATAGATTGTGAGTTCTCCAAAGTGAAAAATGTCAATGTTGATGTGATCATGCTCATCATGTACGTATCTCAAGTGATCAAATCATAATCTTTATACATCTTTTCCACATGTTCTTTATTCCTTGCAAGGTAAAGAGACGATATTACATCAGACATAATGTATCACACACCACTTTTGAGAGCCCCATGAGGGGAAGTGAAGCTGTAGCTAGCATATAGAGAACGATAAGGACACTGAGCACTCCATCAAATATCTCATCCCACCGACATAACCACAACCCCCTGACACCCCACATCACATGGAGAAATACTAACTATGAAAAACCTAAAATCTAAAAACACTAATATCTTTTTATTCGGATCTCCATAATTTTCCAACAAGATCCCAATAGAAACAATGGAGGAAAATAAATAAAGAGATTGTGAAAAAAATCCGACCCGTATGTCTAATTTGAGAAAAATCACTCAAATTAATTCAAAAATTCTAAAAATAATAAAATCATCAATATCTCTCTTTATCATTTTCGATAATATTCAATTTAGATACCAATCAAATCCAAATTGAAAAATGAAAAAAATTATTTATTCACTATGCATGTTAAGTAAAGAATGACCATGCAATGCGTGAAGAAATAATCACATCTTACTACACTACTCTAACCCTCTCCCTATACTCCGTACACCCAAGTTAGTGTGATATATTGATCTAGAGAGCCCAAAGTATATGAAGAGGTGAATATATGTCTAATAAAATAATCGATGATACATATGGTTTGAAGATGTGAACATCATTTGAAAGTGGAATATGTATTCTACACGTATTTTTTCAACAGTGAAAAGCCTTAAGAAAATCCTGATTCTTCCACTTACATGTCATTTATTTGGTCCTACTTCAGTTTCAATATAGTACTTGGCTCCTCAACAATGCGTAAACAACATAAGGTATGCATAGTTTCTCGCGGTCGTGTGCTTGTAATAAAATGTTTAGTTCTGACTAATCCTGAACGTACATTTCATACTAAATGGAAAAAAGCTCCGGAGTCCTACCTGTAGGGAAGGCTTTGTAGAACCGACAAGCTAGTACGTTATCTCGCCGTTCGATATATAACGCGGCCGTCAACTAATGGGCCAAATTCGTTACTGCAAAAGAACTGTGACTGACGATTACAGGTGAAACAAACCGGGAATCTCAGCTGCTGGCTGAATATAGGTACAGAATATGAAATACTCCGGGAAACCCATGGGCCCGGGCAGTACTGATGTTGGTCAATGGGCCGTCTGTAAAAGGGACTTTCCCGTTCCGATTCGATGGAAGTCTTACCGTTCTCCGGCTCAGCCGGGGCTTGTCCTAACAAAATACTTTTAGGACACTGCCGTCCAGGAAAACGGTCTTGAGAACCCCGTTCGCAACGTTCTCATCCGAGCAATCAGCAATCCGAGGTGGCTACAGTGTCCATCCGAAATATGTGAACGAAGTTGGGCGGAAAAGAGAATCTAGAAAACATTGCACGGAACAGATACGGGTAGAGTATTGGAACTGTAGTATCCGAGCAGCCCTAGCTACTGTGGTAGAAATGGTCTGTAGAATGGGCACTGTGTTGTCAATTTTCTGCCTGGGCTTTGTTACAGTACGGGGGTGTCAATCCTTGCACTCTCCTTGGGGAATTTAGTTTTTGCCTTATTTCCCACCAGTGCAAGAGGATGGCGGAACCACGGCGGTTAACACAATTTGTTAGCCGCGGAAAATCAGCCGGTGTCACTCCCCCGTATAACATCCACGGCAACTTTACGTTGGGAGTATAGCACAAACGATGTTCGTAGCGGGTCCCTGCCACAGCGGAAGGAATATCCTCCTCGGTGTGGGGATTGACACCGCATAGCATGGTCTATCTCTTCACGAAAGCATAGTGGAGTACATCAACTAGAGTTTATTGTACAGTATCTTTATTCCCGTGTGAAAGTACAAAGCAAAATAACAAAAAAGTGTGAAGACCACGCAAGTCTTACGTCTATGAAACATGAAATTAGTCCCAATAGCATATTAATGAGAAATATGTTATAATACATTTAACTATCAAGATACACGAAAAATCATCAATTAATGTGATTATTTTACTATAAATCTCAAAAATTAATTTTCTTTATAAAATAATAAAAACATATTAACTAAAATAAACCATACAGTAACCTAAAGATTCAGGATGGAAAGGAGGTTAACTTCAGTCTTTGACTATGGTTGCAATTTCATTTGTGGATGGCACAAGTCAAAGTAGTGGATGTTCAACAACTAAAGTAGTATTCAACTTGGCCGCCTCCAATGTGTCGAGTTTATCACAAAATAAACCCTAAAATGGGCAAGAGGGTCACTCAGTCTCAACTACGTACGCAAGCTAGACACAGCAACATAATCTAATATTCAATGACGCCCATTTGTCGAAGTGGAATTTGGACTTCAAAATAGTTGTTGAGGGTAATCTTGCCTCCCCCATATCGCCGGATGAGATCGCACCTTGCCTCCACGTTTGGCTAAGTGAGCCATTGCTGGCTGAAACTCGACATCCACCATCACATACTCAACTTTTGGACCAGATATAGCACGCGCGGTCAACAGTTAGAGTACGCTTTGTAACTAAATGAGTCATTATACCATCCAATATATTTGCTCAAGTGGCCGACATTTCTTGATACTTTCATCGAGGTTGACCAAATTTAGTACATAGTTTCAATCGAATCGATGGTGAACCATGCATTTTTTATAAAAGACCAATTTGCAACCATCTCCATGATTAAATTATGATATTACATTTTTATATTACGCAGGTCAACGTAGAAGCCGACAACAGACTCTTTTGAAATCTAGATGAATCATGTGTGAAAGGGATGATTGCTTTTTTGAGACCCTAGAGAATTGATGGCAAATGGTTACACCAGCATTTACTCGCTAACAAGTGTTCTCTAACATCCATGTGCCCAATGCTTGAAAGATCCTTGATCTTGTAAAACCCACCGTTCAATGTGAAATTTTCCAGATCTGACGAGCATGAACGATCGAACTCACCAAGTCCGAGAAGTGACTTGGTGAGTTCGAACGTTAGCCACTACAGTCAGGGTTAAGTTAATCGTTGAGTTTGGCGTTGGGTAGTACATCAAAGGCAGTCAAAGAGGTAGTTACTGATATGATGATCGGGGCAGTGATTTGTTTAACTCATTAGATCTTATAGATTATATCCCAAAATATCACC
This sequence comes from Marchantia paleacea, assembly GCA_014180765.2. Classification (NCBI taxonomy): domain Eukaryota; kingdom Viridiplantae; phylum Streptophyta; class Marchantiopsida; order Marchantiales; family Marchantiaceae; genus Marchantia; species Marchantia paleacea. Next base: position 142,494 of record MUAA02000121.1, read on the forward strand.
GACTGTTAGTAGTACCGAGTTAACGATCTCTGGCGGATAAAATAGAGTGCACTCCTCCAATGCGACCTACTTCTTTCAAGAGCAGTAGGTACGTCAACCGGGGCACTGGCATCTAACCATAGCAAGCCGTAGCCTCCGTCACGCAGCCTAAAGTTAAACGATGGTTCAAACAAGTTGCGGGCGACAGTTTAGACACCACCTTTCACGGTGGTCAACAAAGAGTCCTGCGGAGATTGGTACATCGTACGGCGTATGTCTTTGCCCATCAAGGTACTTGTATTCACCAACCTAGACTTTCCGCCCCTTGTTCTATCCATGTCAAGCAAGGGCCGACCGTACTCGGGATCGAGTCCAATCTAACTTCAAAGAAGTATCAGGACCCGATCGCTTAAAATATTGACATCATTGTCTAATTTTCTTGGAGGTTTCATTTCTTTGTCATTGATAATTAAAAGAATATGTATTCCGCCTTCTGGTTGAAATCACTTCAAATGAATGACTTTAGCCGACATAGTGGAGGAGATTGAACGTGCAAGCAAGAAGGAAGGAAGGGGCCGCGAGAGTTCAATCGCAGTAGTGCATAAGAGCCGCTATCGAGCAAGTGAAGAGTTACGGTTTGCTTGCCAGTCTGTATGAATTCTTCTTCTATGGCGTAGGGAGCGGACAAAATGGCGAGTGTGCATGAGCCCGTCTGCGGTCATAAGGGGGAGGGTAAAACGTGGTTTTGATTTTGGGTGGTGTGAACCCATGGGGCTCTGATTTGGTGTTTTGATCATTGGATGCTTGATGTTTATTCTGCTTCCTCATTCACACAGTCTCGGAGGACATGTTCTTGTTGGTAACAGCCACTTGTGATGAAGCTTAATCCTTCATCTTATGGAAATGACTTATCCATTTGGAAAACATTCAATAGTGTGCATAAATATTTGATGAGTTTGAGAATATTTGAGTAAAGTGAGGTATACCTCACTTTACCCACTTTGGACTTTGTCACCCCTAATAGTGAATCGCACCGCATAAGTTTGTAGGTCAAGATTGCTCCTCCAAGAATGTGCACATCGTATACCATTGTCTTACAAAGTAAATTTAACACATTTGCACGTCCCAAACGTTCACATACGCTAAGTGTCTGACCGTGACGTCACTGATTGTGTCTCTCGGGCTGGGATCAAGCTTCTCAAATGACCCTAATACTTAGGAGTGTAGAGTTTGTGCTTTGTGGCAGCTTTAGCAACGTACTGAATTGGGGCAACTCATTGGTGAGTTATTACGTATGATGAATTGACATGCATTTAACATGGATTGGTGGACTAAGTACGCTGCGAGAACAAGCTGGGAAACAAGTTCTCATTGAGGTAGCATACTTCGGTCAAGGAACCCCGGTATTCTCAACTGTGTATACTTAGACATAAGGCTTAATTTTGATCGTAGTTACATAATAAGGGACAAAGACTAAGGCAGAGAAAGAATAAACTACTTTGCGGACGTTCCACGGCGAACGATCCGTTCTAGGAGACGCTCCTGTGCCGAGACAAATTCCATGCCCGTCCTGTCATGTGGACGGACGGGCAGAATGTCCACATGACAGACTTTCAAATTTCAGGAATGAACTCAGTACCGGAAACACTTAATTACATTGCAAACCTGGTCTTATAGATAAAAATCTAGAAGGAGAACTATGAAAAAATAATCTCAAAATGAAATCGTCATGAATATACTCATGTGTGTAAAATTTTAATAATTTTTGGACAATAATCATGGTAAATAAAAGGTTTAGAAGTTCTTTAAATGCAATGTAATTAAGTGTTTCCGTGCATGCAAGAGATGAATAGTTAGAGCCAATAGTGCCATTTGCATTGGAACTGCAGTTATGACTAGTAGAGCCAATAGGATACCTAGGGCTCAAGGGGTAGAGTTTGAATTAGGGCTCATTGGAGGTAGTTTTTGAAGTTAAGCATTGAGTGTGGATATGGTGGATAGAAGCTAGTGTGTGAACCTTGACTCTTTGAAGCACAAAGTGGATTTGGCTTGACTATAATCTTTCTTTTATGTTATGGTTATGAGCGGAGTGTTCTTGTGGATGTTTTGAGAATAGAAAAGATTACTTCAAAAACTGCCTTCCAAGTAGCCTTAATTTGAGCTCTACCCCTTGAGCACTAGGTCTCCTAATGACGATGTCATCCCTAATGCCAATTTTAGTGCAAATGGTGCTAATTGCACTATTAGCTTTAAATACTATATATGCTCCTATATGCGCGCACCTACCTAACTAGGGATGCGGCTACAAAAGTCATGACAAATATTATGGATCATGCAACTTGTATTAACTTATTAGATTTTATCATAATCACATCCATAATGACATCATTTGGTAGATATTCTTTGCCTTTCGAATAAACAATGAGTCATATATCCACGTATCTAAGGTAATACCACATTCACATGTGATTAATGAAGATGCATATGGGTGAAACAAGCCAAGACAGAACCTCATTGTTGTAGAAAAAGTAATTGGTGTGAGTCAAAAACACATGATGCATGGTCGAGCATGCATCCTTAACGGAGCAAGAGCGAAGATGAGCCCTAGTAGTATGAGAAATGTTTGGATCCACAAAGAGAGAATGTCGAGCATGGTGAAATTTTTGGTCAATCGACTGTAGGCCTCTAGTTCAATCGGTGGGCAAGTCCATGTGAGCTTGTGTCGTACCTTCATGTACAAAGTATCACTCATATGATGTAATAGTATTTGCAAGGGAAATGATCCATACTCCACATCCCTCACGTACATCTTAAGGATGGATCTATCCGCAATCACAAACTGGAAGAATAGTAAAGATGGAAGGGTGTCAAACTAGCCAAAAATGTTATAATTTTTGTCTCCTCCATCAATAATAAGCTTACCTATCTACACAAAATGGGCAAAGATATCTATCTATGTGCCAAATCTCCTATCACACACTCAAAGATTCTCAATCTGATGATATCACAAAAGATAATCATGATACTTCTATCAAAGGCTGTCAAGTATGAGAGAACCATGTGAAGTAGGTAGGTGGGTCAAGAAATAATATTAAAAAAGAGTATACTGAAAGTCACATGAGGATATTAGTAAAGATCATGTCTCTAAACGATGTACATCGGGAGGAATATCCAAAGGAGACCATGTATTACACTTTGACACCTTGATTCTTTAGTTTACAATATAAAATTAGTTAGTCAAGTAGTCAAAGGCTTGCATAATCTGGTTTACATGGCCCACAATGTGTGTATCATCAATTAAGGAGTGAAACACATAACTTGACACGGCTAAAATAAAATACAAAAGAGCTCTATAATGAGCCATGAAAAATAGATATCATCCCAAAGGATCTCCTTGTCGATACGAGCAATGGACTAGATTGTAGATAATGAATTTCTCATGTTTAAATCTATGTTGATAGAAGAGAAAAGAAGTTGAACTATAGAAGGATCATATGAAAGGAATGAGATTTTACAAAGATTCATCACCTCTCTAAAGATGGATGCATGTGATATGTTATTAAAAATATGTTCAACATCCACATGCCACATAACCCAATCCACATGGATATTTAGGAGTGCTCTTATGCCCAACGTTATCACTTCACAACCTCATGATGTGACAACTTTAAACTAATGTGGAAAAAAGTGTTGGTAGAAGTGAAAATGATGCTGAAGAATCACTATACGACTAACAAGATGTAATAAGATCTCCTTAATAGCAATCGGTCTAATGCCGCAAGTGTCACTTTCAATCATGAGAAACTTACTAGCATCTAGCACCGAACTTAGTGACAAAAGAATCTCCCATCTTGCAACTGATGCAACCACATGGAACAACTCCATGAAAGGAGATGAAACTCCATTAGAGTTATCATCTACTCAAATTAAATTTCTAAGATGCTTATAAATCATACTTGACAAGTTCCTAAAGATAGGGGTGGGACTATGCATAGAGAATAGAAAAAAAGTAATCTATCAAGACATAATGACTCCTTTAGTTAATACTCCAAAACCTCTAATGGTACTCACTAGCCCATGGATTGATGTAAAAGACGTAAAAAGAAAATGGCCTCCTTAATAGTACTAGCCATAGACAAAGTATGTAGGGCTTGTGTAACTCTACTATACTCCCAACGTGATCAAGATCCTACAACGTTGCAATCAAATAGAATATGAAGTATTATGTTATTGAACATTATTCCCTAACATGTGTGTCACATATGGATTCCTCTTGCAATATAACCCAATCCCCTGCTTGGAATCTCTGAAATCTAGTGACCACCTTTCTATGTCCATCATGCCCCCCTTGTATAACATAGACAACATCGTGGATGTAGGAGAAAAAAAATCCAAGCTATCTCATCCATTGGATCACTTGCCAACCGATCGGCGGTGTCGTGTTATGACACGACTACTATGAGGAGATGATGACATGTGTCATCTTCAGAACCATTGTTATGACAAAGATACTTTAGGTTAGGATGATTGAGGGCTTATTGTAAGGCTGTTAAGATCCCACGGTTGGATTGATTTTGTAAAGGTAGGATATTGATAAGACTCCAAGAAATATTATCTTGGACCTTATCAAATATAAATAGAGGTTAGATTGCAAAGGGGAAAGGAGAGATCTATAACATCACTTTGCTAACTAAAGAGCTTATCTGATCAAAATGGATCCAACATGAGACATTGATAGAGGACACCATGATCCTCTAGATGCAACGATGTTTAATCCATTTGTGATCAACATTAGTTGTCTTTATCACAATCACTTTTGGGCGTGGTTAGTATTTTACTTTGACCATAATTTTATGTGACAATTGATGAACTTTCCAAATACAATTATTCTTTTAATTGTTTTCTACGATGAGATTTGAGACATGACAAAATATATTTTGATTTAATTTAAACATTGTGGATTTTAAGTTATAAGAAATGATGGTTTTTAACACGTGGATTTCAATCAATCAATATTGTTTGTTGAAAGCAACCCATATAGAGAAGACATCGAATGTTGATTATAAATGGATTGCGCATTGGTACATCTAGAAAATCATATTGTTTTCTATCCATATACCACATTGGCTTCACTTCGATCAAATAATCTCCTTAGTCAGCAAAGCAATTTTATAGATCTCTTCCTTTGCCTTTGAACCCTAATCACGCTTAATATTTGATAAGATCCAAGATAACATCTCTTGGAGCATTATCAACATCTTCATCCTATAAAATCGATCTAACCATGGGTTGTTAACAACCTTACAATGAGATGTCCATCATCCTGACCTAAAGTATCCTCGTCATAACAATAACTCTGAAGATGACACATGCCATCATTTTCTCATGGTAGTCGCATCATAAAATGACAACGTTGTCGCATGGACATTTCTTTGCTCTGAGAACACCTGAGCGAATGGCTGAAGAAGAACCCTCTTGAACCTCGTGTGAGTTGACAATCTCTTCTTCTTCTCCTCAACACTCCACATTCGAGTTCATTACAACTGCTAAAACTTCAATGGAAGAAGATTATGATATCCAATGATTGGACCAATAACTTGCGCTTAAACTTCACAAAAAATTGCTCTACAACCCTTTCAATCTCTCGAAAAAGTTTCATATATTTTTCTATTCTAGATCTCTCACAACAATTGTAGATTTATATACTATATCACAAGACAATATGCAAATCCATTTGTATTAAAACTATCACACATCCCAATCCTTGACTCCAATTGCTCTCAAATTTCGTGAGAATGTATTATTATCCGAACTTCAATTGTGAAAAGTTTTATTGACAAAACTTTTTGATATCAAAAGATATGATCGATGTACTAACTTCATGATAGTCAATGCAATCTTGCAACTCTAACTATATACACAAACTTCAACCTATCTCTCCGTACTCAAAACTCATCCAATTGAGTTAAAATTTCAATCTAAACACAAGCTCAAGTCGTAAACTATATTTCAGTTTACTCAGATCTCTCCAAACTCTCGTAAGATTTTCAAAAATATCCCAAATACACTCAAAGGTCTAAATTTCTCTCTCTATCTTTGAATCACCATTTCAGAGTGACAAATCCTTTAAATCCATCCATTCTTGAGCCCACGTCGTAGCTCGTCCCGTCAGCTCTCCAACCCTATCTTCAAATCTTAGAATGTCCCCTTAGAAGGTCTCCAAAACCCCTCAAAACCTCAAAGAAGTTGCCATAGTGCCATTATTGGCCAAAACTCCTAAACCAATGAGAATGAAGAGTGTTATTTTGACCTCTAGTGTGGCCAAATTAGCTCCATTTTAACTTAGAGCTTTACAACTATCCTAAAAACACTACTTAAACATCTTATACACAATATAAGTTGTCACTAATAAAAGTTAAAATGACAACTCGAAACCGACTAAGTATACCTCAAAGTGGTCATGATGAAGATACCGGATATTGATCACAAATGGACTAGGCATTGTTACATCTGGAGGATCATGTTGTCATCTATCCATATCTTATATCGACTCCACTTTGATCAGATAAGCTCCTTAGTTAGCAAGGTGACGTGTCTAGATCTCTCCTATACCCTTTCCACCCCGACTGCGCTTTATATCTGATAAGATCCAAGATAATATCTCTTGAAGCCTTTTCAACATCCAAGCCCTACAAAGTTGATCCAATGGTGGGCTCTTAACAGTCTTACAATGCCGTCGGTTATCATAACCTAAAGTATCGCCGTCATGACAATAGCTCTGAAGATGATACATATCATCATCTTCTTATAGTAGCCGGGTTACAACATGACAACGTTGTCTAAAATAGGTAATACAATAAGTTAAAAAAAGTGATAGCCCTTGCTGCCCAGTATGGTAGGCTCTCACGTACTCTGTCACAAACATGTCTAAGTCAGTTTCCATAGCTCCTTATAACTCCAAAGCTAGAGGAACAAAGAGGTGACCTCCTTACAAACCACTATACTTGGAGACCTTGGATGTTGCCGCTCCACTAGCGGCCCATCCACGAGGATGGCTAATCACCCCTTCAAAACCATGTCACGTGTAGGAGGTGTAACCACAAGGTATGCAATAGTAACTTGGTCCTGCCGAACCAAGTATAGCTCTACCTTAACCCGAGTAGACTGCAAGACATACCAACTCTCACCCCATGTGTGCTTAGAGTAACCATGCAATTATAATAAACCTAAAGAATGTTTGCCATGATTGGAGGCGTAGACTTTGCATATATGGTTTGCAATACCTCCTCAACGAGATTGGGTGAAAATTTCTCCTTCAATTCTGATGAAACAATAACATTCCATGCATTTATGTACATGAGCATGAATTGGTGTGACCATGCTTCATACTCTAGATCATGTGCATTCTTTGACAAGACACGTATTGATACTAATCTGAAAGTCTTTCAGTCACTTGAGCGTGACTGCAAGCTTCTTGCCTATGCCGAGTCAAAATTGGACAAAACGGGTCGAGAGCTGAGTTTTCAACTACAGTTGCCCTTCTTGAGAAGACACACATAATCTATGTTCACATATCAGCCATGATGAGTAAAGGTACATGCATATGCATTCACATGCATATGCATTTTAACAATGCATTCACTGACTCGGGCATTATTGAGGTAACGTGGACGAGGGAAGGCATGTCGAGCCCATGTCGAGCCATAGGGATCTTGCAAATTTAAATTGCTGTGTTTTCTCCTCTTCGAGGAAAGAAGATTGTTAAGAATCTCATAAAATCTGTATTCAAAAATAACATTCATTTTTGCAATCTAAGCTTAATATATATTCAAAAAAAGAGTATCCATTTGGAATCAGTTCAGCCTAAAGTTGGTTGATATACAAAACTTAGGAAAACGTGAGTTATGGTTTTCAACAAGAAATGATCTTTCAAAAAAACATGGATTGAGTTCTGTATATCAAGCATAAATGTACAAATTTAAATTTCTACATATATGCTTGATATACAGAACTCAAGAAAACTGCCTAGTGTTAGCTCATAAATAGAATTCAACAAAATTGAGTTATGATTTTCAACGAATACTGAAATTTAAAAAAAAACAACGGTTTCATTTGTACATACATACTCAGATTCATGTAACTAAAGCTGATATGTACAACTAAAGTCAATACATCATAAGTCCTAAACAGGGGGACACAATATAATAACAAAAGGGATCGGAAGATCCCATCAAATAGTACAAGGATGGAACCAAACTGGTAACATGGGGCTAGGCCCCATGTTACCAGTACATGGAAATATGTACTACATCACCTAAGATATCCAAACTATCTAAGTCAAACGGTCCTCAAATAACATAGCATCCGAAGAAGCATCACCTAACATGATTGCTCTCCTATGGATTGCACCAGATGTGTTCTCTAGTAGAGCAATGGGAACACATTGACTAAAATAAGCTATACAGTAAGCTAAATAGAGTGATACCCCATGCCGCCTAGTATGGTAGGCTCTCGCGCACTCCCTCACGAATATGTCAAAGTCGGTGTCCATAGCTCCATATAGCTCCAAAGCTAGAGGAACAAAGAGGTGTACTCAACACTAGTGTATAAGAAATTTCACCCAAATCATCAAAATCATTCCACAAGCAATACTTGATGCTTTTTCAATGTGACAGGCTCATTGTCCATGAAGATTCCTCTAAAACTCTTGCATCACAATGTTAAGCAACCCAATCTATCGATTGGATAGAATGACAACATCCGCATTTGCAATTTCATGAATTGCAACGTGCATTACCTAATAGAACCCCTTCCAAAGTTTAGTATGTTTGGATGAAGCAATTGACTAGGATAAAATCATTCCTTCCGTATTGCTGTAAAAAATTGAAGCAACAAAAACCTGCGGTGGATGTTTTTGAATTTTGGTATGACACGCACTCAAAGTTGAAAACTTTTGGCACGCTAGTCATGTATATTTGCTAGACAAGTATGATCAAATTACATACAGTATTCTGACAATACCATTGACATCTGACTTCCATTCACAACGAGACCTGTCATCACATTTCCCGCCATATTTTCCTACATTGCTTAATGTTTGTATTATGTGCATGAAACTCATTTGTACTCATCCGCTCCACTTATAACTCTCTGTTTAGACTTCAAGTACTTGAAGTCTAAACAAGTAGAAACCAAATACACATGTGCGGATCACAAAAGAACGCTTGGTCGTATGATGACTATTGATTCGACTGTGATATAGAATGCAGTCAAGAAAGTATAAAACAAAAGGGATGGGAAGACCCCATGAAATCATACAAGGATGGAACCAAACCAATAACAATGGGGCTAGGCCCCAATAATATCACACTCGGAAATATGTCATACATCACCTAAGATATCTGAACTATCCAAGTCAAAAGGTTTACAAACAACAGAGCATCCAAAGGAGCATCACCTCACGTGATTGCTCTCCTATGGATTGCACTAGCTAGTGCTCTTTGTAGAGCAATGGAAACACGTTGCCTAAAATAGACTATATAGTAAGCTAAAGAGAGTGATACCCCATGTTGCCTAGTATGGTAAGCTCTCGCACACTCTCTCACAAACATGTCGAAGTCGGTGTCCATAGCTCCATATAACTCCAAAGCTAGAGGAACAAAGAGGTGACCTCTCTGCATACCTCTTTACTTGGAGACCTTGGCTGCTGCCGCTCCACTCGCTGCCCATCCTGGAGGATGGGTGATCACCCCCTCTGAAACTGTGTCTCTAGTAGGATCGGTAACCATCACATCAGCCACAGTGACCTGATCCTCCCGAACCAAGTACAGGTCTACCCTAACCATAGTCGACTGCAAGGCAAACCAACGCTCTCTCCATGTGAGGTATCCACCCTCTCGCGCCATAGCAAACATCACGTCCCTAATGGCATCATGGGTAGCTATCCTCTGCCCTCCGAATGGACAACGAATCATATGAACACCTGCTGCATCTAAGGTGATACCACACTCACATGTGAATAATGAAGATGTAGATGGATGGACCAAGCCAAGACGGAACCTCATAGATCTGGAGAAAGTAGCTGGTGCGATAAGTAGTCATATAGAAAGTTAATTTGATATATACCATATGCATTCATTTGGTATTTCAACTCTTCTGAAAAATCAGAATTAGATTTTAATTCCCTCCTTTAAGCCTCAAGCTTCAGCTCCTCAAATATTTTGTGTGCAAGTTGACTGCTTTGCTTTGATGACAAGCATAGTAGCCCTATACCTCTACCATGAAGTTAATGGCACGCCGGCTGAAATGTAAAGTCTGCAGGAACTATAAAATTGTAAAGATCATCCCTTGGAAATTGAATTCACTTCAAATCTCCACCTTTGGTTGTTCAATCCTTGAAATGTTCTTGGACAGGCATCGTCCTTGTCTCATTTTCATCATCCTTTGACATTAGCCCTTACAAAAGAGAAGAAAAAGCTAGATTCACTCTAAAATTCTAAAGTCTCTTCCCAACACACACCCTTCTATACTGCTGTCAATCGTGATGAACTTGTTCACTAGATCTCATCTACATACGCACACCGTGATGAAATATATATAAGTATCTAACGCCGTTGTAAGGGCTTAAAAACCTCGTCCTTCTACCAAATGTGAAACCTTTATATAATGTCTATTACATGCCACGTTGGCATGGTGACCGCATGTGGAATAGGGTCCTAGGGAGACAAGGGGATCATGAGGAGTCTAGCAGGATAAGTCAAACAACGGTGTTTGGGAAGTCAAGAACTGATTTCTTCCCTATTATTTCTATGGGATCAAATTTTTTTTCAATTACTATTGCCACATATGAGAGATGCGTTACCCATGGAGTTATGACATGAGGTTATCTCTTTTTCTTTTTTGACCACTGATTGGACTAGAGGTTTACAGTCTACCTTGATAAACCGATATTTTAACAGGCTCTACATTCATTCTTAGTGGATCTGGCTATTCATAGTACTACTAAGGCTCGTCTACGCTCTTGTCATGACAAGGGTGCATGCTTGTGAATCTTGACTCGACATGCATCATGGCTTTCCTACTCTCATCATCTACTTTCAGTACAGCGATGAGGTTCCATCTTGGCTTGGTCTATCCATCTACATCTTAATTACTCACATGTGAGGGTGGTATCATTTTAGATACAACATATGTTCATATGGCTCGTTGCCCATTCGGAGTGCAGAGGATAGCTACCCATGATGCCATTAGGGATGTGGTGTTTGCTATGACACGAGAAGGTGGATACCTCACATGGAGGGAGCGTTGATATACCTTGTAATCCAACAGGATTAGGATAGATCTATACTTGGTTCGGGAGGACTAGTTTACTACGGCAGATGTGGTGATTACCGATCCTACTTGTAACAAAGTTTCAGAGGGGATGATCATCCATCCGCCATGATAGGTTACCGATCCTACTTGTGACAAAGTTTCAAAGGGGATGATCACCCATCCTCCATGATAGGTGGCGAGTGGATCGGTAGTAACCAAGGTCTCCAAGTATAAGGGTATACGGGAGAGGTCACCTCTTTGGTCTTCTAGCTTTGGAGTTATTTGGAACTATGGATACCAACTTCGACATGTTAGGGGGGAGGGGGGCACCAGAAACTATCGTACTTGGTGGCATAAAGTATTAGACTATTTAGTTTACTATATAATATATTTTAGGTAACATATTTCTATTGTTTTATATAAACCCTAGATGGTACAATCTATGAGAGAATAATAACATAAAACGATATTTATTTTGGTGCTATAAAGATTGTATAACATTTCACCTAGATAATTAATATATAATACTACATATTTCCAATTGTGATGCTATTAGGGAATAGCCCTATCCATGTATTACTTTTTTTTGGGTCTTCCCGTACTTTTTGGTTATTTTCCTTGTGTGCTTACTATTGTTTCTATTGTATTATAATTTTGCCGATATTTGCCTTCGTATAGGCAAACGTGATTGAATCGCCATGGAAATTTCCATATTGGTTCCTAGTTCAGCCGTTACCGGTATGGTCAGAGTTAGCTCGCTCGTGAGAGCGATCAAGACCCATAGGGTGGAATATGGACCGACTATGGTTGACCATGAAGGCCTATGCATCACTTTACTGGGACCATATGTTTTGCACTTCTGACCATTTACGTAATCTATAAGGTTCATGTGAGTGGACTTCTTAGACGTAGACTGTGGATAAAAACACATGGCTAATAAACACTACCCGATAGAATGTCAAGCGGCGTGGGCAGCGGCACTACGAAGCAAGAGAAACCAAAGTATCGATTCTACGGACTTTCTCGACTATGCGAGTCTGGAGCAATTTCGCGTGTTTGCTTAAGAAAAAGGGAACAGTGAGTCCAGCGATTTAATGCTGGATAACTTGTTGCCATGCTCGCTGAATGGACGAAGGTGGGGGTAGTGCGGGCGAAGCATTCCCGCTGGAAACAGCGTTCGGCTAAATAATACGGTGGAGGTTATATCTCCGGAGCCGTTGATGTAAAGACGTGTCGGAAGCTAGCGGGGAGAGAGGGTGAGAGGGAGGAGAGATTCTCGCTAGATGTCTGGCTGCGGCTAATTGCCGCTGAACAGGGTCGCGGACGAAAGGTGAATTATTTATCACGCAGCGAAAGTTCTAATTGCCCCCATTTTCATCCCCTGATTTTGTAATCCACCCCCCACAGTGAAGCTCGGGACTTGTCTCAGCATGGCGTCGGCTCCAACCTCTAGGTCAACCTGAAGCAATGTGCTCTGCCGTGCCGGGCAGACGCTCCGGAGTCCAGCGACTCCAGCGTTTTTGTACAGGCAAAGTGAACCATGGCGACGGAGCAGAGACACTCAATGCCATTGGACGCGCTTTCGACGGCGCGATTGGAGCTCACCACGAGCTGTGGGGCTTTTGTCCACTGCTCGGGCAGTGACTGCTTCGGTGACTTTTGGCTGGGCTCGGGTGAGTAGAGTAACCCGAGTGGAGTGAAGGAGTTTGTGAGTGGGACTGAGGGATGATGGCGGAGGAAGGGGAAGTGTCGTAGTTGCCGAGCTCCATCGTTGCCCCACTAGACTGTGCGAGTCTGGGAGAGTGACAAGTCAAGGTACGACGCCCCTAACGAGCGGGCGAAGGTTCGCTGGCTCAACTGGCTGGCCCCAGCTTGCTTGACCTGTTCCTGGGCCCAGTCATTGATCTCAAAGGGTGTTGGATGTCGAGTTGGGGCGGGGCGAGGAGAGTAACACGAGTCGAGCGAAGTAGTTAGTGCATGAGTGAGTGGGACTGTGGCGGAGGGAGGGGAAGGCCCGGAAGGGTCGTGGCTGCCGAGCCCGCTCGTTACCTCACTAGATTGTGGGAGACCGACAAGTCAAGCTACGACGCCCCTAATGAGCGAAGCGAAGGTTCGCTGGCTCAACTGGCTGGCCCAGCTTTACCAGTTCCTGGACCCAGAGATTGAGGTCAGAGGGTGGTGGACGTGGGCGTTGTATATAATCTTTCTTCGGCTCTGAGTTTTCCACCTCCTGTTTTCCTCTCTCATTCCCAAGTGAACGAGCGTTTTCTGTTGAAGAAAATATGCTCGCGCACATAGGAGTGGTATGTGTGGCGCACTGAAAGATACAGTGAGTGCCTGCTCGTGAGAGGGGATAATCAGTCGACTTTCAAAAGGAGGAGTCGCAGCGATGGAGGGGAAGAGTGATAGCAAGCTGGGTTTCGAGTCATTGACCGATGAGACTGTAGACTTGGTAAATTTCCAATCTCTCTTGTCTCCGAGTCAGTGTATCCAGTCTTGTTCACTTCTGGTTCTGTGGGTCTTGGATGACACGAGGGAATGACACCAAAGATTAGGCAGCGGCAGAAAGAAGTTTAGGCGCATGGCAGTTGATTCAGTTTGTTGAAATGAATGGGTCGGGTCAAGACGAAAGAACGCATAGTACAGCAGTGGAATTTATAAGAAGCATCAGGTAGCAAAAGCGTCGGGATTTTGGCTCGGGCCGCGTATGGTTCACCTTCATTCACAGGAGTAATCAGAGATTGTGGTTCGGGCAGTTCAGGCTCGGAGCGTTGTGAGGTGGTTTTGTAAGAGTTCTGTGTTCACTTTCTTGTCACCAGCTCTGAAGGCTTTGGAAAGAGGGGGCTGACAAACGTTGTCGTCCTTCAATACAGGAACGGATCCCAATCGAGGAAGTCTTCGCTCAGCTGCGATGTACCAAAGAGGGTCTCACCTCAACGGAGGGAGAGACCCGGCTTCAGATCTTCGGGTTCAACAAGCTCGAAGAGAAATCGGTACGACAAGTCCTCTTTCTTCATCTCAGAGAACGTTGGTTTCGTTCCTATACATGTACTCGTGGATTGCATATCTCGACTGTTATCCTTGAAACTAGTCTTTCTTTATCACTCTTCCCCCTTGTAACTTCATGGCGTTTGACTCTTATCCTTATCAATCTAGCGTAGAAGGTATAATCTGCTGGAGTCTAACATCATATGACTGTGGATTGATTCTTGTTTTACGTCACATGGGGTGAGCTGAAAGGGTAACAGAATTGTGGGCTACAGAATTGTCGACTACAGTCAAGAGCTTCAGTCATATCATGTGGAAGTTCATACTTTACAGTCCGGATGGGCGATATAACAAATCAACTAGTGAATTGGTCGTGGTTCGTATCCTCTGATGGAGTTTTGGTGTTCTCCGGGTGCAGGAGAGCAAAATTCTCAAGTTTTTGGGATTCATGTGGAATCCCCTTTCATGGGTCATGGAAGCTGCTGCAATTATGGCCATTGCCTTAGCAAATGGAGGAGTACGGTCTCTTTAGCTGTTGACACCTTCCTTGGAGTGTGACCTCGTTGCGTTGGTTCAGTGGTAGGACCACGAGCGGTAGACGTTTTTCCAATAGTCTTGAGCAATCTCTTTTCCTCACGAGCATGCGCATGACCAGCAAAGCACTGTTGATAATATTTTGGATTGAACGTGTGATCAATTCAGGGCAAGCCACCAGATTGGCAAGACTTCATCGGTATTTTGACTTTGCTCGTGATTAACTCCACCATCAGTTTCATTGAGGAGAATAATGCAGGGAACGCTGCGGCTTCGTTGATGGCCCGTCTTGCACCCAAAACGAAGGTTGGTAGCATGCATTTGAGCGCTTGCTTTTCGGAAAGTCGGAGTGGTCACGTCGTGGTCAAACAGTATGCACTTTTGACTTCTGCATATACGGTGCGCTGTCAGGGCATACGAGGTCCAGAACATGAATATGCGTGGACGGTGGTACGCTGTCTAGACTGCCGAATGTTTCCATGTGTATTCTGATCATCCTTCGTGCACAGGTGCTTCGAGATGGAAAGTGGTCGGAGCAAGACGCGGTGATCCTTGTTCCTGGAGATATCATCAGCATCAAGCTCGGCGACATCGTCCCTGCTGACGCTCGCCTTCTTGAAGGAGATCCTTTAAAGATTGACCAGGTACAGCTTGCTTTGCGAGAGGCGCCTCTTCCTCACAGATTCAAGCGTGATACGCTTGAAGCTGTGAGCTCGTTACGGCTCTATGGACATTTGTTTCGCCTGCTCACAGTTGACGGTGGTTTAATTGCAGTCTGCACTTACCGGCGAATCTCTCCCCGTTACCAAGAAGCCCGGAGATGAAGTCTACTCAGGATCTACCTGCAAGCAAGGAGAGCTCGAGGCAGTGGTTATTGCCACCGGTGTGCACAGTTTCTTCGGAAAGGCTGCCCATCTTGTCGATAGCACCAACCAAGTGGGACATTTTCAGAAGGTAATAGCAGCGATTTGAGTATGGTTTCATTAGGTTTTTCTTTGCAGTAAATGCTGATACACATTCAGACGTGCATCATCTTCTTATCGATAGGCGAAGTTTGTACGCACCTTGTCTAATGAATCGTTTGTTCACTCAAATTCAGGTTCTCACCGCCATCGGAAACTTTTGCATCGTTTCTATTGCCATTGGTCTCTTAGTTGAGATCATTGTCATGTTCGCCATACAGAAGAGGAAGTACCGTGAAGGTATTGACAATCTTTTGGTGCTTCTCATCGGGGGTATCCCCATCGCTATGCCAACTGTGCTCTCTGTAACCATGGCTATCGGTTCTCACCGCTTGTCTCAGCAGGTATTACTCTTGCCAACTTGTCTTCCAGATTTCCTGTCATCCGTTGCATGTTAACTGCAATCGCGAAAGTCCGAAAGGTGGTCAATTTCTTGTAGCACATGAGGACTTTAATTTGATTGCATGAGTAGATTTTCTGTCGATCGACTGTTGTTTATGTGACATTACACTTCCGCGTTTAAACATCGTGTATTTTTAATCACATTGTCAGGGCGCTATCACGAAGCGAATGACCGCCATCGAGGAGATGGCTGGCATGGATGTATTGTGCAGCGACAAAACTGGAACTTTGACCCTGAACAAGCTAACTGTCGATAGGAATCTCATTGAGGTAGAGTATGTTCGAAAAGCACGCCTTGTTTATGATTTACCTCTTCACATGCATGCGAGTCTGTGCGAGGGCCCTACCGTCGTTGACTAAGAGGGTACCGATAATCATTTCCCGGTAAAGATCCCGTCCAGACTTTACTTCGTCCACTTGAGTAGGTCCGTACCTCAGAAGTACTCAATTCGTACTTAAGAAGTACGGGCACCAACAATCTGGACGTACCTTGGGGAGCGGACCTGTCAGTAGTGACCTGTACTGCAGGTAACTGTCATTATTGCTGTCAGGTATTCACGTTTCTGTTCTGGTAATTTCTGGTGCAGACATTCTCCAAGGGTGTTGACAAGGACCTAGTCGTGCTTTCGGCCGCAAGAGCTGCAAGGGTTGAGAACCAGGATGCTATCGATGCCGCCATCGTCGGAATGTTGGCTGATCCCAAGGAGGTACGGCAACAAATTGAACACCATCAAGGAGCTGGGGAAGGGAGAGTTCCAACGGGGTTGTTCAGTTAGAATCTAGCTGTCCCTACTACTGCAGTTTTTTACTGCCTGCTCATCCGCTTTCCGATTTCATTTGCAGGCTCGAGCGGGTATTCAAGAGATTCACTTTCTTCCTTTCAACCCCGTTGACAAGCGTACCGCTATTACTTACATTGATGCCGATGGAAAATGGCACAGAGCTAGCAAGGGAGCTCCTGAGGAGGTACAGCCACTCATCTGCATCAAAACATTTTGGATGTTTGCTGAGTATTAGAAGTATTTGCGGTGTCTAGGATCTTAGGATTTCAATCTGAACGTGGGATCGGTGGCGTGTGCACAGATTTTGCACTTGGCCCATAATAAGGATATTCTTGCGTCGAGAGTGCACGCCGTGATCGACAGATTTGCCGAACGTGGTCTTCGATCATTGGCTGTTGCAAGGCAGGAGGTACCTGAGAAATCCAAGGACAGCCTTGGAGGACCTTGGGAGTTTTTGGGTTTGTTGCCACTGTTTGACCCGCCCCGTCATGACAGTGCCGAGACTATCCGACAAGCACTGAACCTGGGAGTCAATGTCAAGATGATTACTGGTAATTCCTCACGATCATTTTACATGTAATGCTGCAGTAATTTTACTCAAATTGGCCTGTGCAAGTGCCACAGCATGGTTCCGCGTCTGCGTGTTCGGAAATGAGAGGATCTTCATGTATTCTGTATATGTTTTTGGGTCTCTCGGGGCATGTCTCATGTTTGTTCTTTATCAGGTGATCAATTGGCCATTGCAAAGGAGACCGGACGTCGCCTGGGTATGGGAACAAACATGTACCCGTCGTCGGCTCTTCTTGGACAGCACAAGGATGAGTCAATTGCTGCACTCCCAGTGGATGAGCTCATTGAGAATGCCGATGGATTCGCTGGAGTTTTCCCAGGTAAATATTTGAGATTTTCTCACTTAAAAGTGATGCTATGGACTGTACTGAGCGTGTGTGCTTGATATGTTCTAACAATTGTGTTATCCACTGCAGAACACAAGTACGAAATTGTGAAGAGATTGCAAGAGAAGAAGCACATTTGCGGTATGACTGGAGATGGTGTGAACGATGCACCCGCTCTTAAGAAGGCAGATATCGGTATTGCTGTTGCTGACGCAACTGATGCTGCCCGCAGTGCTTCAGACATTGTCCTTACTGAACCTGGTCTTAGTGTCATCATTAGTGCCGTTCTTACCAGCCGTGCTATCTTCCAGAGGATGAAAAACTACACCATATATGCCGTTTCAATCACCATTCGTATTGTTGTAAGTATTTCTTTTTCATTCCTGCATCCTCTGTTCTTCCTGGCATATTTCCGGACTTGATGAATAGTTTTTGTTTCAGGTTATGATTCGATTTCTATTAGTAAAAGATCAATCCACTAATGACCAATTTGCGCATGTGTTGCAGCTGGGATTTTTGTTGCTGACCTTGATCTGGAAGTTCGACTTCTCGCCCTTCATGGTGTTGATTATTGCCATTCTGAATGATGGTAGGTGATTGTCTTTGAGTACCCGTGCAAGAATTAGTTGGATTACTTACACCAGTTTTTTAATTTGTGGAGTGTGCATCGAAATCTTAACTTTCATGCATTGTGTTCAGGGACCATTATGACCATCTCCAAGGATCGTGTGAAGCCTTCTCCCCTTCCCGATAGCTGGAAGCTTCAGGAAATTTTTGCCCAGGGTGTGGTTATTGGAACTTATTTGGCAGTGATGACTGTTGTCTTCTTCTGGGCTGCTGATAAGACTGATTTCTTTGAGGTAAATTTACTGTTTTTCCATGATGGCCAGCCAGATGGTGGAGTTGTGTATATTATGTCGACAAGTGTTGTGGGATATGATTTTTTTAAATACTGACTTGGTATCGACGTTCTGCAGTCGAGGTTTGGAGTGCGGTCATTGAACGACAGTCACGATGAGCTCACTGCTGCTGTTTACCTACAAGTTTCGATCATCAGTCAGGCTTTGATTTTCGTCACTCGATCAAGGAGCTGGTCCTTCATCGAGAGACCTGGCATGCTTCTTCTCGGAGCTTTCTGGATTGCTCAATTGGTATGGACTATTCTCACATTCACTTTCGTTTTCAGCACTTACATGTACTCGTTGTTTGTCCATCACCATCACTTCTATTTAATCGTTCATATTTTCTTGGGGTTTCAGGTTGCCACCTTCATTGCTGTATATGCTAACTGGGGCTTTGCCCACATTAGAGGAATCGGCTGGGGATGGGCTGGAGTAATCTGGTTGTACTCCCTCGTCACCTACTTCCCGCTCGATGTGATCAAGTTTTCTGTGAGATACATCTTGAGTGGCAAGGCTTGGGATCACATGCTTGAGCGTAGGGTAAGCACTCCATTCATGCTTGTACTTCCTAAACTTTACTTGTGAACCATACTTCGGAAGTTCCTGATTTTAAATACTGATTGTGGCTTCATGTCTCTCAAAACAGACTGCTTTCACTCGCAAGAAAGATTTTGGAAAGGAGAACCGTGAAGCTCAATGGGCACAACAACAACGTACTCTTCACGGTTTGGCTCCACCCGGCGCTGCATCAGGAGTTACTGGAGGACAAACTTTCAACAAAGATGTTCCCGAGATTGCCGGAGAGGCTAAGAGACGTGCAGAGATGGCTAGGTGAGAAATCCCGATCACTACCTTCAAATGAAACCTTGTACTAAAGCTTTCAGACAATTTTTGTTTGGATTTGGTAAAAAGAAAATCTGAGAAGTTCTTATGAACCTTAACTGAGCCTTCTATCGTCTGCTCCAGGTTGAGGGAGTTAAACACATTGAAGGGACACGTGGAGTCAGTCGTGAGGTTGAAGGGACTGGACATCGAGACTATTCAACAAGCATACACCGTCTAATCAGATTGGTGTAATCTCAGTGTTAGAGCAATGTGGGAGTGTGAAATGGGTCAATTTTGACCCTCAATTCTCATATTCAGTCTAGTGTATTAGTGGGTGGCGTATCATCAGCAGCAGACGTAACTTACTTTCCAGACTGCAAAAGGAATAAATGGGTGAGTAGGCCAGTGGACGTAGTAGGCATCCACCCACCTTCTGTCCACTGCTTGGAACACAAGGTTGTAGGAATTTAATGGAGAAAAGAGTCTTCAAGAGTGTAGTCATTAGTAGAATTTTAGGTATTGGTAGTACATCAGAGACTATGAAATGTGAAAATTTTGTAGAGTAACACCTAATTGGTAGATTTAGGAACGCACACAGGTCTCGCTACTCAAGATCCGAACGCACACAGGTCTCGCTACTCGAAACCTGAAAACTCGTCGTTCTGATATCTTCTACCTGTGACTGTCTATAAAGTTGAAATTCGTCAAAGTTTTATGAACGTTCAGAGTCCATCATACTGTCGCGACATCAAAAATCCTTCGTTTGCTTCAAGATACTAATACCTTGTGTGAAATTCGATTCGGTGAGGGGCCGACAAATTGTATTCACACCTATGGTTACTAACATAGGTGTGAATACAATCTGTCGGCCCCTCACCGTTTTCTACTTCACAGGTTTGAGTGGAATTATCCCCTTGACCATATCTTCATGGCCTCGATGTCTACAGGAATATAGCAGGAGACTCCCATCATTTGCAGCAGCGAGCTAATGAACCCCCCGTCAAAGAAAAAACTCAGACATCAACGCTTGTCTAATTTTGTCTATGTGATAAATTTCCTATAGATGGTTTTGCAACTTGAGAACATACATTTGAAGGACAATTGTGTGGAAAATGTTTTCAGAAAAATACTGCAGATCAGATTCATGAGGTTTGAAAAAAGAGTTAACTGGGAAAGAAGGAAACAACACACGGCTAACGAGAGAACAATCAATTGCAGAAACAAGAAAATTTCACCTCACCGCAAGGACAGTTCACCACCTATTTGAATGTAACACCTGAGTTAGATAAAATCCATTTACGCAGCCCGCAAACAGATTCTTCTGAACATAAATTTAATAATCATCTCAATGTCATCAGAATTCCAAGAGAAACCCGCCCAAATACAGTTGATGTAGAAGTTAAAAGAACCTTCACCTGAATATGAAGACTGCGTCTTGTCTTGCTATTGTTGGGGCTGATACACACCAGCCCCTTGAAAGCACGCAAAAATCAAGTTTTTGAAGATTTTGAGCAAAATGATAGTAATGATGATGCATAAATAGTTACATTTCATCTAACCTGTATACACATGTCCCGGATACTTGTAGATTCTAAACTGTTTTCCCTTGAACAAAGTAATTTCATTTCGTAAAATGTAACCAAATCTCTCATTTCTTACGAAGTAGTTTTGGAGATAGGCCACTCTATTAGATAAGTTAAAATTTTTATAATGGTCAGACTTTGTGTAGGGGACTAGTTAGATGAGTTGATAGGGAAGGAGAACTGTATTCTTACGAATATGAGCAATTAGGAAGTGTATGCATAATGTAGGCAGTCACAAGAGTGGAAGAGTGAGTTTGGATTGTCAAAGTGTTGAGCGGTTGCAGGAGATAGGTTCGGCGGCTCGTACAGTTGTGTGCCAAGAACTTGCAGAACCAGTAAGAACGAGAAAAACGAGCAAGCATTCGATATCACGACGAAGAATGATGAGAGTACCTACAATGCGCAAGGCGCCGATGGGGAGAATTCGTCCACTTATCTTGATGGCAGATTGGACGCCGGCGGAATTGCTAAGACTTAGAGAATTGGGAGCCTTCTTATCTTGGCGTTGGGATTACGTCTGTCCGGAATTGTACGAGGAGTTGAGAAGAGGAAAAGCGATTACTTCATTGGGGATATGAGCACAACCGGAATAGTGGAATGCAAGGTTGTGGGCCAAGGCAGTTGGTCGCAATTATGACGAAGACAAAGATGGTGTGGACTGGGAAGGATCGGCGTTGCACACCGGATTCAACTTGGACGAGAGGAAGTGGTTTAATCCCCGAGAATGGAAGGGGATGAATGGTTACAAGATCGATCTTATTTGCATCAATTTCTGACTCAGCAAATCTGGTGTCTCCTCTCCTTGCTCTGCATACTTCCTCATACGCCAATTTCAGTTGCTCTTCCACCCTTAACAACCGCGCCCGGCTTGACTTCAACGCATGAATCAACAGCTTCTTATAGACCTTATTGTCCTCCAACAGCTGCTTCATGGAGTTGTTGGCCTTCATCTCTGCCAAGTCTACCACGGGGTCATAATAACCTGGTGAGACGAGCTTATGTTCCATCTTCCGAGGTGCTACCACCTGAACTCTTCTAGCCACCTTGTGTCTTTGCCGGAGTCTCTCCCTTCGAGTTGCACCAAGTGTACCCCGACGTCTTTCTTAGGGGGAGTGACAAAGCGAACGCCATGTGCTGGATACCGCTCACTGTCCATCCGTTGTTGAGGAGGTTGATCACACTCTACATTGGTGTGTCCAGGGCACCGACAATTACTACACATTGGTTGATAAGTCATCCTCCGTAGTGGCTACGGACACTGAGGTGACCAATGCCCCATTGCTCCATAATTGTAGCATGCGTTTGGTTTAGGGGGTGGCACCATTGGAGATGCCACACTCATCCTCCGTTGTGGAGTCCTAACGGCCATCTCCACCGGTGCATACCTCTAAATATGTACATGTGGGATCTTGGAGGTACTCCCTCCATCCTTGATCCCATATACCGGGTCATCGAGGGGGAATTCGTGTTGGGGATAATCCCACACTGGCACCCATTCCACGTTGTGGGTGGCATAACTCTCGTGTGACTGGTGCTCGGCATTAGAATGGCCTGGTTTCCTACAAATGGTGCACCATACATTCCTCCTCACCTCCATGGGAGACTTCAGTCTCTCCTTATTATTCACCAGGTGCAGTTTAAGCTCTTCCAAGCTCTTGGTGAGCTGATCCACGCGGGACTCAATCCCCTTCTTTTTCGGATTCTTCATACGCTGGGACTATTTCTTTGGCACCCGTTTCCAGTCTTCGTCCAAAGAACTGAAATCTTCGGCCAAAGAAGTCGTCTCCTCACTTGTAGACGGACTCAGGCATCTTCGGCTCTTCAGGTGCTTTGCCTTTCTTCTCTTCTGAGCGGCCAGAGTCTCCTTCTTGGTCCGCCTTTGAATATTTGATAACTCATAGGCCTCAGACGCTTGTATTGCTGCCTCCATCATGCCTGGATCAGACCTCCTATAAAAAATCTCCTGTTCGGGATCATACTCATCCAATCCCGACACATACCATTCCACCGCCATTGGCGTCGAATATGGGTTCGTGTTGGCCATTGTTGAGGGCATACGGTCCAACAGACTCAAAAACTGCTCCGTATATTCACGGAGTTTCTGGTGTTTCTCCCGCCGTATTGCTCCTAGTTTCCAGAGTAACACCTTATCATAGCCCATCTCTCGAAACCGGGCCAAAAACCGCTTCTTCAATCCCTCCCAGGTAGCCATCTCTTTTGTATAGTGCTCTTCTTGGTTATTCATCCAGACTCGAGCCACCTTCCTCAAGAGTGTGGAAAAAAATCACCGATGGTCCACATGATCATCCTCCCTGTTGGCCGTTGAAATGGCCTCGAAGGTTTTGATATACGAGTATGCGTCGTCATCTTCCGAAGTTCCTTTGAACTTCGGATACTGCTGTTTTGTGATAGGCGCGGCCATTGTGCGAGGATGCGCTAGCCTAGGCTCCTCTGAATTAAACTGATCTTTGAGATTAGTTTGGATTTGCAATAGGTCACCTTCTTCAATTAGATATGAGGCAAAGGCATACTCTGTCCAAACATCTTCTAATTCTGGATCAAACGAAGCCTTGGCATGGGTGATGTCAGAGGTATCGGTATCATTAGAGTCCCCTGCTTGAGACGATCATGGCCTTAACTCCAGCTGACCGACTGCCACTAGCACTAATCTACTTGCATATCTTGGTCGTCCACCTCGAAAACAAACAAGAGATCCGTGGGCCGCACTCGTTCCACTCATTGATTCCCCGGAAAAAGGACCCCTTCTTTGTCTTTGAGTCTGCGTTCGGCCTAACAGACACACCCAATTTCCTTCCCGATCCTTTCTTCTGATGTCTTCCCTAGCCCGAGCGTGCCTTTCGTGAGCTGTGGGCTCAGGTAGTGAGGCAAGCAAACCTTCCTCCTTCTCTGGTTCCATGCATAACATTCATGCATGGCCATTCAATTTACCACCCCACTGCAAATCGTCCACCAGACTAATTCGCCAATTTGGCATCCGCTTCCGCCACTTATGATACAACTTCCAAAGGCAAAATTACCATCTTCAATCCCCCAGTGGCGCCAAAAATAAGTTGTTCCCAACTTCTTTCTTTATGTAACAACAAGGTTGCACAAAGGATGGTTGACGTTAAAGTAAAATGAAGTTCATTCCCATGAGATTGAAGGGTAACTTGCTTGTAGGAGTGAATTTTGGAGTTTACACATCTTTCACTGCTCTGGAAGAGGGTCACCAAATATGCCACTTCTCAGTGATGAACCTTTCCTCCTAATGCTACTCCTATTTAAACAAAGAATGTCTAACTGCTAAATCTAACTGATTGACACCGAGCTCCGACTCCTCTCTTCTTGGACACCCTCACCACACGCCAATTCGAGTTTCCATGCGAACCCTGGGTCTTATATATCATGGTGGTCCAGGCCATGCACAAAGAAGTAGCAGGGGGGCACTATGCTCTTCATAACACGGTAAAGAAGATCTTGGCGGTGGATTACTAGTGCCTACGGTGTATAAGGATGTGCATAAATTTATACAGAAATGTGACGCGTGTCAACGGACAGGGAGGCCAACGCCAACCATGCGATGGCCGTTGAAGCCAATCCTTCCCCTCGCACCATTTGAGAAGTGGGGGCTTGACTTCACAGGGCCTATCTCACCATCAAGTAAGGGGACAAGGAAGAGATATATTCTCGTGGCGACGGATTACACGACGAAGATGGTGGAAATTGCAGCCACTAGGAAAGATGATGCGAAGACATTGGCTGAATTTTTCTTTAGTCAAGTCATTTATTGTTATGAATGTCTTCTAGAACTTGTTAGAGATAGAGGAATCCATTTCTTGAATACTATGATTGAAGAGCTCACTAATTACTTCCAGATTAAACATCGTAAAATTACTTTGTACAACCCGAAGACAAATGGTTTTATTGAGAAGTCCAATGGGTTGTTATGTAAAATTGTCAATAAAGTCAAAATTAGTCATATGCATGATTGGGATATCAAAGTGCCAGCAACGTTATGGAACTTTCGCATTACGGAAAAAATCACGACGAAGTACACGGCCTTTTATCTGACCTATGGGATGCACCCAATCATCCAAGTAGAGTTGGAAGTGCCGTGGTATCGATTTATGGTGGAAGACTGAGGAGAGCCAATTGCACCACTTGTTGACGCTTCCTCATTTGGAGTAATCTAGAGATGAGGCGGAAGATCTCAGGAGCAAATTCAGGCCAAGCAGAAGGAGAACTATGACGTTGGGCTTCAAGTGACTAAGATTATTACAAGCGATAAAGTATTATTGTACGATAGCTATTACATGAAGTTTCCAAGGAAGTTACATCTCCGCTGGATGGGTCCATATGTGGCGAAGGAAATCTTCGACAACGGATCTTTGCAGTTGCTTGACTTGGAGGATACTGTGTTTGCGACCCACGTAAACGGGTGGCGGGTGAAGAAGTACTATGAGTAAGGATGTTCACGGGGTGTTCACAGTTGAGGACGGACGTATGTAGGGGCGTAGTTAGATGAGTTGATAGGATTTTTTTGTATTTTGGTAATAAAGTGTTATATTTGGGGGAAGGAGAACTGTATTCTTACGAATATGAGCGATTACAAATTGTATGCATAATGTAGGTAATCACATGAGCGGAAGAGTGAGATAGGATTATCATAGCGTTGAGTGGTTGCAGCAGATAGGTTTGGCAGCTCGTATAGTTGTGTGCCAAGAGCTTGCATATCCAATAAGAACAAGAAAATGAGCAAGCTTTCAATATCGCGACAAAGAATGATGAGAGTTTCTACAATGCGCAAGGCTCCGATGGGGAGAATTCGTCCACTTATCTTGATGGTAGATTAGACGGTGGCGGAATTGTTGAGACTTAGAGAATTGGGAGCTACCTTCTTATCGTGGCGTTGAAATTACGTGTATCCGGAATTGTGCGAGGAGATGAGAAAAGAGAAAGTGAGCACAACCAAAATAGTGGGATGTCTTCGCCACAATTATGACGAAGACAAAGATCGTGTGGACCGAGAAGGGTCGGCATTGCACACCGGATTCAACTTGGATGAGAGGAAGTGGTTTCATCCCCGAGAGCGGAAGGGAACAAATGGTAACAAGATCGATCTTATCAAGAATGTATTTAGAAGAAAGGTCACCTTCACGTTGAACTAGTTGTTCTCAACGCAATGAACTACTTACGTGAGCATGCATAAGGTGAGGATTGTTGTAACAGACAAGTTACATCATAAACGTATAATTGTAGTGTTTATTGATTCGTTCCCAAGGGAATGGGGTGTTAAACAAATATCAAGTGGAGAATATGTGAGTTTAGAATTCTTTAACCAATTCTGGACGATCACTGTCAAAAGAGTATCATTTGTTCATGCTGAAAAACCCATTAGAAAATTAATGCAACTTTAGTGCATTAATTTAGTGCACTAATTTCAAAGAAAATTCTTAAACTGAAATTGGACGATACCAATTACAAGAGACAAACATTCATGTAGGAGCATAGTTCTTAGGATGAATAGGAATTTTTTTGGTTTTCTTTAATAATGAGATATATTCGGGACCTAATGAGTGTATTTGTCCAAATATATGGTAGTTAGTTACGTATGAATATAACTAGTGAGTTCACACGAACGAGTCAAAGAAAATAGGTTGCGGATTGTGGAATCAGTCAGCGGATCGTAAAAACGTCGAGCAGGGAGGTCGATGCCAAGAACCTGCGGAACCCGAGAGGCTTGAGAGAAAAATAGCTGCAATGTCGAAACGACAAACTGTGAGAGTACCAGTAGGGCAAAGTGCGACCATGAGGAGAATTCGACAGCTTATTTTGATGGCAGATTGGACTCCGGTGGAATTGCTAAGGCTAAAAAATTTAGGCCGCGCGTTTCTATCATGACGATGGGACTATGTGTGCCCAAAGCTATGTGATGAAGTTTGACGGAAAAAAGCCATGTCAGCAATCGAGAATAGAGCGTAGACATAGAAGTGGGATGCAAAGTTGTGGGCGAAGGCGCTGGGATGGATTTACGAGGAGGACAAAGGTGGAGTTGATTGGAAGGGATCAGTAGTGCACACGACCTTCATGTTTGACAAGTCGAAGTGGTTCAATCCTAGAGAGCGGAAGGGACGAACAGGTACAAGATCGACCTGATCAAGGATGTATTCAGAAGAAAGGTCACTTTTACATTAAACCAATTGTTCTCGCCATATCGCACGATATACGTCAGCATGCACAAAGTTTGGATTGTGGAAGGATTCATAGGAGGAATCATTCGGGTTGACTGGGGAGAAATCTTTGCTAAGAATGTACAATCGATGGCCATCAAGATGAAAGAAGATGTTAAGAATGTGGTATATCTCTCGCCCTTCTTAATGCATTTGTATGCGAAGATGGAGTGGCTGATTCCCAAGGAACGACAGCTATAACGATTGGAGTCTGGACTCTCTGACCTTGACATAAATATCAACGACGCCAGTAGTGGATCTACGAGGAGTTTGGGAATTAGCGCGCCATCCGAACCCTGACAAATTGGAGAAGTCCAGCCAGCCCTAGAGAAGAAGTCTGACACGGATTCAGATTTGGAAGTGATTGGCACCTCTCGGAAGAGGAAGAGGATAGTAGAAGAAGATAGTACTCCTCGCATTTTGACAGTCAAGGAAGGAGAGTTAGGGAAAAAGAAAGTGGAGGAAGTAACGCTCCCTAAGCTGTCTCGTCCGAAGGTGAAAGCGACGAAGGAGATTGCTGAACCTTTGGCCTCTGTTTTGCAGCTGTCTCAGAAATTGGAGACGGTGGTGGTCCCGGTGTTGTTGGACTTGAAGGAGATGGGACTAATGTACATGCCAGGGTTGGACCCTCAAGCAGACAGATACATGGATATGGTCTAGATGATGAATTGACTGGTCATTATGAAAGAAGACCAGACTGCCACTATTCGGCAATTGACAGAAAATGTGGACAAGCTGTCCAAGCAGAAAGCCGAATTGGAGCATAAGGTTCAAGAGGCAAAGACGGAGTACGCATAGATTTTCCGTATTCGGGATGCAGAAATCAACTTCGTGGAGAAGGAGAACTCGCGTCTTTGGGAGACAGTTCAGGATCTGAAGAGGCGGTTAAATTAGGTGGATGTGGAGGCACCAAGCAGGTTGAAGACTCTTGCCAACAGGTGTGCGCAAAATTTGTTCGCTTGGTGTGATAGAGTAGAGACGCAGCGATTAGAGAAATTGGTGGCCGCGATGGAGAATCCAAAAGATTCAAAGGATCAAAGGAAAAAGATGTACAAAGCCTTGGGTTGAGATTTTTGAGAAGCCATGACTCTTCATCGACAAGAGATCGCGGCGGATATTCAAGAGATGGAGTTAAGAATAGACGCCTTCACACGAGAAGCGGAGGTGCGATCAAACACCGGAAGCTTCCCCATTTCCAACTTTTTTTTTCGTTGTTGTTGGAAATTTATATGGGACTTCCTAATACAACACAAACAAAACTAGCTCCATTTTAGAGTAATTCATCAATGGCAAAATCAATGGAATTGGTTGATCCAAGATTGCCAGGGCTCTCTTTTCTCCTAAACACACGATGAGCCTTACCCTCATCGACATCTTCTCGATCATTTTGAAAATGATCTCCATCTTCAATTAGAACTTGAGCCACCTAGAGATTTAAACTTTTCAATATCTGTACTCAATTTATCTTCAAAGCCCTCCACTAGTGACTCCAAGAGAGCTTTCACACCACTACACTCGTGTCCTAATGGAAGTCCTGTCACACCACAATTTTCACAATAGGTTCTACTCTTGGATTCATGGGGAGACGATGGTCCCAGATGAAGGTTTAGCTCTCCTACGTTTCTTCTCTCTCTCAATTTTCTATCTTTGGTCCTCAAAGGACAACTCACAAGCTTATGTCCCTCCTCTCCACAATAGAAGCAACTCTCACGTTTCGCTCTCGGGGAACTTTTTAGTACCCTCTCTTCAAACTCCATTATGAACTCCTTCGTGTTCGAATCTACAAAAACAATCACGTCCAGCCCTTGAGGTATTTTAGACAACCGGATCTTCCAAAGAGGTTGATCTCCCATTTTCCAATGAGTTTCAAGTCATCCTCACTATGCAAAACACTCATGCACTAACTCTCTCGGAATGACCATAAACAAGGGAAAAACAAATCTGAAAAGTAAAGTGATTTTGCTCACTTTTATACCCCCTTACACTTAAGGAATCCTAACTTTCTCTCTAAAAATGATATCTCAACGAAATTTAAACCCACATGTAGCTTAGCTCCTGATCAACATTGTACAAAGTTTGAAATCCTGAATTCCTTCTTGCACGAATTGATAAGCTTTGTACACTTTTTCCCTGGAGCTATCTTTCAAAACCTGTCAGGACCTTAGCAGATTCTAAACATCATAACTTTTGATGTGGATGTGATATGACTGTAATTTCAAGTGCAAAATGTATCCCATCTACTAATCTAAAAACGATAAAATTCTCGGAAAAACTTTGGAAAATAAAGTTTTTCTCCCAAATATGCACTATAGCACTCTTGCCTCATCCCAAACAATACTTAAGTAAACAAAATGTACAAAATAACTTCCAAGCTATCATATAATACTACCGGATACACAAATGATACATTACTATGCATCATGATCTCAGCTCACTCTTCTCCCACGGTACTCTCCATATGAGTTCTCATCGTTGTATTTCACAGGCAGTATATTGGATTCGAAACATCTCTGCTCCTTCTAGATTGAGGTCCCGACAACGGAACCAAAAATATGACCTTTGGATTGACTCTCACTCAGGTTTACCTCTGATGGTATCATGAATCTAGAAGGACTTGTTTCCACCCTATGACCATGACCCTAATGCACATTCTTACACAAACTCTCAAAGTTCAAACTCCATTATGCAAATTCTCACCAAGAGTAAGATATCACTCAAAAAGAAGTGATATTTTGGTGATCAAAGTCTTCATTGATTCAAGGCTCCAACCCAAACATGACTTCTCCAAAAACCAAGTTTCCCAAAACAATGGCTCCCCAAAACTAAGTTCTCCCAAAATTAACTTCCTTGAAAACTAACTTGAGAGGTGCTTCTCAAACTCTCTATTTATATTACTTAGAATCTTACCCTAGTAACTATAAGTAATCACCATATAACTTTCTCTTATCAAGTTTAAACGAGGTAGAGATTACAAACCCCAATGAAAAGGGTACATGGCAATATGCAATTGGTCCATTTGGATCTTCTAGAAGTCCAACTACTCTCCTATTGACTTTAGTGTACCCAGTCAATCTCGTCCCTAGATTTAAGGGTCTTCACCAAGTCCAACCAATGAAAACTAGTCCAAATCAAGGAAAGTCAAGATACCCATGTGATGGAATCTGTTCCTTGATTCCTACTTAATAACAAAATAGTAGTTCTCATCTACCACACCAAAAGTTACTCTATATTTTGCTCCAACTTAACCATAACTAGCTAAACATAATCATGACTAAGATAAACTTAGGCACAATTTAGATATACTTACATTTTATCCTATATGTAAAACCCTAGATCTTATAGCCCAGGAGCCATCATTGTGTAGAATTTCCTAGAAGTACTTAGCTAAGAGCATCGCCTCAACTCGAGCTTGTAATGAAGAGATTCCCATCGCTAAGTAAATGATCATTACAGCGATTCAGGAAACGATTGTGCATCGGTGTCACTTGTGTGTGTCTTCATTTGGATGGGAATGATATTGTTGATGGAATATGAATTGTGGCAGTCCTACCATCTCACTCTTTGGACTTTGAGGTCCAGAGTTCCTAAAGACGTCTAAACTCACATTCACTTCCCTAAAAGCTTATTCGGATCCCTTATTCCCTTGGGAACAAATCAAAAGACTACCATTCTGCTCATATTCAGATTACCGTGTCATTACAATTCACCAGTCATAAGCTTACAGAAGTTCTTCCGGTGAAATCCTTGATGACCAAACTCATGGGACAAATTCCTGGATAACTTCACAGAAATCCGATCTCTAGTCAGGTAGGCCACCGCAATCTCTGCTCGGCTTGGAGAGTTTCTATTCTACCGTGGTTACACACGAACAGTTCCTGTCTTTCTCTTGCAAATTGAAGATGTCTCCACTAACTACTATTATCCTATTTATACACAATCCCAATATCATATCCGAATCGCTACCTACACGGATCGCGTCCAACTACAACTTCGGAGATTTGCTGCACCCTTCGATAATGTCTCTTCCCTCCATGCACAAGCATCAACACTTATTTGCAATTCTCTGATGTCCTCTGCAATCTCCCTCCGATCGACTTCTCCTAAACCTACGTGAACTATCTACTCCGGTTGATCGCGCCTCCAATTTCCAAGGGAACGCGTCGATTTCTACTTGTAACTCTTGGATGTTGGTTGCAATCTCCTCCCTATGCAGACATATCACTTCATGGAATTCTCTTCCCAACGCTTGATACATCTCTTTGTGCTTCTCCTTCGAATCCCTTGGATTTTTCATCACTTCTACTAGCTTCTCTAATCGCCGCGACTCTTCCTCATCATACCGGACAAAGAGGTGTTACGCACACTTGTTTGCCAAAGTCTCCAATCGAGCCGGTGCCTTCACATCCACTCGGTTTAGACGTCGTTTTAGATTTCATACCGTTTTCTGAAGCTTGAGATTCTTCCTTTCCACGTACCAGATCTCTAGGGGATCTCTTCCAAAGTAGAAGAATTAACCAAGTCTTTGGAGGAGTTGCAAATGGTCAACAATAAGGACAGGCGGAAATCGCCAATGCAGAGTAGGACGAACGTATGGTGTACAATATGTAGGAAGCCGGGGCACACCAACTCGGAGCACCAGCCGAGGGAGAGCTACCTAGCGCATCAAGTAAGCTGGGGAAACTCAAGTGAGGCCCCATAGTATGATCCCTCCTAGGAGGACTACTCCTATGGGGTGCAGGAGGGTACTCCAATTCCACCTATGCATATCCCAAGATATGCCCATGTGGAAATGACCACGATAATTCCTCAGAGGAGGATGGGAGGTGGACATCCTCTACCATCAAAGCCAAATGCATGCTACAACTGCAGGGCGATGGGGCATTGGTCTCCTCAGTGTCCTCAACCCATGAGGAGGATACCCTACAAGCCCATGTGCAGTAATTGTAGGAGGCCGGGCCACACGAATGTAGAGTGTGACCAGCTATCACAGGCTCGAGGGGAGTCCGAGCGATACCAAGCTCAAGGGGTTCGCTTTGTAACCCCACCAAAGCGCGATGTAGGGGTGAACCAAGTTTTCTTGGAGGACTGAACCCTAGCCATGGGACCAATATGGCCGGAAGAAGTTGTCGAGGTATTGAAAGTGACTACCCGCAACCAAGGTGCGGCTTCCTCGTCTCAGCCTGAAAAGCTGAAGAAGGGAAAGAAGGGAGCCACACGGGAGGCTATCCGGGAGAATACGCCAGTCACCACCACCAAGGAGTTACTGAACTTAGTGGGTCGGACTCCGAAGATGATTCTGAATCCATTGCCTTGGTGGATGTCCGATACTTGGAGTGCTATGAGGTGGAGGAAGATCTGTATGAGGAGGAGCAATAGCAATTACATATCAGTGTGGCCGGAGTGAAGCTAGCCACACTGACGGAGTGGTGGAACCCAGTGCGTACAAGGAGATTAGCATTAAGCCTAACTGTATTCTCAGATTAGGCAAGTCCCTGGGAGATTCCACCTTGACACGATTGCTGTAGGTCCTCACGACCTATGAAGATATCTTCGCTTGAAAGATTGCATACCTGAAAGGCATACCCCGCAAGTGGGGCTAGCACCGAATAGACGTCATAGAGGGGGCAGTACCAGTAAGGCAGAGACAATACCGGTTAAATCTGAAATACTCCTTGTTGGTAAAAGAGGAAATTGATAAATACTTGCAAGAAGGCATTATTTACCCCGTGTTGAGCAGTGAATGGGTTGCCCCGATTATACCTAAAAAGAACTCAGGAAAGAGAAGAGTTTGTCAAGACTTTAGGAAGTTGAATGCGGCTACCAAGAAATCATCATCCTTTGCCATTTACCGATGCAATCTTGGATCATGTAGCCGGTCATGAATGCTACGGCTTCTTATATGGGTTCTCATGATATAATCAGGTATCGATACGTGAAGAGGATAAGGATAAGACCACCTTCACAACAGACTAGGGCACTTATGCCTATCATAAAATGCCATTCGGATTGTGTAATGCACCCGTTACCTTTCAGAGGATGATGACGCATATCTTTCAGGATTATCTGAGAAAGTTCATGGAGATCTTCATAGACGACTTCTGTGTATTCGGGTCCCGAGAAGAGCACTTGCAGCACTTGGAGCAGACTTTTCAGAAGTGTAGGGAGAGCCAACTGGCTTTGCATCCGAAGAAGTGCTACTTCATGATGGCGGAAGGTATTTTGCTAGGACACCGAGTATCGGCTTGTGGTATTGAGGTAGACGTGGACAAGGTCCGCATCATCGCTGCACTGGAACCACCGCGCAACATTCGGGAACTTCGGACGTTCTTAGGACACACAAGATACTACTGGCGGTATGTCAAGGCTTATGCGACTATCGCAGCACCGCTTAGTGCTTTGCTGAAGAAGGAGACAGAGTATGAGTGGTCGACGTTGCACCAACATACATTCGAGAGTATGAAGCAAGAATTGGTGCAGGTGTCAACATTAGTTCCACCGGATTGGGAGAAGCCTTTCCATGTAGATGTAGATACGTCCTCCAAAGCTATACGAGTAATTTAAGGACAACGTGATGCGCAGGGGAAGGATCACCCCATTTATTTTGCAAGCCGCATGCTCATAGCAACTGAGCGCAATTATTCCACCACCGAGAGAGAAGTTCTTGGGATGGTGTATGCTGTTAGGCAGTTCAGGCACTATCTTTTGGGATACAAATTCGTATTCCATGTGGACCATCACCCTCTTAAGTATTTAGTCCAGAAAGCAGATTTGTCAGGATGGATTGCACGATGGATGTTGTTATTGCAGGAATTCGTATTCATTGTACAGACAAAGAAGGGTATTCATCATACGAATGCGGATTTCCTGTCTAGATTGGAGACACATATTCCAAGCAATACTGTAGCTGACAACTTTCCAGATGAACAATTGTTCCAACTCGTAGAGTACAAGAAGACGCAATACTACGATCTGTACCATTACTTGTGTTCCTTAGAAATGCCGGAGGGCCTGACACCTGAGCAGAGGATGATATTCGTACATAGGGCTGCTTCGTATCAGCTGGAGAAAGGGGTAATGATCAGAATGGGGATGGACGAGGTACTTCAGAGATGTTTGGAACCGTATGAAGTCTGAAGAGTGATTAGAGCCATGCACGAAGAAGCGGCTGGAGGCCATTACGCTATACGGAGTACATTGAAGAAGATTTTCGCAGCGAGGTATTGATGGCCGACCATGTATAAGGACATACACCAGTTTATCCAGAAGTGCTATGCGTGCCAACGGACGGGGAGACCGACACCAACCATTCGATGGCCGTTAAAACCTATTCTGCCACTATCATCTTTTGAGAAGTGGGGGATAGATTTTGTGGGGCCAATCTCGCCAGCTAGTCAAGGCATCAAGAAGCGGTATATTCTGGTAGCGACGGACTATGCTACGAAGATGGTTGAAGTAGTGGCGACCCGAAGGGATGATGCAAAGACAGTGGCCGAGTTTTCCTTTAGCCAAGTCATTTGTTGTTATGGGTGTACCTTAGAGCTTGTTAGTGATAGGGGAACTCATTTCTTGAATAACTTAATCGAGGAACTCACCATGTACTTTCAGATCAAGCATCATAAAACTACACCTTACAATCCAAAGGCGAATGGCCTTAATGGGTTGTTGTGTAAGATTCTGAACAAGGTGACGGTCAGTCATATTTACGATTGGGACACCAAAGTGTCAGCGGCGTTATGGACATTTCGGAAGGTAGAGAAGATCACGACTAAACAAACGTCATTTTACTTAACGTATGGAATGCATCCCATCACGCCGGTGGAATTTGAGGTGGCTTCGTACTATATTCTGCTAGAGGATAGGTTGGGAGAAGAGGAGAGCCAATTGCATAGATTGCTAATGCTTCCATAGCTGGAAGAAGAACGCGAAGACTCAGAGGAGTTGACAAAGCGGATTCAGGCTAAACGGAAAGAGAAGTATGACGCGGGACTTCGGTGGTAGCTGGTGATAAGGTCTTATTATACGACAGCCGGTACATGAAGTTCACGGGCAAGTTGCACCTCCGTTGGATGGGTCCTTATGTGGTCAAAGAATTTTTTGATAACGGTTCTTTACAAGTGTTGGATTTAGAGGGTGCGGTATTTGCTACCCAAGTGAATGGCTGGAGAGTGAAGAAATATTATGATTAAAGCTGTTCGCGGGGGCGCTCACATTTAGGGACGGACATATGTAGGAGCATAGTAATTAGGATTTTTAGGATTTTTTTTGGTTTTTGTAAATAAAGAGTTATATTCGGGGTTCTCATGAGGGTATTCGTCCAAATATATGTTGGTTAGACACGAATACCATTAGGGAGTTCACACGAGTGAATTGTGAGGAAATTTAGGCACGTCTTTGGGCGGCAGATTGAAGAATTCTTGAGAGAAGGTCGATACCAAGAACCTGAGGAAGCTGCGGAACCAAAGGGCCAGAGCAGAAAAAGATAGTTGCAATGTTGAAGCGTCGACCCATGGGAGTTCCAACATGACGAAATGCGACCATGGGGAGAATTCGACCGCTTATTCTAATGGGGGATTGGACTCCGGAGGAGCAACTGAGGTTGAAGAACTTAGGCGGTGCCTTTCTATCATGGCGATGGGACTATGTGTGCCCGGAGCTGTTCAATGAAGTCTGACAGGGGAAAGCCTCGACAGCAATTGGAAGTAGAGCACAGCCTTAGAAGTGGGATGCAAGGTTGTGGCCAAAGGCACTCGGTCACAATCATGAGGAAGACAAAAAAGGCGTCGATTGGGAGGGCTCGGTGATGCATACGGCTTTCACTTTTGACGAGCGGAAGTGGTTTAATCCTCGAGAGAGGAAGGGGACGAATGGCTAAAGCTCGATCTCATTAAGGACGTCTTTAGGAGGAAGGTGGCTCTCACCTTGAATCAGCTCTTCTCACCTCATAGAACAACGTATGTCAACATACACAAGGTGAGAATTGTGGAAGGGTTCATCGGTGGGACTATTCGGGTGAAATGGGGAGAAATCTTTGAGAAGAACGTTCAAGCGATGGCGACCAAGTTAAGAGAAGACGACAAAAGTGTAATCTATCTCTTGTCTTTATTGGTTCATCCGTATGCGAAGATGGAGTGGTTGACTCCTATGGAGAGGCAGTTGTATCGACTAGAGAGCGGACTCTCATACCTGGACGTAGACATTGACGATGCAAACAGCGGGTCTACGAGGAGTTTAGGAACGAGTGCGCCTCCCAAGCCAAAAAGAACTAGAGAAGTTAGGCTAGCAATGCAGAGTAAGCCTGATTCGAATTTGGACCTCGCAGTGATCGGCACCTCTCGAAAGAGGAAGAGAGTAGTGGAGGATAGTCCTCCGACCACTTTGATCATAAGGAAGGATGCAAGAAAGAAGAAGATGGAGGAAGTAGCTCCTCCGAAGCCGTCTCGGGTGAAGTTGAAAGCATTGAAGGAGATCACTGAGCCAATGGCCTCGGCGTTGTAGCTGTCTTAGAAGTTGGAAGCTGTGATGATCCCGGTGCTATTGGAGTTGAACGAGATGGGGCCGATCTATATGCCAGGGTGGGATCCTCAAGCCGACAGGTATATGGATTTGATCCAAATGATGAATTGGCTGGCTTTGGGAAAGGAGGACCAATCTGTCACTATTTGGGAGTTGACAGAGAATGTGGACAAGTTGTCCAAGGAGAAGACCAAACTGGAGCAGAAGTTCTAGGAGGCGAAGAAAGCCTACGAAAAGATCTGCCATATTCAGGGTGTAGAGATTCACTTTGTAGAGAAGGAGAATGCCCATCTTCGGGAGACAGTGCAGGACCTGAAGCGGCGTTTGATTCAGCTGGATGTGGAAGCGCCGGCAAAGTTAGAGAACCTTGCTAACAGATGTGTATAGCAACCGTTCACATGGTGTGATCGAGTTGAGGCGCAGCAGTTAGAGCAGTTGGTGATAGCGATGGAGAATCCCGGTGATTCGAAGGATCGGAGGAAGGAGATGTATCAAGCCTTGGGTTGAGATTTCCGAGAGGCTATGGCTCTTCATCGACATGAGATTACTGCCGATGTATAGGAGATGCAATTTGGAATCGATGACCCCTCCCAATCGATGCCATCCTTCTCTTTAAAGTAATCTTGACCTAACGCTTCAGCCCAAAGAAGCAAATCCCACAAATTTGGATGCCCTCTTCATCCTATCGGATTTGTTATCTTGTTTGCTTGAACTTCCTCATACAACTCCAGACACACATAGTCCCATCGCCATGCTACGAAAGCTCCGCCTAAGTTCTTCAATCATAACAACTCTTCAGCTGTCCAATCAGGTTTTGCCACCAATGGTCGATACACTTTTATCGGCATGTTTTTCATCGATGATAATTGAATAGCATCTTGAGCTCACGAATGAATGATCGATCTTTTCTCCATGTTGCTTAATCACTCCGTCGGCTTGTTCTTGCTCTCTCGTTGCTCATCTCACTTGTTGATGTTGTTATAAACTACCCAAATCCGATCGATACTTCAGACATTTCCTAACAACCTATTCGTCTTGGAAATATTTGTATTTATTTCACATATTTGTATTCGGCAGACCAAACTTCATCCGAATATCGCACATTTTTATTCCAAAAACAAAAAAATAGGCTAAAATTCTCTAACTAGGATCCTACAATGACCATGACTCTAATGCACACTTTTACACAAACTCGGATACTTTGATGATCAAAAATCTTAATTGAATCAAGGCTCCAACCTTAACATGACTTCTCAAAACCAAACTTCCCAAAATAAAGTCTCTCCAAAACTAAAAGCAAAAAACTAACTTGAGAGGTGCTTCTCAATCTCTCTATTTATACTACTTAGAATCTTACCCTAGTAACTATAAGCTACCATCATATAACCTTCTCTTGTCAAGTTTAATCTAAATAGAGATCACAAATCCCAATGAAAAGGGTACATGGCAACATGCAATTGGTCTACTTGGATATTCTAGAAGCCCAACTACATTCCAATTGACTTTAGTGTACCAAGTCAATCTCGCCCCTAGATTTAATGGTCTTCACCAAGTCTAACCAATGAAAACTAGTCTACGTTAAGTAAAGTCAAGATACCATGTAGGAGCTTAGTTCTTAGGATAAGTAGGATTTTTTTGGTTTTTGTGAATAAAGCGTTATATTCGGGTTCTCTTGAAGGTATTCGTCCGAATATATGTTTGTTAGCTAGGAATACCATTGGGGAGTTCACACGAGTGAATTGCGAGGGAATTTAAGCGCGCGTTTGGGTGGCGGATTGAGGAATTGTGGAGAGAAAGTCGATGCCAAGAACTTGCCGAGCGGCCGGAGAGAAGGAAAGCTAGCTGCAATGTCGAAGCATCGAACCGGAGGAGTTCCAACAGGAAGAAGTGCGACGATGGGGAGAATTCGACTGCTCATTCTGATGGTGAATTGGACTCCAGCGGAGTTGCTGAGGTTGAAGAACCTCGGTGGAGCGTTTCTGTCATGGCAATGGGACTATGTGTGCCCGGAGCTATGCGAGGAGGTACGGAGAGGGAAGCCGTTGACAGCAATTGGGAGCAGAGCACATCCGGAGAAGTGGGATGCGAAGTTATGGGCGAAGGCTTTAGGACGCAACCACGAAGAGGATAAAGGCGGAGTCGATTGGGAGGGATCGGCAGTGCACACGGCGTTCACTTTTGACGAGCGGAAGTGGTTCAACCCTAGGGAGAGGAAGGGGACGAATGGCTACAAGCTCGATTTGATCAAAGACGTCTTCAGGAGAAAGGTGGCACTCACCTTGAATCAGCTTTTTTCACCGCAAAGAACAACGTATGTGAGTATGCATAAGGTGAGGATCGTGGAAGGGTTCATCGGAGGAACTATCCGAGTGAATTGGGGAGAGATCTTTGCGAGAAATGTGCAAGCTATGGCAACCAAGCTAAGGGAAGACGATAAGAGCGTAGTCTATCTCTGATCTTTCTTAGTACACCTTTATGCAAAGTTGGAGTGGCTGACGCCTAAGGAGAGGTAGCTATAACGGTTGGAGAGTGGGTTGTCGGACTTGGATGCGGACATCGACAGCGCTAGCAGTGGGTCGACGAGGAGTCTGGGCACGAGTGCGCCTCCTGAGTCGAAGAGAACGGGAGAAGTGAGACCGGCGGTGCAGAGTAAGCCTGATTCGGACTCAGACCTGGAGGTGATTGGGACATCGAGAAAGAGGAAGAGAGTAGTGGAAGACAGTCCCCCTGCCACTCTAGCGGTACAAAAAGATGCAGGCAAGAAGAAGATGGAAGAAGTAGGACCGGCAAAGTCCTCTCGACCGAAGATGATGGCGGTGAAGCCGGGGCCGAAAGCCTCGAAGGAGATTGCAGAACCCATGGCATCGGTACTGCAGCTGTCACAGAAGTTAGAAGCTGTGGTGGTCTCAGTATTGCTGGAGTTGAACGAGATGGGAACGATGTATATGTCAGGGTGGGACCCTCAAGCAGATGGGTATATGGAATTGATTCAAATGATGAACCGTCTGGCGTTGGGGAAGGAAGATCAGTCCATCACAGTGAAGGAGTTGACAGAGAATGTGGACAAGCTGTCCAAGGAGAAAGCTGAGATGGAGGAGAAGGTTGAAGAGGCGAAGAAGGCCTACGAAGAGATCTGTCATTTTCGGGGTGCGGAGATCCATTTTGTGGAGAAGGAGAATGCTCATCTTCGGGAGACAGTGCAGGACCTAAAATGAAGATTGATTCAGGTGGATGTGGAGGCACCTGCGAAGCTGGAGAACCTCGTCAACAGATGTGCGCAACATCTGTTCACACGATGTGATCGGGTTGAGACGCAGCGGTTAGAGCAGTTGGTGGCAGCGATGGAAAATCCTGGAGATACGAAAGATCGGAGGAAGGAGATGTACAAAGCGTTGGGTCGGGATTTCCGGGAGGCTATGGCTCTTCATCGACAGGAGATTGATGCAGATGTACAGGAGATGCAATTAGGAATAAACGCATTCACGCAAGCAGCAAAAGTGCGATCGAGCAGCTTAGATCAGAGTAGAAGACTTAGGAGAGAGCGATCCGTGTAGGAGACGGTTAGCTTGGCAGTTAGGAGTAGCAGTCAGAACATTCATTATAAATAGTTGTAGGAAATAAAGTGATGGATCTCTTTTTCTTTGCAAGTGTCCAGACTGTTGGATTGCAAATTGTAGTCAGGGTAGAACGAGCACTCGAGGAGCTGGTGTCTGCAGGCTGACATTGTGACGACTGAGGCGTGTATCCGTGAAGTTACCCGGATATTCGTCCACGAGCTGAGCCTGTCTGTAGCATCAAAAGTACTCTAGAAGGTGTTTCGCCGAGACGCAAACTTGTAATGAGAGAGATCCCCATCCCGAAGTAAAGAAAATTGCTACTTGTATTTGCCGCGGTGCGTGGAATTGGTGATGTGATGGGTTTTGTGAAGGAATTGATCTTGTACCGATTACCTTCTCTGTGAATGCTCTTCGGACTCTGCAGTCCAGAGTTAGAAAGAAGTCTAAACACTTATTTCCCTTCTTCGCTAGTGTGGTTTGATCCCTCATTCCCTTGGGAACGAATCAATCTATACGAATTCGGACTGAATAGTGCTTACCGTGCTATTACATACCCATGTGATGGAATCTGTTCCTTGATTCTTACTAAATAACAAAATAGTTAATCATCATGAGCTATTCTATATTTTCCTCCAACTTAACCATGACTCAGATAGACTTAGTCATATTTCATCCTATATGTACAACCATGGATCTTACACAATAAATCATCGAGGTCTCTACTTCCCAATTTGTTACCCTCTAAGGCATTTTCCTCTCTCCTAGCACATTCTTCCATGCGTGTGAATTTACTAATTATATTTGTACTTTCCTTAAAACCGTCATATTTATTAGAATATACCACTTCTTCGTACGAATATGACTTTATTATTAATCAAACAAAACATTTTGTTCAACTTATCAGCTCTTCAGCCTCTATTCATGACAACTTTCACTAATCATGATTTCAAGTAGAGATCAAAACATCAAAAAATCAGGTGATTATATACATGACAATGCTCACATGATTTTGATCCAGTAGGATCAAGTCTTCATCCTTGAAGACAATCCTTCCTATGATGTGGTCCACTACATGTCCAACACACAATCCTAACAACTGATTGTTCACTTGAAAATGATAGCAATTGTATCCATTGGACACTTGCACCACTCCGTTTGGATGGTCAAAATTGTCTCACATGTCTACCATAACCACTCTAGGTTTGTGTTATAGACTCATAATGAGAAGAAGTTGATAATCATGGCAAATCCTTGCTAAACCTAGAAGTCACCACTCTCTTCTCTTGCATCTTGAGCTCAATACGCTCAACAAAATAAAACACAATAACCAATATAATTGATGTTTCATGTTGTGAGGTGACATCTCTCAGTCTACGCTCAATGAATATTCCATACCAATATTTGTCAGCCTATGCCTTTGTCATCCCATGAGCAACATTCATCAACCAACACATTCAAGTATAACCCTCTTAAAAACACTCCCTCGTCTTCCATTGTAACTCCTACAAGTCTCTTAGCTTGTTAATCCTCATCTCCTTGGAGTCTCTACTCAATCGGGCAAAAAACTCAAAAAATAGGATTAAAAGTTAGAACTTCCAAACTCTTTTCAACTCAAGAAGCTCCAATTGTTTCATCTATCACAAGTTGAAATATGAACTTGCCCCATCAAACATTGTATCAAAAATAATAAATATATATTTTGGGGACCAATATTGTTTTGAAAATATAATCTCCTTAGGATGTTCATGCTGAAACTTATGATAATCATCCATTACCCTCCAAATGCTAGAATAATCTCTTCCAAATCATAAATGAACTAAACAATATAGAGTTGTATATCCGTTACAAATCACTCCATGTATCAAACTCTTGGATCAAATCATCCAACTCAATGGTTTTCATTGTATTAAAATATCGAATGAGATGCTTGATGGTTCCATAGATAACATCCATTTTCCATAACAATAGTATAGGGACACACTTAAAAATAACACCAAGCTAAGCTTAACCACTCTCTGACACCAAATCAAAGTCTTTTGTGACAACTATGGTCAAAATTTATACCCCAATCCATTACGGGTGCATCCATTGCTAACCTGAATATTCTCTTCTTTTGAACCTCCATTGTGATAGTAGTATATCATCTCCATAATCGTATCAACAATCGGTCCCAAGCTAGAATCAAAACTTGTAACAAGAGATACCCAAGGTACTAGAAGGTGCTAACAAAAAGGCGACTTGAAATCTGCCATCAACACAAGTATTTATCCTATCTACAGGTTTGCAAGTTCTATCTCATTGAGGAGAAACAAAGATAGTCTGCTGGACCACACATCTAACCTCACTATAGACATCACAAAGGAACACTAACACTCCAAACAAAAAAGCACCAACACAAATATAAAAAAGAAGCCAAGATAGAGATATATTAATCACATGAAAGATAAATAACAATCCTCTACCTCAAAAATAATCAACTAAGGGTTCAAACGAGCCCAATATGGACTAATATAGCCTCAAGAGGATAATAAAAATCACTAAAACTCTGTTTTAGAGGCCTTTACTTTCAAGATGTATAATCTGATGTTGATAATCATATTTTATAAAGTATTTTTTATAAAAGTATTTTTTAATTATGTGCGTCATGCAAAAAAAATTTTAAATTGGCGTTACTTCTGTAGAATTTTGAAAATTTTCATTCTGATTTTGGATCCCTAAACTTCAAAATTTCATTATTTCAACTCCGCTATCCTTTTTCCTATCATTTCTATCAATATGGAAAGTTATTGAGATCTTCTACGACTTTATCCAATTTCAGATCAAATAAACATTGTATAATAATCATATAGCCTACAGCTCCTATTTTTTATTTAAAAATTTCAAAACAACAAATGTTGGACTTCAATCATTTATATTCAAAATCTTTTTGTACTAGTATAAATTTTTAGCTCAATTTTTAGATAAATG
This sequence comes from Marchantia paleacea, assembly GCA_014180765.2. Classification (NCBI taxonomy): domain Eukaryota; kingdom Viridiplantae; phylum Streptophyta; class Marchantiopsida; order Marchantiales; family Marchantiaceae; genus Marchantia; species Marchantia paleacea. Next base: position 185,927 of record MUAA02000121.1, read on the forward strand.
ATTATAGTAACGTTACTATAATCATTTATCCATTTAGTCAATTTTTAGTATTGCTTCTGTCCTTCAAATTCTCAATTCAAGAAATAAGCACTTTATTCAAAAAAAAAAAAACTACAAATTGATTACATCAATTTTGAATTGCTTTGACTTTTGGATCGTCTTTATGTTCTTCACTCTATCAATACCTTACACATTTAATAGCAAAAAGATCAAAGATATTATCAATCAAAACTTGTCAAAACATCATAGGTGACTATAAATAAAATAATCAGGCTCAAGATCTCATCACTTGATCCATGAAGTTGGCTCCAAAATGATAAACTTAATATTGAGTCAACCTTGCTCTCTCAATACATAATAGTTTGACATGAAAAGGATTAAGAAATGAAAATTTTGATAATATTATATCTTCCATCTATAACCTGGATCTACAATAATCCCACTTTCATTACTTGCAATTGTATGACCAATGTCAGCCTCTATTACTTTATCCTTTTAGTGTAATTCGAGTTTTATTATAACCACTATAATCATCTTTGAACTAAATTATTAATGACATGCCACGTCTTTTAAAATCTCATATAGAAAAATAAAAGCTAATAATTCTTTGGGATGATAACATTCAACTTGTAATCTACTCATACATATAATATTCTATTGTTATTAACTACCACCATAGAAACAACAAATATAAACTTGTCTACTTCAAAAATAAAATCAAACTCCTTTATATTATCAATCTTCTCCATCATCAACACAACGTCTCTGACGTTGTTTTTAACAAAAGGGATGAACTTTTTGTTCTAATTCAATACAACAAGTTTCTATAGATACTTATTTCAAATCCTTATAGCTGAAGGCAAAAACATAGATATATTTGTGAAATTCATGCAAAAACTTTTTTTTATTTTATAAAAATCTTGCAATCAAACTTTAGAGTGAAAAGTGATCAAGTTTATTCATCTTAATCTTGTAGAGATTTTTCACCATCCTTGGTCTAGAAAGTAGATCCATTGTAGTAAAAAGTTGTAATTGTCTCATTATCAATTGACATGTTGGTGTCAACCTCTAAAAAACTATCATTTTGTTTACCTATAGTTTTTTAATAATATCGAGTGTCTATCCATCAATTTGATAATCTTTATTTGATAATTCTTGAGCATTATAGGAAGATAATCCTTGTGACACCAATCAATAGTCCTCATCTCCCTCACCAAGATCTCCCTACCAACAAGTCATATAAGAATTCCTCAACCAATTAAAAAAATAGCAAGGTTAAAATTTCCATCATGCTTATCACCACCTTGTCCATCATATCAATGGATCTCACCCTTTTCTTGTTGTTAATTCAATTTGTATTACTGGGAGATTTTGAGGGCTTCATCCCCTAATAAGGGTTCTAATTTGATGTTCAAAACAGATTTTCCATGCATTAGCAAATCCAAAACATCATGTTTATTGAAATGTATTTCAATGTTTGAAACTTGAATGTACAACTCCAAGGGAGTGACGTCCACAACTCATAATCAGATATTATCAATGGAAACTTTTTCCTTGGACCTTTGCTTCAAAAGATTACTTTGAAAACTCAAATTGGATTTTGTGGTGAGATCTATGAGTCCTTGGAGTGCTGAACCTTTTATTAAAAATTTGTACAAGATTCTATATTTGATTTTTGTATTTACGGGAAGGAGGATCATTTGAATCATTTGATCAAATTTTTTTAATCTTTGAAGTAAAAACAAAATCTTGCTCAATCAAAAAATATATTTCAAATACAAAACAAGTTTTTTGTTGGAACATATCATCTCAAGAATGATATATTAATGGATCTGACAAAAATATAAAAGTTATCCTTGACATGTCTTTTCTGGTCATGTTAATCAAGTTAAGGAAATTTCTTGGAGTTGAAAAAATTTCTTGCTATGGTGGATGATTATAAAGAATGGAAAATGGAAAATAAATATCAAGCCTGGAAGAACCAAACACTTAAAAGACATCAAACACAATACAAAATACAGACACAAAACTTAGGATATACCTAGGAGTCCAAACGGATATTAAGAACTACTTATACAATTGAGTACATCCATTATGTAAAGATCTAATGAGAGGGCTAACATCTGAGGTAAATTAGAAAAATCTGAAGCATCAACATTATATTTACATCTTGTTCTAAAGTATATAACAATCTTTTTGCCGCGTTGCTTGAAATACGTATGTGGATTGAATTTTTACAAATATCATGTTGAGATTGGACCAATGAACTATTTCCACCAATATTTTTGTACATATGACTTAGTCCATCGTTTTATTTCATGAACAACCTCTTTATTTGGTTATGAATTGCATGGCCATTGGAAGCCGAAAATGCTACAAGTGACTCATCAGGTAGAGTTACAAGAGAATTGATACATGTATCACAATTCACTCTTGTAATCCAAAAATCTGGACTTAATTGTCTCTCTTGATTTTCATCGTTCTACTCCAAAGAAGAAGCGATAGCCTCTTAAACATATAAGAATTAGTCAAATATGTAATCCTATGCTTAAATGACTTTGAAGTCAAAACATGAAAAAGAAACATATTTAGAATTTGGAGACAGATGCAATGATTTCTAAAGTGCATTTTGCACTCTCTTACCAAGTCCATATAGATGATTCAAGACTTTTTTTGTTACAATGAAACTATGACTTAGGTAAAGGAGAGTGAGTTCACTTGATACCGCTAAGAGCTGAAGATGACTTTAAGTCATGTGAGAAATGATTTGATAAAAATGTATACGTTCTAGGATCATTTTTCAATTAAATCTCATGCAAGCATATCCACATTGCTAAAACTATTCCTCTCTTCTAGCTTGTGCAAAATGACTAATTGAATCTATTTGATGCTCCTTTTATACGTTTTTTGCCATAAAATTATTTAGAGCATAGTGTTTACACTGCATTACAAGTTAAAAAGCTATTTATAGAAACTAAACAATGTAAGCTTTGAACTCTCTCATGATTAACTAGTGCAATAACTGAACTTGATATCGCTGACATATTTGATTTAAATTTTTATGTTTTAAATAGACGTTACTTCATGGAGAAAGCTTGACTATACCCTTAGATGCTTGCATATATGTAGGAGTATAATTCTTAGTATAAGTAGGAATTTTTTTTAGTTTTATCCAATAAAGTGATATATTTGGGACCTGATCAGTGTATTCATTTGAATATATGGAAGTTAGTTGTGTAAGAATATAACTAGCAAGTTCACACAAGCGAGTCGATAGGAAATTAGGTTGCGCAAATCGGTCGGTGGATCGCAAAAACGTCGAGCACAAAGGCGTATGCCAAAAACCTGCGGAACCAAAGAGGCCTTAGAGAAAAGCTGATGCAATGTCGAAGCATCAAACCATGAAAGTACCGTCAGGATGAAGTGCTACGATGGGGAGAATTTGACCGCTCATTTTGATGGCAGATTGGACTTCGGCGGAATTGCTGATGCTAAAGAATTTAGGAGGCGCATTTCTGTCATGGTGATGGGGCTATGTGTGCCCCAAGCTATGTGATGAAGTGCGGCAAGGAAAGGTAACGCCATCAATTGGGAGTAGGGTGCAGCCAGAGAAGTGGGATGCAAAGTTGTGGGTGAAGGCGTTGGGACGGACATACGAGGAGGATAAAGGCGAGGTTGATTGGCAAGGATCATCAATGCACACTGCCTTTACGTTTGACGAGGCTAAGTGGTTCAACCCTTGAGAGTGGAAGAGGACGAATGGATACAAGATCAACCTTATCAAAGATGTATTTTGAAGGAAGGTCACTTTTACGTTGAACTAGTTGTTCTCACCATAGTGCATTACGTACGTCACCATGCATAAGGTGCAGATTGTGGAAGGTTTCGTGGGAGGAACCATTTGGGTTAACTGGAGAGAGATCTTCGCAAAGAATGTACAAGCGATGGCTACTAAGTTGAGAGAGTATGACAAGAGTGTAGTATATCTCTCTTCTTTCTTGGTGCACATGTACGCGAAGATGGAGTGGCTTACTCACAGGGAAAGGCAACTATACCGATTGGAGTTTGAACTCTCACACCTCGAAATAGACATTGACGATGCTAGTGGTGGGTCTACGAGGAGATTGGGGATTTGTGCACTACCCAAACCACGACAAATTGGAGAAGTCATGACAGTCACAAAGAAGAAACCTGATTCAGATTCAGATTTGGAAGTGATTGGTTTATCTAGGAAGAGGAAGCGGGTGGTAGAAGAAGATAGTCCTCCTCGTGTTTCGACGGTCAAGAAGGGGGAGTTAGGGAAGAAGAAAGTGGAAGAAGTAGAACTCCATAAGCCGTCTCGTCCGAAGGTAAAGGTGACGAAGGAGATTGCTGAACCCTTGGCCTTTGTTTTGCTATTGTCTCAAAAATTGGAAACGGTGGTGGTCCCGGTGCTGTTGGAATTGAACAAGATGGGGCCAATGTACATGCAAGGATGGGACCCTCAAGCAGATGGCTATGTGGACTTGGTCCAGATGATGAATCAAATGGCCATTGGGAAAGAGGACTAGATTGACACTGTTCGGCAATTAATGGAGAATGTGGACAAGTTGTCCAAATAGAAAGCCAAATTGGAGCAGAAGGTTCAAGAGGCAAAGACGGCCTATGCAGAGATTTGCCATATTCGGGGTGCAAAGATCAGCTTCATAGAGAAAGAGAATTTGTATCTTTGGGAGGCAGTGCAAGATCTGAAGAGATGGTTGAATCAAATCGACGTGGAGGCACCTGCGAGGTTGGAAACTCTAGCAAATTGGTGTGTGCAACATCAGTTTGCTTTATGTGAAAGAGTTGAGACGCAGTGGTTAGAGCAGTTGGTGGTCGCAATGGAGGATCCGAGAGATTCGAAGGATCAAAGGAAGAAGATGTATAAAGCCTGGGGTCGAGATTTCCGGGAAGCCATGGCTCTTCGTCGACAGGAGATCGTGGCAGATGTATATGAAATGCATTTAGAAATAGAGGCCTTCATGCGCGAAACGGAGGTGCGATCAAACGGCTTAGATGAACAAAGAAGATTTAGGAGAGATTGATCCGTGTAGTAGGCAGTTAAGAGTAGAAGTTATGAAATTCTATATAAATAGTTGTAGGAATAAAGAGGTGGGATCTTCTTTCTTTGCAAATGTTCAATTGATTGAACCACAATTGTAGTCAGGATAGAATGAGCTTCAGGAAGTTGATGTGATCAACATGTTGTTGGCCTTGATTGGTGTTTGACGCCTGCGAAGATAGCCAGACGTTTATCCACGAGCTAGCATTGTGTAGTGTCATCCAGAACTACTTTGCTAAGAGCATCGTATCGACTTCAGCTTGGAAGGAGAAGATCCCATCACTCAGTAAACGGCGATTTCACCGATTCAGGAAACTATCGAACACATATATTGCTTGTATGTGTGTGCCTTTGTTTCGATGGGAATGATATTATCGATGGGATAGGATTTGTGATAGTCCTACCATCTCCCTTTTCGGACTGTGATGTCCACAGCCACTAAAGAAGTTTAAACTCATATTCACTTCCTTGAAAGTTTATTCGGATCACTTATTCCCTTGGGAACGAATCATAATACTACGTTCTCGTTCATATTTAGATTACCGTGTCACTACAATATAGAGACAAAACACATCCAAATTTGATAACTTGTGAAATTAAAGCTTTATGACTATGTCGTTCGTGTACTCGTGCTCTTCTTGTTTGTATGTGTGTGTGTGTGTATGTGGCTCTATGAGAAATGTGTGAATTGCAATTGTGTGTGAGATTTGCTTGATGTATTCGACTATTCAACTGGAGTAGACACAATGTTGAAAGCGTCAAGAAATTTAATTTTATATCAGAATCTAGTAAGAAACTTATTTTTGTGTTGTTTTGTTGAATGGACTTTCAATGGCATGTTGCAAAGACTTGAAAGTGAGAAGTTTGTTAGGCAAAAATCTGCAGTAAATGGAGAGAGTAGAAAGCATGGAGAGTATTTTTAAAAAAAAATATAAGTGAGAACTGTTGGACCCTATTTAGAGATTTTGAGGCTATTTTTTTGTTTTAAGAATAAAAGTGTGTGATATTCGGATAAAGTCTGGTCTGTCAAATATGAATATGTGAAATACGCACGAATATGACCAAAACGAATGAGTTGTTAAGGCATGTCTGAAGTATCAATTGGATAAGGGTAGTTAGCAACAACAACAACAAGTGCGACGAGCAACTGAGAAGCAAGAACAAGCTGACGGAGCAAGTAGAAGAGATGAAGAAGAGATCGATCATTCGCTCAGGAGCTCGAGAGATTATTCAATCGCCGCCAGTGAGAAAGATGCCAACAAGAGTGTATTGACCTTTGATGCCGAAGCCAGATTGGACAGCCGGGGAGTTGTTACGATTTAAAAACTCAGGCGGAGCTTTTTTAGCATGGCGATGGAACTATGTGTGTCCGGAGCTGCGTGAAGAAGTTCGGACAAAGAAGACGGTAAATCTGATAGGATGGAGAGCCCATCCAGATTCATGGGATGCGTTTCTCTGGGTGGAAGCGTTAGGACAAGATTACTCGAAGGAAAAAGATGGTATTGACTTGGAAGGGTCGACACTATATACGGGCTTCAACTTTGATGAGTCGAAGTGGTTTGATCCTCGAAGGAGGAAAGGCACGAATCGCTTCAAGATCGATCTTATTCGTGACGATTTCAGGAGAAAGATAATGTATACTTTGAACCATTTATTCTCGCCACAAAGAACTACCTATGTGAATATATAGAAGGTGAGAATAGTGGAGGGATTTGTCGGGGGATTGATCAAGGTTAATTGGGGAGAGATCTTCGTCCGGAATGTGCAAGCGATGGGTTAGAGACTGCGAGCGGGAGAGAAGGAAGTGATCTATATCTCATCATTCTTGGTGCACATGTATTCAAGAATGGGGTGGTTAACACCACAGCAGAGGAAGAGAAACCAACTGAATGTGATGGATCCTCAAGGTGGGTCAGAGAGAAGTGACGGCAGCAGTGGATCGACCAGGAGTTTGGGACCCCAAAGAGGAGAAAGCTTGCAGTCGCCAATGATGGAGAATTAGGAGGAGATGCTTAGGAGGAACAAAGCAAAGCAATGCGGGACGTTGAAGAAGCCGTATTCGGGAGTAAAGACTCAGTGGGGACCAATGAGAGAAAGAGTTCTAGTGTGGAAGTAGTTACAGAACCCATCAGCAAGAAGAGGAAGCTGAAGGAGATAGCTCAGCCGAGTAGTCCAGTACCAAAGTCAGCGTGGCCTAAGGTCAAGGCTAAGAAGATAACAGGGGAGGAGCCGATTTCTTCGGTGTTACAATTAGCGCAGAAACTGGAGAACGTGATAGTGCCGGTTCTCATGGATCTTTGGTCTTTGGGAAAGTTTATGTTCATGTTCAAGCTCTCCCACTTTCTTATGCTACTCTTTATTGAATTAATATCTTGCATAAATTTTGACATTTTTGCTTTCTCATTTTACAATTCTCCATGTGCGTCATACCTTGCGCAAAGCTTCACCGTTTCTTGCGTTGCATCTGCTCGTACCGGTTCCTTGTTCACCTTTTTGAGAGGCACCCCGGATAGAGTCTGCCCCAAGCCTAGGGAAATGTGCATTGTATTGTTCCGTTGTCTCGGTATGTTGCTACATACCAGCATTTGGCTCCTTACTTCCTTCGGTCAAAACTTCGGTTGGCGCTACATTTGATAGTGGTTGCAGTTTTAGCTAATATAGTCTACTGCAACCATTCCTCAGAACTTAGAAGACTGTGTTTTTTTCCTTCCGGCGTTTGGGTTAGTCACTGACCAGCCTATTGGGCTCTTAATAAAGTTACTGAGTGCTCTCGTTGAATTATTGAGCACTTGCAAGATTACCAGATAGTCTTCCCGCTCACCAAGATCTATGTCATTGTTGAATTTTTCATGGATAAGATTCCATACTTTTCCTCCCATATCAGAGTCTTCTGTGCTTTCTTAATGATGTAAACTACCCCTGGAATTCAAGAAGTAGAGCAAAACACTCGTGAAATCACAAGGTTATACTTAATAGCTACGCCGTAGACAGACAGTGAAAATACTTTGAATGCTTCCACTAATCTCGCTTTGAGGACGCAAGAAAGAAAAATCCTCTCATCCAGCCGCTTGCTCCATCACATGAAACAGGACTTGTTCCTTGGTTACAACGAAACGGAGGAATAAAAGGTAAAAATCGCGGCGCTAGTCCAGGAAGGAAAGGCGAAGGACGGGGAAGGCGCGGAGAGGGCAGTTCTGTGGTCGTCGTGGAATCTTAGCAAAGTGTGAACTGGCTGCAAAGTTTTGTGTCGGTGTCATGACGTGCTCCGCGGTCTCCATATGGAATGCCGTACGTACGAGAGGATACGCAAAATATTTGCTGAATGGAGATACATGTACGGTACACGCGATGACAGAGTACACTGCCAGTGACAGAGGCCGACATAAAGTCGTTGCCGCAGCACCAACTTTCCATCCAAAAGAAAACATCTCGTGAATCGTGATTTTTATTGAGGAGAAAAGCGCAATTTAAGCACACTGAGTAAGCAGACTTTTGTATGCTTTACTAATAGCAATGTGCCATAATGATTTATCTTTCCCAAAGACCTAAGATCCATGAAATAGAGGGTATTCGAGGGTGGAATCCACATAGAGACGGTTACATGGATCTGATTCAGTTAATGAACATAACTCAAGGGAAGAAGTACAAGACGAAGACTATTAAGCAATTGACAGAATCGGTGGAACGTCTAGAGAGACAGAATGAGGAGGTGATGCAGGAAGCTACCATAGAAGCTGGCATATGGTGAGATATGTAAGATTCGAGGTGCTGAGTTGAAGTTCATGGAAGTGGAGAATGATAGGCTCTGGAAGCAATTAAAGAGGTTGAAGCAGTAATTGCACGAGGTTGATGTGGAGAGGCCGGTTAGATTAGAAGATTTGACGAGTAGGTGCTCGCAATACCTTTTTGCCCGATGTGACGAGGTGGAGACAGAATGGTTGGAATGATTGACTGTAGCGATGAACACTCTTTGCGATTCGAAGGAGAAGCGATGAAGCGATGCCTATCCTTCGGAAGGAGATCGCAGAAGACATCAGAGAGTTACAAATGAACGTAGATGCTTTCGCCTGGAGAGAAGAGACATGATCGAAGGGACCAGTAACTTTTCGAAAAAGTAGTCGGGTGCGATCCATGTAGGCGACGGTTAGGAGTAGGTGCAAGCAATTGCATAAATAGGAGTAGTGTTAGAGTAGAATTATCTCTTTCTTTGCAATTGTTCATTGAGAACCGCAAGTGTAGTTAGGGTAGAACGAAGTGCTCGAGAAGGTGATGAGTGTTGCATTCGATAGGCCTAGATTGGTGTGTTATCCCTGTGAAGTTACCGGGTATTTGCCCATGAGCCATGGTCGGATTTGCCACAACAGTAGAACTTCATCGACAACATCGTCTCGACTTCAACTTGTAAAAGAGTGATCAATCTCCCATTAGTAAATCATGAGTGGAATTTCATTTACATGTGTAATTGAGTGTAATCTAATGGATGGGTAGTGGTTTGATGGATGGATGCGAATAATACTTATTCGCATCACTCTTCAAACTATGCATATCCAGAGTCTACAAAAAATGTATAAACTCACATATTAGTCACTTGTAGTGAATTAACACCTCATTTCCTTGGGAGCGAACTTTAATTCTTTACAATTGGCAAAACATTTGTGTAACTTGTTTGTTATAAGAACTAAAACTTGGATGGAACCAACTTTGGCACATGGAAGAACAAGATGAGAGTTTTGTTGAGAGTTGACAGATTGTAATGGTGAGGAGATAAGAGCAACAAGTGGAGATAACTTCAACTTGAGAGACAAAAAGCTTTGGCAATGCTTGAGTTGTCAGTCCAAGATTATGCAACATCACTCAAAGAAGCTTGGAGCATACTGACTCAGAAGTACGAAATAGTTTCGACTAACATACCATTGCAAAATGTGTGTCTAAATGAAGTAGAATCGATGATGAAGTTTTGACACACCTTCAAGAGTTGGTGATTGAGTTGTCAAATTTAGACTCCAAGACATAAGATCGTGATTTGATGTACCTGACTCTTAACAGTCTTCATGAGTTGGTGATTGAGTTGTCAAATTTAGACTCCAAGACATAAGAGCGTGACTTGATGTATCTGATTCTTAACAGTCTACCCAAATCATATCAAGGACAGATGACTATGTGAGCATCACAAAACTTTTACCTACATTTGCTGAGCTGAGCAACATGTTGTTACAATGTACTCCTTTCATCTTCGGTACGTTGTTTCTTTCAATTTTGTCTTCGTGGAACTAGAAATTCAAGGAGACCTTTGAGGCATTTGTTTCAAGAGTGACGCTAAAACCCGCGAGGAAATACGGACTTCATCGACGGCTGAGGGTCTACTGAAAGGATTATGGAGTACACGGATTGGGATTAAGGGTATCGCATTTTATTGTTCGGCGGTATCGAATCAATCGCACCTTTCATCGACTCCCGACTAGCTTCCGATTCTATAATAATTTTGACGAATAATGTACGATGTCTCTGCATAGATTTTGAAATGCAGATATGTAAGTAGTCAGTCCTCTTTTCTTGAGACTAATAGTTTTCTTACCACGTGGTTCCCCATCTCGTTTTACTTTGGCATCATATATACTGGTAGAGTTATATAGAGTCCCTTATCATAATCAAGGTTCACCATCACAGAGCTTCCTGCGCCATGGCAGTCAACCGGAGAGTTGTAACGAAGTGACTGTGGGTTGCACGTCCGACAAGGCTGCAGATTATACTTTCTTGCCCTTCATTGCCTTAGACAAATTGCCGTATCCGGATTACCTTCCAGAAGAGGAAATTTTCATTCCATTGGACATTTATTGCAGAATTTACGGAATATTGTGCAGAGATTCAAGAGCAGTTTAGACCAATCTTGCCTACCATAACCTGAATAACTTGCAGTGCTACCAAAGAGAATCGGGAGTTTACTGCGATCCACACTGAACGATCTGAGGTCCATTTTGAACGTCCGCCGTTTGTCCTGCATTGTAGTGAGTAGATAATTTGGTCTGAAAATCAGCGCTTTTTTCTGACTTCGGCAGTACGGATGTCAGCTTCTTAAGTTTCCCCGTTGAGAGAGATCAAATATCACTTGGATAAACATTGAGAAGAGAGAGAGAGAAATCACGTTGAGGTGCAGGCGTCCAGGGGCAGTCTCGGAAGGTTTCAGGGATGATTGATACTCGCGAGGTTTCAGTGTCAAACACATGGGTTAGGTTGCAGAGGGAAACTACGAGCTCAATTGTAATAAGTGGAGTTGACTGTGAACTCAGATCACGTAACGTCGTGAATTGCAGGTGCCGAATTTGCGGAGAAGACTGCAGCATTTGGAGCGCAGTTCAACATGGTGAATTACTTGGTCGGAGTAAAGTTTCTCGCGAAGGCTTATTCCGCCAACATGGTCACAAATTATCTCGGAACTGGTTACCTCATGACATTGGTGGGTAAAATCGTAGCAGATTCCTTCCTCGGTCGCTTCTGGACCATATTTGCGGCTGGCACAATACAGATGATGGTAAGTTTTCCACACGCACATTCTTCGTTTCATCCCTGCTTCGATTCCAGAAAGAGAAATTCGAATGCCGAATCCAGATGTCATGTCTGAATTCTCACGACCACTGAATTTTGTGGTCCAAGGATGTGCCTTCTAATGTACAACGTTGAGATTGCTGTGGAGACTCCTTGCGATCTGTAAACGGGCATGAAGATGGTAGAGCTGAACCAAGCTTTGAACTTTGTCGAGGGACCGGGACAAACTTCCTGTTAATGGTTCGAAGCTGGGCGTGTCATACTTTTTCTGGCCACGACAATTTGACGTGTTCCTGATAAAGTCCAAAACCTCCCACTGGAGAAAATATTCCTCCATCCACGAATACAAACCTTGTAACGATTTGCAGATTCTGCAACTGTTAGGCCTCGAGTCCAACTCGCAATTAATTGCATTAATTTCTTTGGTTCCACAAACTTGTTCTGGTACTGGCCATGGAAGCGGCTCAAATTGAGCTGCTTTACACCGTCCTCTTAGAGACAGCTGTTAGATTGCTGATGGCCGACCAGAATGGCGTGGGACTGAGAACCAGCTTGGTTGGGAATCCTTTTCTCGTTGGCTCAATCATGAAGGAAAACATGCAGTCACGAAGAGGACGAGGTGGAAAATTTCATTGTCATCTTGGTCTTCTTCTGACCACACCGAGAAACAATGTGTTGTGTGTGCATGATTGTGGTGCAGGGCTTCGTGGTTTTGATGCTTACAGCTTTTCTACCATCTCTGAACAATCAGTACTGCGAGGACGATCTGAAGAAAGAATGCCGGGCTGCACATGGATCGAGCTTGGAAGGAGAACCTGGTTAAAGTTTCGTAAAACGATACGTAATGAACCTATTGTCACCATAGAAGATGTAGTTGAGTATCATGTCATATCATGTCAAAAGAGAAGGTAGTGTGTTGGTACAACAGCCATTGAAAGTAATAAAGGAGATATGCAACGTTCGGTATATTTCCGGACTCAAGCATAATCTCATAACCGTTGGAAAGATCACCAAGCAGTTTGGTATGGCAGTTTTATTTGAGAATAACACGTGCTCAGTCATCAACACTTTCGATAGTGGAAGTCTTATTATAGCACATTTGGAATGCTTAATCATCAACACTTTTGAGAGAGGAAGTCCTGTTGAAACACAAGGTGGAAAGCAAGGAAAACTTTACAAACTAGACATTCAAGTTCGCACAGAGCATGTAATTAGCAAAGTTGACACGTCCAAGATCTAGCATAAGCGCTATGGACATCTCAAGTCCAGAGTTTGTTTATATTTCAAAAGATGAACATGATGGTTGGACTGCCCAAGATTGAAGATGATATAAAGCGTGCAAAGCTTGTGTTTTTTATAAACAGACCAGAGCAAGCTTTCCAAAGCAAGGCATGATTTGTGCTTTAAAAGTGTTTGAGATGATACACATTGATGCGATACGACCTATGCATGTCAGTTCAATGGTAGGTACCAAGAGTCACGCCTGCATTTTTTTTTGGCTATGCTTAACTAGAAAATGAGCATAAACTATTAGATCTTGAGTCCATGAAGATCATAGTCAGTCAAGACATTGTGTTCAATGAAGCTGTTGTGATTCAAGAAGATGAGGTTGTTCATCAACAAAATCGAAGCATTGGACGGTGACCTTAGATTATTTTTGAGGCGGTTGATAAAACATTGAAAGCAACATCAATTGACAATGAATCTGCAAGACTGAAAAAAATCAATCTCTAATCATATTGAAGACAAGGTGAGATTTGAATTGAGATTGCCAATATCAACTTTTTACACAAGTGTGGAGAGATAAAATTTGCCGTCAAAGGAGCTTGAGTTGAGAAGATCCGTGATCTGTGAGAGAACGAGGACCTATACTTAGATATATGATGAGTGTGACCTGGCTTTAATGACTGAAGTATTCAAATCTAGTGAACCAAGATTGTACAAGGAGGATAGTAAGAGTCCAAAGTGGCAACAAGCTATGGACAAGGAGTACCAAGCCATCATGATGAATAAGACATGAGAGCTGGTTGAGAGTTCAGAAGGTGAGAAGACCACCTCCTTAGACATGGTACATCCGAGTGGACACATATTTAATCAGCTTGAAATAAACAATGCTGATCAAAATTTTTATGTGCTCCAAGAAGACACGAAGGAGGTTTTACTTGTCCTTTATGTTGAAGACACATATTAATGACTGGTAGTGATGAGAAGAAAGTGGAAGAAATACTATGCACGGAGTTTGAAATGAAGGAGTTCATGGAAGTTCACTACTAGTTGGGCATCAAGATTTGGACAAAAAATAGAGTTTTGATCCTCACACAATCCAAGAAGATCAAAGATGTGATGGAAAGGTTTCACATACAGAATTGCAAGTCAATTTTGACTCAAACTGCACAACATTGACACTGAATGCGGATGGAGGTGAAGAGACGATCAATGGTACTTTGTACAAGCAACTCATTGGGAGTCTCATTAACATCACAAAAACCAGATCTGATATTTTTCATGCAGTCTTCATAGTCACCCATGTATCATGGCTGATACATAAAAGATTCATTGGATCTACCTTAAAGGTATGATTAACTATGAATTGATGTATGAACAAGTACATAAGGATGTTGAAGTTGTTCTTGAAGCTTACACTGATGCCAATTGGGTAGGTGACAGTGATGAGAAGAAGTCACATGCAAATTATTTATTTAGCTTTGGAACGGGAGTGTCTCTTGAGCTTCAAAGAAACAAATTAATGTGTCTCTATCCTTTTCTAAAATTGAATATAGAGGATTGAAGGATGTTGTATGTGAAACTCTGTGGCTTAATAAGTTGTTGAACGATATGGTGTTTGCACAAGGTGAATCCACAAAGATCTGGATTGACAACATAAGTGCTTTGTATCTTGCAAGTAACTATGTGTGTCATTCAAAAACAAATCATTTGAAGACACAACTGCACATCCTACTAGAGAAGGTGCGGAACAGTGATGTTTTTTCTGTGTAGTGTCCAACAGACGAGCAAGAACATGATATTTTCATGAAGGCATTGTCGAAAGAAAAATTTGAGAAGTTGAGAGATGCACTAGATTCGAAACAAATTTTTTTGATTGAGTAAATACTAAAGGAGTATGTTGTGAGCGTAATGTTTACGCTATGCACTCAATACTACACGTTAAGAATAAATTAAAAAAATCAAGATTCAAACTCTCTCATGACTAGAAAGTGCAACTGACATTTGACATTGTTCACACGTTTGACATCGTTTACATTTCAATCAAAACGTTGAAAATAGATGTTACTTCATTGATGAAGCTTTAGGTGCTCATACATAGAGAAAAAACAAATCTATATGTGCTCACTTGTAAAGTTTAAGTTTTGAGATTCTGTCATTCGTGTGCTCATGCACTTCCTATTTGTCTGTGAGTGTGTAAAAGAAGAATTTACGATCTGTCGGTAAAAGTAATTGATTTTTGAATCTTATTGTTGAATTGATACATAATGCAATTATGTGTGAGATTTGCGCAACATATTGCACTGTTGTATTGAAGTAGACACAATGTTGAGAGTGCCAAGAAACATAATTTAAATATAAAAAGTGCGATAAAATTAATCTTTCAATTGTGATTATTTTTCATCTTGGTTCAATACTGATGTAAATATCTAAAATGCATGTATTTTTGTTGCCAACTTTACCACTATGTTGTACAAAGTGTTGGTGGAGATTTCTACTTTCAGTCAATGTTTTCTATTTATGGCTCTTAATTTAGATTTGATTGATAATTGGGACTATACAATCATCATTATTCATGAAGGTTACTTTCATGAATGAATTTTGATTGCCAGATGGACGATGATTTTTTGCAGTTTGGTAACATTGACTAACTTTGATTATCTTATCAGTAATGTGGTTACTTCTATCCAACATTTGATGTTGTGAAAGGTAGAATTTCCCCTTGACAATGGACAAAAATACATGTATCACTTTTTCTTGAAATAATTTCCAAGTGTTCAGTTTGCTCGTTGCAAAGTCTGAGAAGTGATACATATATCACAAAAATTACTTTCAAGATTTTCTATCGAAAATGGGTAAATTACTTTGACATTCAGAACACAAAATTCATCTTAAAGTCATTTTTGCTCATATGTGTCAACACTTTGGAGCAATCCAACATTAGACACAGTTTTTGACAGATGTCCAATTTTAGATATTTACCCTTTTAATATGTCAATTACAAACCAATAACAATGATATGTTATGGGCATTTTATGTGAAAATAATCATTACATGCAAATGTATGCAATTTTTCCTTTTTTTCCCATTTCATGGTCATATTACCCATGTAATAGGTCACTATGTTTGGAGTGTTAGAAATCACACATAAACATACAATTCACGCTTATTAAAAATGAAGCAACAACAATACTATGAGGCTTACACAGCACAAAGCTCTTGGAAGCACCAGGTTCATTACCACCAATCTCGGCCTAAAACCACCATGCACTATGCTAGCCGTATGCTAAATTTTTTCAGTTATTAGGATTTTGTTCCTTTGTTACAGGTCTAATAGGACTTTGGGCTGGAGTACAAGGTATTGGCAGGGATGTTGTGAGAATCCAAAACAGGTTGTCAAAAGAACTGCAATATTCCCGTTTCCAAGACGTTTGCTTGACGTTTCAAACTTGTCATGGACGTATCTAATAAGAAAAGGATTGTAATATATGATGCTCGGTTTTATGTTCCACATTGATCCATGTGTGAACTATGAAAGGACCAAAGTACTTTGGAAGAAATTTCTTTCTTGCTCTCTTATATCTAATGGAGTCGTAAAGCATTACCCAATCATCTTTTTTGAAAATCTTCATCTTCTTCGTCCCAAGTCGATTATCATGATACTTCTTCTGCAATTGTTGAGCCCACTCCACACGTACCATGACCACAGCTCAAGCCTCCTCCAACTCCAACAGTTGTTGACGTCTTGATTTGATAGCTTCTACTCCATTCGTACTCTTTAACTTCCGTTGGATAGTTAAGAAGATCATCAAATCAAATTGAATTGGAAGCTTTGACTCGACACCATATACCATACGGAAAGGTGAGTACCATGTTGATGTCTTCCAAGTCGTCCGATACTCCCACAAGATCGCATGCAGCCTCTTGTCCCAATTTTGCTTGCTCCCGTCCATGTCTGCATCCTTGGCCAACATCATGCAAAGCGTATAGTTGGTTCGCTCTGCCAACCCATTAGCATTTGGTTTATAGGAAGTAGTCACCTGTGCCTTCATGGAGAAATGACCTAGCATGGCTTGTATAATGCTTCCAACAAACTCACCACCTCTATCAGATACAATTTCTAGAGGGCATCCGAATCTAGTTATTATCTTCTCATACATAAATCTACCCACTTATTACTCACTAGTAGATTTTAGAGCTCTAGCTTCTACCCACTTGGTTAGATAATCTGTAGCTACCACAATAAACTTGTTACCCCGAGGAGTAAGATTCAAGGGTCCTACAAAATCTATTCCCCATTTCTCAAAAGGACCTAAAATAGAAACTGATGTCAAAGGAGTGATTTTCATGGACTTTTTAGCAAAAGCTTGACACGCATCACAACTCTTGCAAATTTCCACACAATCTTTGAAAATGCACTTCCAATGATAACATGCATCTAGGATCTTAAATGGAGTTAAATTTACTGCAAAGTGTAATCCACATACCAAGCCTTCATGAAACTACTTTCTCATTCATTGAGCTGCAAAGTCTCAAGAAATTGTCCGTTCATGTTCTTGAAATTGGTTGATGCACAAATGTTTCAGGGTCGGTTCATGAATAGATCTCATTCACGTGCAGGCCGGAACCCATTATTCATTGTCTCTTTCAGCTTCTGCTTTAAGTTCCGACTGATCTACAGCTTGAATAATATCAACTTTCCAGTCCACATAGACCGTCTCGGCGTTGTATAGAAAGGCAAAGACAGATCAAAAGTACAGCCTACGACCCAAACCAGAGGAGCCCACTGCATTTTGTTGAAAACTGTCTAGCATTGGCGGAGATTGCAGATAAGAGAACGTGGCAAGAGTAAGACCAATGAACTCAGACAGCGATGAAAGTATACAACTGTAACAAGGACAGTTGCAGCCGGGTGAGTGAAATCTCGTGCATCAATTTAATAGATTAAAAATTGAATAAACAGGCCTGCAGTAATCGATCTTTGTTCAGGATAATTTCCATATCTGACATATTATCATACTGCTATTCTGCTCCTTCTGCAGGCATAAAATTATATAATCTTCCCCGTGCTCATTCCTGTACTTCAATATTCGGTTTGATGGTGGAATCAGTTCGTCCTTCAGATATTGTTCTTCTTTCATAGGCATCAATTGGCCGCTGCATTAAAAAAATCCCAAAGGCCTCACAATTCCCCTGACGTCGGAACCCCCCAAGCATCGCGGAGTAAGCGGCAGCATCAAGGTGCTAAGGTAACACATCCTCGGCCGAGATGTAGAATAATTGAAAAACAGTCTTGTATTCTTCCAGAATTGATTGCATTCGCACTACCCATGCCAGAGGCATGCATTTACTCCTTTACACATCGGCGAAAGGCTGCAAGTGGCCGATATTGGCCATTATTGTGTAAAACATGAGTCGTTCGATCCTTGAAGCCAGGTGTACGTTATGCCACGATGTTTCAGCCAAACATTCTGGCGTTTCGAATGAGAAATATCGGTGACAAAGAGAGATATGAGATTCGGATGCCCAAACATAATATATATATATCAGGACCTTACAGAAACAGAGCCCAGCTCCTCCCTGATGTCCTTTCTGAGAGCTGAAGGTGCTGATGTTCTGAAGGTGGAAGGTGGAGCATGAAAGGTCATAAGCGTGCGTGAAAGCCAGATATTTCAGCTTTGACGTTTGTACTGAAGCATGTTCCGCGTTTCTTTGTTGACTTTTGATACATGCGAGAGAATTTGAAGCAGACATGACTGACGCACTACACATCGAATGAAGATTGGAAAATTGGCCACAACAATACTCTGCTGCGTGCCAACACATGTATAGAACAGACGAGTCCGCCGAGGACAAACGTCTAAAAAAGTCCTCGAACTCTGGAGAGAGGATCTAGCATGTGCAAAATGTCGGCCAATCGCACTTGGAAGCTCTGTAATGCATTAGACTCGGAGAATCTGTCAAAGCTCAGAATCGTAAGCGAGATCGTCAAATTTGTCCCCTGGAAGCACGACAGCAACAGTCACACCAATCCCACACCCAAAAACGCAGTTTTATCTATTTAAACCCTTGATAAGCTCTGATCACTTAAATCGCACGGCATAGTGTTTGGAAAAGGAAGAATCATCGCGCTTACGAATGGATCCGGCGTGCACGACAACAAAGGGTGAAAGTTTCACATTTGCGCGCAAATAAACGTCATGTCGACACATGACGTTTATTTGGCTTCTCTGCGTGTGGGACGCAAATTTGCAGCTAATCGAAGTTGTCCCAAGTGTCAGATCGTCGCCATGGACAGACGTGTGGCTCCAGCCCAGCAAAGAATACAGCAGCAATCCCAAACTTGAAGACTACCTCAGAAGTTTACCGCCGCCGGGTTACTGGACGTCCGTAGAGAACACGTACTACAGTACCATGACACACTTACCAGTCAAGGGTCAAGTTCACGAGGGAACAAAGCCACCAACTCTCAGAATGGCAACCACCATGAGGTACGACCTGAGCGGTCGATTTGTAGAGAGCGTTCGTCAATAGCTATAGCTGACAGTGGGAGCGCCCACTCCGCTGATGGCTGCCAACGTCTCGTGGAGACGAAGTAGACATGGCATGAAAGCGAGCTTTTTAATGCAGTTGCACCCTCCAAAAAAGGCAGGGCGCTAAACGCCACGTACGCCGGAAGGCCCCGGGACGCATTCAGCAGCAAAGCAGCAGCACATCACTGACATCCTCCCCGTCCCCTACCTCGTCGTCGTCATCCGCCTCCTCTTCCTCCTCCTTTATCAGTATTTCCAACAATCAAATCTATGGCTGTTAACAAAAGTAGACGCGGAATGAAAAATACAAGATACGTCTGATACAAGACGCCACCCCCTTCGTTCGACGACGACAACGGAAGGCGCTTTGGGACTGCAATTCCATTCCAACTCTCATGTCAACGACGAGCTGCTATCAGCACCGCTGTGATGTGTGTCACTTCTTCGTCATGTCGCCCCGACGGCCGCCTTCCAAACGCAATCCGGACGCGAGCTTTAGACCTTGAGCAGCCGTCGCCCTATCCCTGCAGCAGCACAGCAGAGCTCGGAGTCGACGCCCGGAAGTCCCATCAACGAACCTCGCGCTCTCTATAATCGCTGTCCAATGTCGATGAATGCATTCTGTTGGGATTGTCTGTACGTACTCTCATGCCCGATCAGGAGATTCGACCCCGCGTTAGTAGTACGTAACTAGTCGGACTCCTCGGACTCCCTCCTCCTCCTCCTCGCTTGCTCTACGTGCTGCTGCTGCTGCTGCGGAGAACCTAATCTGAAGCTGCACCACCTTAGCACTGTAGTCCCGCAGTATGCCTCAGAGATCCAGATCATCGCCAATGGATCTCAGGGAGATCCACAGCAGCAGCGATCTCCAAGGGCTGGATGTCGAGCAGCAGCAGGACGGGCAGTCCGTCCACTTCCCCGAGGAGCTCATCGAGGGCATACTTGCGAGAGTCTCGTATCCGAGTCTGTACAAAGCGCGGTTGCTCTGTAGGAGCTGGTGCGCGAAGTTCTTGAACTCGCCTTCGGAGCCGGTGCATTTCTCGGCCCCGTTTCAGAAGGAAGTCACAGCGGCGGCTGGAATATGGTCCAAGTACGGCCCTGTGTCCGTGCTGGGGAAGGAGTTAGTGGGGTACGATGGATCGTCGAACCACTGGCGCAAACTAGCTCTGCATGGTCGAGTGCCCGTGGATCTCTGCGAACCCGCATTCGATAGCTGGAGGCTGGCTTTTGCCGGGTCTCTGATGTGCGCTTTCGGCAGATTGCAGGATGGATCGCTGCAGCTGCTCGTGGCGAACGTTTTGACAGGGGACTGGAAGGTGCTGCCGTGCCCTCCCGAGATCAGAGGGCAGCCAATTCTAGATTTCCGTTTGGTCAGAGTTGATTCCCAGCATTACAAGGTTTTGGTTCACAATCTTCCCAGCGCACAGTTCCAAGCTCATGTCTACGACTCCAACCGAAATTGCGGAACCTGGACGAGCTTCAGCGATTCAGCTAGTCCTTGTGCAGGAATTCGGGGCCTGTCTCCTTTCAGTGCTTACGCCGATGCCTACATCGGTGGGAAATTCTACTGCATGTCTGGAAGTTCTACGGGTGGATTGGTCATTTGGAAATTCACCTCAGGGACAGGGGTTTGGGAAGAGTTTTTACATTCGGTAGAATTCGAAGGTGACGAGTTCCCTGGGGGCATGTTCGATTTTGGATCCAAATTCCTGGTTGTTACTTTGCTCCAGGCAAATTCCATCCCACCAGCTGGAGACAAGCAAAGCTGCCTTGCAGCCAGAGTTTACGAGCTAAATGTGAAGTCGTTGAAGTTGATCAGAATTTCAAAAAGTCCGCAAGAACTGGTGATCGGAATGCATACAGCGAGCTTAGTTGCCGACGCCGAATCAGTTTATTTCTGTGACATTCCGGATCAGGGTTCAGCCTCATTTTCCAGGTTCAGTGTTAAAGACGGGACCTGGAGTACTCTTCCCTCATCACCGCCAGAATATAAATGGAAATGGGGCAGATTCTCGACGTTTGAGCCGGGTCTCAGTCCCTTTGCTTCTCCTTAAACTGCGGCATGTGTACTTGGCACAATGTACGCATGCCCGCCCGCACCTCCTAACTGACCGATATTTCTAGGTATACCGTTAGTATTGATCGTGGGGGTATGTTCAACCTTGTACTTTTTACTCGTACATTAGATGTCTGGTTTGGCTCGCTTTGCCTATCAAGCTGCAGTACATAGCTCCCAGCACCATGTACAGGTTCACATTCATTGGAAGTGATTATGGCCATGTGTATTTCTACTGCTTCTATGATGCTTCAGCTTGGACGACTATTCACATTTGATGATATCTGTGAATTTTGAAAGAGAGACTCAAAGTTCTACGTAAGTAAGAGCATATTTATATTTTAGGATCTAGGTGTTCATCACTTTACTAATATTAGGTCTTCAATTTCCCCTCATTGGAGCTGGTCCGCAGATTTATACTACGTCAAGTAAGAGGGAATTAGCACAGCAGTTTTTGCGACTTGAACAAACAATTAAACAAAAAACTTTTAGGACATGAGCCTCTGCAGAGCAAATTGGCAGATCTGTTGTTTTGCATCTGAACAAACCATCAAGCAAGCCGTTGTGATCGAGGGACAGATGCAGAGTGAATCGTGGAATACGCACTAATAGATTGAAATACTGTGCTACGTTTCCCTGTTCCATCAAAAGCTATGAAATTTTGTCTAGTAGAACCACCCCGACTATCAGATGGATGCCAGTGCATACATCTTATTTGCTTTCCTTGTTTGGTAGCCTGAAAGTACTTCCAGTTATGATTCACTTCATGATTCAGCGAACAACACAGCTTTGGGAACTCAATTTTCGCTTGCAATCCTGCCACCGTTACAAAGCCGAGAGAAATCTGATGCGAATTAAACGTGCTCCAAACTTTTGTCATAACGACAAAAGTCTGCATCACTTTCTTCAAAATACATTAAAATATTTTACGTGCACTTTATCGCAGAATATCTGCCATGACCAGTGCATATTCCACATCCACCGAAGAGACTGGATGTATGAGCACTTCGGGTCACCAAATTTTAAGTTACTGCTCAGGTACCTTTTGTGACTAGACACTGAAGGTACCTAGAGCCTAGACGCAAAGCAGTTCGAAACGAAGGTTAAAGAGGATAAGAACCTGCTGGAGATGAAGCCTGCCTCTTAGTGGCTCCCTTTCAGAAAAATACTTCCAAGGCAAGTGACGCAGATGGAATATTCCTGTCGGAGACCAACCTGCAGTGTTCGATAGGAGATGGAAAAGTTGCTCTGTCAAAATTGGTTCTGACTTGGACTTCTGAGAGAATAATTTGCTGGAAGATTTACCTGTGCTTCAGAAAATCATTCATGATTGATGGTTGCATCATAACCCCAATTCTGGATATGATGACAGTGTCCATCCCTACATCACAAAAGAGAATGATATGAGGTTTTAACACGAAATAACTCTGCGAGATTTGAAGACAAGGATAACCTGCAATTTCCGACTTTCCAACGAACTGTTATTTTATTCAGATTTTGTTAGAGAAACGCTATTTGACAACAACGACAAGTATGGTTTAAAAAAAGAAAATAGATGGACTCATCCTTTATCGCGAAAGAGATTAGAAGTAGCCGAACTCCAACAATCACTTGTTTCTGGCGAATAAACCGAAATGGGAAAAATTATACTTGAAAACTCCAGACAACAGACACTGTGTCCTGGCTGAGAATGAGAAAGAGTGCTAGCGTGAAGAGAATCAGAAGACGGGATACACGTACGAGTATCAGTGGGGAGAGAGACAGAGACAGAGAGAGAGAGATATTACAACTTGCAAAGTATCTCTCTTGTAGTGGGGTCGTAACCAACAAATGAGACTAGCTTAGAGGTTCCAGGTTGAAAAACGCTTTACTGGCTCATGCAGCTGCAGAGATGAAAAGCCCCAGTAACATGACTCTGCACTTTTGTCTTCGAACTACGTGACTGTGGGCTTTTTGACAATAAAAATACTTTTCCCATCCACGATGGCACATTACCAGCTATTTGTATCTAGGCTAGTGAGTCGGTTAATAGCTTGGACTCCACCAGCAAAGACAGTGATGTCGCCAAAAGGAGAGACAGAATGCGCGCTGGATTTCACAAAATAATAACATTACTTTGGTCCTCTTTCCCACACAGCGTGCAAGTTGCGCGTAATCGTTTCGATCTTGCTCTTATGTAATTGAGATGGTTGAAACCAATCGGCAGTTGAATACTAAGCGCGTCTCAAAAGAGGATAGTGATCGAGGATGACGGATTCGAGGACGGACAGGTTAATTGAGGGAATTATGCATAAGAAAACATCGAGCTTTATGTCTGTTAGTCAAAATGGGAAACTACCCAGAGCACGATGGACAATCAAATTTGGAAAGAGATAGAGCTGCACGGACATACAGAATCTGGACAAGACTCTTTGGCGGAATACCAGGTCCAAGGTAACCGAGACATAACGATGATCTCGGGTGTCAGCCGAAACATACAATAATCTTATTTCCTGTATTGGTAACAAGGAAGCAAAAGGACTGAGGTCTAACTTTTCACAGACATACGTACGGGGATTTTGATTACATGGACTTGGTGAGATTGGTTTGATATGGGCAGTAGTAAAGAATTAATCTATGATCGTGATTGCAAGACCTGATCAATTTCTGATGTAGACGTAGGCTGCCACCTTTAGATCCCGACAATACGAAGTCAAATATCTCATATCCACATGGAGTTTCTTCAAATACTCTCGCTGAAGCTTAAACTGAAGAGAAAAATAAGGCTAAACGTATACTCTTTTGTTCTCGAATCGTAATCTCTAACGGAGTGTTCGAAATGTGTTCGAATAAATGTCATAAGGTGTACAATTGCATTCTTTAATGTTTTGTGCACCGCAGGGCTCATTGACCTCGGTTGTTCCTTTCGCCCGGGAGTCGTCTATTCTGAAACCGGGTGGTCTTCAGCATAGATCTATCTCATAAACACCGTCGCCTATTTGGTGATCTTTATAGAAAGTATACGCATTTATATTTAGATCTTTATAAAAAATATTTTTGCAACATTTAAACTACTTGGTGATTCTTTAAGTGTCTGATAGAAGCTCTAGAAATTGACGAGCACTTCAACCTCAAAAGATAATATCAAGTCTACAAGAAGAATTAAAATTTATAAATTACTTACATTTATAAATTATTTTAATATTTTTTTTGAAATAAAATGTAATTTCTTTTTATAATGTTAATAAACACATACAATGTGTTGGATTTGACAATCAAAGATCGGACTGTAGGGTTATTGACAAAATGTTACGATTAATCTTTCTCCATGATGTGACAAATCTTGTATCGAAATAAATCTTGTCAATATTAAACAAAAATATATTGCATGAAAAATATAAGTATATATTATTGATGAACTGTACTAATAAAAGTCATAAAATTTGTGATATGGAATATTATACATGTGGTTTAAACTCAAGAATATTAAATATCTTCAAATCATATTAAATAATGACAGACATATTTTGATAATAATCAATTAACACATCTATGCACTCCAAATGTTTAATAAGGTTCAATTTTTTTCAAAAATTAATTCAATATGAAAATGTCTTATGCACAATTCCATGAGATACACCTCATGGCTATCATTGATATGTTGCATGCTTTAATATTTTATATTAATTAATTAATTTTGAAAAGATATTTGCCATCTTCATATAATTTACCAATGCATGGTAGCCAATTCATTTTATATCCATGTAAATCAAAGTGAATTTTTACTTTTTGAATCTAAAAAAAATAGCATTGCACATGATCCAAAAAGAAAAAATTCACCTGTAGCTGACATAAATAAAACAAGTAAACTATCATACAATATTAGAATATCCCAAGGTGTTAAAAGTCTTTTGAGAATTGATCACAAACTCTAGGTTGATAGTGCATGATGGCTTTGTTACATGTATCAAGTCATTAAATAACTCATTTGAATAAATAAAATAGTAGTACATATGTTCAAGTCAATCAAAAGACACGGAAGTAACGTCTATTGATGTGTTTCATCAATAGTGCATGTTTGAAAAATGAGAAAGCTCCATGAGTTCAAAAGTCTATTTTATTGCACATAAAAAGAAGAGAGTAAGATTTGCAGAGGAGTGCATCTTAAGGGATGATCAACCAAGCTGGAGTTTTCGAAATAGTGGTATGAGTCAACTAAAAGTACCCAAAAAAAAGTTGGGAATGGTTGATTTCTTTATTTCGTCTACCCAACTCAAACACGATATCGTAGAGTATGTGGAGAATTAAAAAATCAATATTATTGTTGGTCAATTGATTGCTCTAAATCCTACATTGAGAAAGGAGTTGAGAGGAGGTTTAAGTTCCAAAACAACCAAAAAGCTAAGATCCAAGTGAAAAGCTTCCATGACAAATATTGGAGTATGTGTGGTAGATGTCATTGCTTTAGAGATATGCACTCAAGCTTCAAAGATTGAGTTAGGCATTAATGGACATGATGTTTTGAATGTATTCATGAATGGAATCTCTATTGTGAACGTCATGTCTGAACATTTGTTGAAAAAGTTGGGAATGAAGACTTCAATACCTTCTAGTATCATTGTTGGGATGACCAACGAGTAAAAATGTGACCCATTGGAATGATGTACAAGGTGGTAGTAAGTTTGATGGAAGTTCAAATCTTGTTGTTTTTTCAAGTGCTTGAGGAGGCTAGACTTATTGTTATGAAGACTTTGGTTGACGGCGGTAAGGACTACTGATTGATGGCACAACGATTAATTTTGTATAGGTCCAAAGTAACAACTAGTGAAGGTTATTATGACAAGTGATGGAGGTGTAGTATCAGACTCAAATAGTTCTACCATTGATTACTAGGAATCTGAAAAAAGAAGAAAGAGTCTCACAAGTTGACACTGACATGTCGACCAATGATGAGACCTTGTATAAAGAAACTTTGTATGATAATGAGGCTTAAGTCCAAATTCTTAGTACAAAGGATTTAACTCCTAGGAGAGGTGTGATGAAGGATCTCGACAAGACGGAGATAACTGAAGATGAGATTACTCGATTGCTCTACACTCTCAAGTTTGGTCCCAAGGTTATTATGGAGTAGAAGTCAAGGTTCTTGGATATATTTCCCAAATATATCTATGTCTTTGCCTTTAGCTACAAGGAATCGAAACAAGTAACCTTAGAAACTCATCACATTAAATAAGAGGAGAAAGCTCATCCAGTATATCAAAAGCAACGTAGGATAAGTCCACATACGGCTGTGGTCATGAAGGAATAGATTGACAAGCTAAAGAAGATGGGTTTTATTTATGAGCTAGAGAGTTTTGAATGGATTTTTTCTATTATGTTAATCAAGAAC
This sequence comes from Marchantia paleacea, assembly GCA_014180765.2. Taxonomy (NCBI): domain Eukaryota; kingdom Viridiplantae; phylum Streptophyta; class Marchantiopsida; order Marchantiales; family Marchantiaceae; genus Marchantia; species Marchantia paleacea. The sequence goes on from MUAA02000121.1 coordinate 212,734, forward strand.
AAAAATGGTAAGCTATATGTATACGTAGATTATAAAAAATTGAATGCTCTCACGAAGAAGGATTGCTATCCTTTATTAAACATAAAAATATGTTAATACATAAGCATAGCATAAACATAGTTTGATGCTTAGCTGATTTGGTGCACCTGCGGAGGTGTTGACTGAACAAGATAGTGAATTTTTGGACGAGTTTCAGGTTTTTTCAGATAGATCGTTGATTGATCATCGTACTAACTCAAGATATCATCATGAGGCCAATGGCCTAGCAAAGAGAATTGTTGATACAATGAAGAAGAGAGCACTAAGAAAGTTTGACTTGGAGAAAAATCATATGGGAAACTAGGACATCTAGCTATCTTGGTTGGCCATGGGTTATCAATTTAGCCGGCAAGCATCTTTAACATCATTTTCACCGTATTTTTTATTATATGATAGAGTTCTAGACATACCTACAACTATTCATGGAAAATCAATTGAAGCCTTAGACTTGAATAATCCTAATATTTGGATTAGAATGTGTTCTCAAAGGGCAGATGTAACACTAAGGAAATGAGAGCAGACTATTCAAATAGCTCAAAAACTTTGAAGTTGAGATATAACCTCAATGGTTTCCATTTCTTCATATATAGTCCGCAAAAAGATACGATATAGATAAGGTAACACAACCATTATTCATCCAACTACTTGTGGATGGATGACATGGCAAACATCACTATGAGCATATAGATTGCTATTGTGGCATCTGTTAGAAGTTAATTTAGGACTATCTATCTCCATCTTGCATTATCTCTATTTTAGTTCTCACTAACTAAAGATGGTTATAAACCTTTCTTGTTTTAAAATGCAACGTCCTTGTTGTGCTCACGTTCAAATTCTTGAATGATCAAAGCTACACTGGCTAAATAGTTAGCCAGTTTCCAAATTGATTCATATGATGGATATCCTTTCCATTGAATAAAATACTCAGTTTTTAGTTATTTGTGACCCCGAATGTGTTTTTTGAGTATACTTTCAATCTCAAATTCTTCATGATATGCTACAATCATAGGTAAAAAAGGAGGTAATTATGAATTGTTGAACTACTCGGGTCATGGTACATATTTTTGTAATTGTGATATATGAAACACAAGATATTTTTTCATATGCAACAGAAGCTCCAACTTATAAAATACCTCACCAAAGCATTTAATATCACAAAAAGGCCAATGAATCGAAGGTTAAATTTTTGTATTCCTACAAGTGACAAATTGCTCATGGATAACCAAACTTGAAATACAACTTGAGAAATTGTTTTTTTTTTATTTTGAGCAATTACCAAGTTTTACTTTGCTTGATGTAGTCCTTTTTGCATGTGCTTCACAAAATTATTGACCGCCACAATTTTGGTTGAAAACTCTTGATCTTTAGAAATTCTCACCAAACTAAAAGGTGTCAAAGGGTGAACATCATACATCACATAAAATAGAGACACTTTTATGGATTCATTAACAAAATTGTTATATGCAAATTCCACAAGAGTCAAAAGAGTATTCCACTCTTCTTATTCCTCTAAGGTGAAAGCTCATAGCATATCCTCTATTGTTTTATTGGCTCTCTTTGTTTAACCATCACTTTGAGATTGAAAGTCTATAGAAATAGCTTTGTTTTGAATAAACCAAACAAAGTTTTCCAAAATAGTAAAATGAATTTCTTTATCGATGATTAATACTTTGCTTCATCTGTGATTCACAAAAATTACATGTAGGGGCATAGTTCTTAGGATAAGTAGGATTTTTTTCGATTTTTGTAAATAAAGAGTTATATTGGGGTTCTCATGAGGGTATTCGTCCGAATATATGTTGGTTAGACATCAATACCATTAGGGAGCTCACACGAGTGAATTGCGAGGGAATTTAAGCGCGCATTTGGGCGGCGGAGTGAAGAATTGTCAAGAGAAGGTAGATGCCAAGAAGTTGCGGAACGAGAGCGTCCGGAGCAGGAAAAGATAGCTGCAATGTTGAAGCGTTGACCCGTGGGAGTTCCAACAGGACGAAGTGCCACCATGGGGAGAATTTGACTACTTATTCTGATGGCGGATTGGTCACCGGCAGAGTTGCTGAGGTTGAAGAACCTCGGTGGAGCGTTTCTGTCGTGGCGATGGGACTATGTGTGCCCGGAGCTGTGCGATGACATCTGACGGGGAAAAGCCTCTACAGCAATTGGAAGTAGAGCCCAGCCGGAGAAGTGGGATGCGAGGTTGTGGATGAAGGCTCTTGGATGCAACCACGAAGAAGACAAAGGTGGCGTCGATTGGGAGGGCTCGGCGATGCACACGACTTTCACTTTTGACGAGCGGAAGTGGTCCAACCCTAGGGAGAGGAAAGGGACGAATGGCTATAAGCTTGATCTCATTGAGGACATCTTTAGGTGGAAGGTGGCTCTCACCTTGAATTAGCTCTTTTCACCTCAGAGAACAACGTATGTAAGCATGCATAAGGTGAGAATTGTGGAAGGGTTCATCGGTGGGACTATTCGGGTGAACTGGGGAGAGATCTTTGTGAAAAACGTTCAAGCGATGGCGACCAAGTTAAGAGAATACGATAAGAGTGTAGTCTTCTCACCTCAAAACAACGTATGTAAACATGCATAAGGTGAGAATTGTGGAAGGGTTCATCGGTGGGACTATTCGGATGAACTGGAGAGAGATATTTGTGAAGAACGTTCAAGCAATGGTGACCAAGTTAAGAGAAGACGATAAGAGTGTAGTCTATCTCTCATCTTTCTTGGTGCATTTGTACGCAAAGATGGAGTGGTTAACTCCTAGGGAGAGGCAGTAGTATTGACTGGAGAGCGGATTCTCAGACCTAGACATTGGCGATGACAACAGCGGATCTACTAGGAGTCTAGAAACGAGTGCGCCTCCTGAACCCAAGAGAATTGGAGAAGTCAGGCCGGCTACAAAGAGTAAGCATGATTCGGATTAAGTTGTGTGGTAATTTTGCTTGGGTGCCCCAATTTTTGGGAGAAGAAAGCAAGTGGATGCCAATCATCCTCCCATTCCTGTTGAAAAATTCCACCCACTGTTGTATCTAATACATCAATAGCTAGCTTGATTGGTTGATTAGGTCATACCACTTGAGAATAGATTCATACAAGAAAGCATCCTTCAATACTTGAAAGTCTAACTCTTGTGTGATTCTCCATCTCTATTTTTGATATTTTTTTATTATAGATGTTAATGCTTGACCAAGGCACACAAAAGTTTTAACAAATCTACGATAAAATCTGATAAGACCTAAAATACTCTTCAATTGAGTTCGGTCCTCTGTTACTGTCCAATCCTCTATGGCTTCTATCTTTTCACTCATCACTTGTATTCCCTCCGCTGTGACTCCATGACCTAAATAATTTACTTCTAACTCGCCAAATTCATGATTTGAAGCTTTTGCATATAACTCATTTTCTCACAAAATCTGAAATATCTCTCATAAATTCCGCATATAATCTTTTAAGGTTTTACTATACACCAAAATTCTATCCAAAAGATAATAACAAATTTATCTAAATAAAGACAAAAAATATCGTTGCTTTTATTTTGTCGGACAATATTTTGGTTCTTGAATTCGTGTCTTGAGTTGTGCAAAACGCTGTAGGAAACAATTGGAAGAACAATCAAATTTGAAAAATTCATCACTTGCAACGTAAAGTTATCTCCAGAGTGATATACTAACCATGTTTGAAAGTGATCACAATAAAGATATCGGATATTGATCACAAATAAATTGGACATTGATACATTTAGAATATCATGTTGTCCTTTATCCATGTCCCACATTGGATAGAGGACAACATGATATTCGATAAGCTCCTTAGTAAACAAAGTAATGTTCTAAAACTCTCCTTTCCATTTTCCACCATCACCACACTTTACATTTGATAATGTCCAAGATAATATCTTTTGGAGCATTATCAATATACTCACCCTACAAAGTCAATCCAACAAAGGCTCTTAACAGTCTTACAATGAGCAATTGATCATCTTGATCTAAGGTATCATTGTCATAACAATGGCTATGAAGATGACATATGTCATCATCTTCTCATAGTAGCCACGTCACAACACGACAATATGGGAGGGTAGGTATCTCCAAAGGTCGAGGTGTGACATGTTCATCAATAGTATGAAACGAGGATCATGACAACAATAAAGTCAAAATTGTCAAAGATGTTAAGCTAAATGTACATTAAAATGGAAAGTCGATGGTGTAAGAAATAGAAAAAGATGCTGGATAGAAGCATCAATCAAACATTCTTGTCCTCTATTGAAAACTTGACCAAAACGTGAAGAGTGATTTTCAAATTGGACTCAATTTTGCTATTGGATCCGCGCGTGATCACATCCTTGGGGCATAACAAAGCTCCATGTGTTGAAACCAAAGGTAACATGTTTAGAAATCATCATGTGTCAAAACCACCATCCTTGGGGCATGAGAAGGCTCCATGTGTTGAAACCAAAGGTAACATGTTTAGAAGTCACCATGTGTCAAAACCATTTGAGAATGACATGCCGCAAGTGAATAGAAGGGTAATGTTAAAGTAACATCTCGTATAGGTAGAGGTTTTTGGTAATGCAAACAAGAATCGATTGCTCATTACGAATGCAAAGTGCAGACAGACGTCCATAGAGTGGATTCATGAAAAAGTTATAGAACATAGAGTCAAAGGGAGAGGATGTAAATGATGACGATTTTGAGAAGATGATATTGCTAGGAATGTGAAGTTGAAAGTCTTCCAATTGATTTTATAGAGCAAAATATGTTTGGTTGATAATATTAAGGAGTCAATAATGGAAGCATTTGTGTAGAAAAGAACGCAGAAGATATTTTTGTCACATAAACAAAGATTATTTAGAAAAGAGAAGAGAGAGTGGTGACTGTTGGGTTCATCAAAGATTCACCAACTTTGTCAACTCCTTCACGTTACTAGTCTACAACACAAACCGTGAGTGGTTATGGTATACATGTGGAACAATCTCGACCATCCGAATAAAGTGATGAAGACGCATCATCGAGACCATTGCCACCCTTTTCAGGTCAACAATCTGTTGTTGGGATGGTGTGTTGAATATGTGATGGACCTCATCACAATAAGGATTGCCTTTAAGATCAAAGGATAAATCCTATTGGATCAAAATCATGTGAGCATTATCACATACATGGTCACATGATGGATTGATGTTTTGATCTCCATCCATAATTACAATCAACGAGAGTTGTATTCGCAATCCCTATATTGAAGCTTTTGCATATAACTCATTTTCTCGCAAAATCTGAAATATCTCCCTTAAATTCCGCATATAATGTTTTAACGTTTTACTATACACCAAAATTCTATTCAAAAGATATTAAAAAATTTATCTAAATAAGGATAAAAAATATCGTTGCTTTTGTTTTTTCGGACAATATTTTGGTTCTTGAATTTGTGTCTTGAGCTATGCAAAGTGCCATAGGAAACAACTGGAAGAACAATCAAATTTGGATGAGCATATGGATTACTGACATGTAACTCAAACTAACACACTAGAAACACAAGCTAATGAGCGCACAGATTGTTGATGTAACATCTACTAGTAGTTAACTTGAGACTCTCTATCTCCACCTTGTGTAACCTCTAATTTAGTTCTCACTAATTAAAGATGGTTTCATTAGACTTTTTCGTAGAGTTATGCTTATGGTATTGGAGAACCTTGCTATTGCTTAACATAAAGATACTTTGCGTTATGTTATTATCTGAGGTGCATATTGATCTTCAATTTGTAGATTTCATATTGATGACGTTTACTTGCAGTAGAGAGCACCAAATATATTGGATGTTATTGTTAGTCGTATGATTCTACAAGTATGTGAGGTTTTACCTTCTTGAATTTTGGTATTAGAAGGTCGTGATGGTATGATTTGGAAGGATCATGTATATAATTATGCACCATGTCACATTTCAAACATTGATGGTACCATAGATTCAAGCCTGACAGTTGTGCGGACAAGCTTGAGATGTATGTTATGTGGATCTGTGAACTCTACAATGACTTTCACTCGGGTTTACATCCAATGGCTTTTCGGAAGCTCATCTGTAGGAGCATAGTTTTTAGGATAAGTAGTAATTTTTTGGTTTTCTTCAATAAAGTGATATATTCGGGACCTGATGAGTGTATTCGTCCAAATATATGAAAGTTAGTTGTGTAAGAATATAAATAGAAAGTTCACACAAGTGAGTCGATAGAATATTAGGTTGCGCAAATCGATCGGCGGATTGTAGAAACGTCGAGCACAAAGATCTATGCCAAAAACCTGTAAAACCAGAGAGGCATGAGAGAAAAGCAGATGCAATGTCGAAGCGTCAAACCAAGAGAGTACCGTTAGGGCAAAGTGCGATAAAAAATCAAAATAAATATAATCAAGTTTAATTTATATATATAAAAAAGATCACTAACTCATTGTCTACATTATCATGTCAAAATGAATATATTTACATTATAATTTTTAAATTGAGCCATTGAAGTTATTTCTTAATCCAAATTACAATTAAAATCTTTATTTTTTAATTTAAAACATCAATTTGAAAAAAATTATTTAATTTATTGGACATGTCAATGATCTCACATAAATTTTTCATGGTTATTTCTAACATGCTTCCCAAAAAAACATGAAGATTTTTTTTTAAAATCCGAAAATGACAGAAAATTATTTTGAAAAAATCATATCATGAAAAAATAAATATTTTGATAAAATATTATGAAAGAAAAAATATTCGGAAATTTTTTAGGAATAATAAAATTTTAATCCAACCTTTAAATTAATTGATAAAATTATATTCAAAACTTATTTATGATTTAAAATATCCATTTTTAGAATTAAATGGATGAAATTTTTTCTTTTAATATCTAGAGTTCAATGTTTTTTGAAATATTTTTTTATTTAATGATATTTGACAATGTGCTAAACAATTTTTTCATAAAAAAAATAAAAAATATAGAATTTTTTTATTTTTATGAAATTAATTGATTAAAAAATTTATTACTCTTAAAATATAAAATAATTTTTAAATTAACTTAATTTATGTTTAAAGCATATCACAAAATATTTTTTTGATTATTCATTTTTAAGCTCTAAATATAAAAAATAATATATCATTGATATAAACTTGGAAAAAAATGAACCTCTGATTATTAAATCATTTTGAACCTCTTTTTAATTTTAATTGTTCTTAATTATTATATTTTGAATTTGAAATTAAAGGAAAAAAACTTAGACAGATAAATATCATTGGATATATATATATATATATATTTCATAGCTATAATTTCAAGTTTTTTTGATTTAGGGTATATAAAAAAATGTTAAATTTAAAGCAAAATGTTTGATGAAAGGTGAATAATTTAGATTGCATTTTGACATTTAATTAATATTTTTTAAGTGTTTAAATGGTCTAAAATTGCATCAAGGGTAATTTCCAATACTGAAAATGGATTACATAATAATATCTGATTTATGAAAATTGCAAATTTAAATATATTTAGAAAAAATGACATATTATGATGAATTTAAAAATTTAATATCTAATTAAAAAAAATCAGATATGCAAATATTTTTATTAAAAGATTTAAAACGTATTTTTTAATAAAATAGGATTTATTAAAGAAATATATCTCCTGAATATCTCCAGTCATGTCTTCAATTTCACGTCCACGTTTGCACGATCAGATGTCTCAACTGCGGTCCTCTCGAATAGCAAGAGATCATGATTGACGCAATCATCGGCAGAACACTTCCCATCTTCGTGGAATCGTGTCCGAAACCAGCGAAATACAACACTCAAGCTCCAGATTCTAGGGGACTGCCCGAGACAAGATTTTCAGGAGATCGTTTGTCCAGGAGGGGATGCAACGGACAAAAGTATAATAACAAAGAAGATGGGAAGACCTTTTGTCCAGCAGGTCACATGCTCCTTGTGCTTTTACAAAGGAGAGGCTCGTCCAGGAGAGCGAGGCATAAATGAAAGATTCGAGAAAATGTTTTCAAATTCCAGTTCTTCGGAAGCCTCGAATTTCTCCCAAACCATGTGCCTTTTATACAAATGCCGGAACGTTCTAGGCTTTCGAGAGGTCCACCACTTCACACTTCACAAGAAGTGGAAGAACCACCTTAACAAGAACAGCCGCTAGCTGCTGCAAGAACGCACAATCCATGGAATAACAGAACGGCGTCTGCCGCCTGATCCGTTCCGTCAGCTTCACCCGGATGAAACATGACTCATGAGAACCATTTGCTTTTACCCTCTGGATAAAGTGGATAAAAGTTTTTCACTGTACTGGCCAGCGAAACAAAGTGTAGCCTCCTCTGGCGCTACTGATGTGAGACCTGTGGCTTGGTGGGACAGAAAGCGCGGGCCTTGTCACTCACGCGTGACAAGGCCTCTGCTTTAGCGACTACATTAACAGGCCTTGTGCCCGTAAATGTAGTCGCTAAATTGTCCTCCGCTACTCCACTAGAGCCCACGTTTTTTAAAGCGCAACGACTGCAAGTAATTATCTCTTCTGATTTCGTCAAATTCGTAAATACAACACTATATATAGAAAATGATATCTTTTATAATAGAACTGGTTCAAAATCACGATCAATTCCTTTTTCAAAACCAGCTGCAGCAGCACGTGCTCTTCCAGCATGACTGGATTGACTCCTCTTTTTAAGTTTCAAATATAGAAATATATAGATATATCTATAACAACGGGAGAGGCCCGGGTGGGTGGTCAGGTTCACACCCCAGAGGAGTTTGGTGTGCTTTGAACGAAAGTCTCGCGCCTTTGACTTTGGTCACACACCTGAGGGATACAAATAAATAAAATTATCTCCTGGATCCATAAATCCTCTTGAGAAGAGAAATAATAACTTCGAGAGATTATTCTTGTGCTGTGCGTCTTTTACAAATGTTGTATTTTTTACCGTACAGTAGACCTACGTAAACAGAATGATGTCTTATTAGTTCATTCGAACCCCATGATAACAGGAAGACATCACATCCTTGACCTGCTCCAAACGGTCAGAGTTATAGTGAATATGCAAAACGCGCCAAGAACGCAAAACCAACAATCACTTGACACCAATGGCATCAGAAGATTCACCACACAACTCCAAAAGCCTCTATTGTAATAATTATAAACCCTCTTATTGATCAAATTAGGGCTCATTAGGATTTAATTTTCAAAGTTGAGACTTTGAGAATGAAGCTAGGGTGGATATTAGCTAATGCATGAACCTGGAGTCTTTGAAGCTCATGTGTAAAATGGGACATGTCACTCCTTCACACATAAGAAGTAATTTGAAATATAAAAATGATTTTTTACTCATGCGAAGTATTGTTTGAACTGGTAAAGCCTACGTGATAACTTACGTATGGATTAAAAAAACAATGTTGATGATATAAGGCATATAATTGTGATAACATGACGTGTCATGATCAATAAGAGGGTTTATAATTATTACAATAGAGGCTTTTGGAGTTGTGTGGTGAATCTTCTGATGCCATTGGTGTCAAGTGATTGTTGGTTTTGCTTCTTGGCGCGTTTTGCAGTCGTTGCGCATTAAAAAACGTGGGCTCTAGTGGAGTAGCGGAGGACAATTTAGCGACTACATTTACGGGCACAAGGCCTGTTAATGTAGTCGCTAAAGCGGCGGCCTTGTCACGCGTGAGTGACAAGGCCCGCGCTTTCTGTCCCACCAAGCCACAGGTCTCACATCAGTTACAGTAGCGCCAGAGGAGGCTACACTTTGTTTCGCTGGCCAGTACAGTGAAAAACTTTTATCCACTTTATCCAGAGGGTAAAAGCAAATGGTTCTCATGAGTCATGTTTCATCCGGGTGAAGCTGACGGAACGGATCAGGCGGCAGACGCCGTTCTGTTATTCCATGGATTGTGCGTTCTTGCAGCAGCTAGCGGCTGTTCTTGTTGAGGTGGTTCTTCCACTTCTTGTGAAGTGTGAAGTGGTGGACCTCTCGAAAGCCTAGAACGTTCCGGCATTTGTATAAAAGGCACATGGTTTGGGAGAAATTCGAGGCTTCCGAAGAACTGGAATTTGAAAACATTTTCTCGAATCTTTCATTTATGCCTCGCTCTCCTGGACGAGCCTCTCCTTTGTAAAAGCACAAGGAGCATGTGGCCTGCTGGACAAAAGATCTCCTGAAAATCTTGTCTCGCAGTCCCCTAGAATCTGGAGCTTGAGTATTGTATTTCGCTGGTTTCGGACACAATTCCAAACTTGGGTGTTTTGTGGTGAACAACATCCCAGATTTAGAGTGAAGTGCAGACCCGAATCTTATTCCTCGAAGATGGGAAGTGTTCTGCCGATGATTGCGTCAATCGTGATTCTCTTGCTATTCGGGAGGACTGCAGCTGAGACATCTGATTGTGCAGACGTGGACGTGAAATTGAAGTTGATGACATGCCAGGCCGCTGTGATAGGAGACCATCCTCCTCTGCCGTCCGCAGAGTGTTGTGATAACATCAGCCACATGAGCTTCAGATGCTTGTGCTCTGTTCTCTCATTGAACATCTTCGAAGGCATCAACAAAGAAGCTGCCATATCTCTCCCCAAGAACTGCAAACTATCACTGCCTCCTGGTTCTCAGTGCTAACGTACGTGGTTTACCATACAACATTCACTGCCGCTTTTCAATGCTAACAATCTTGGTTCACCGAAGGATCTATTTTGAAGAAATGAAACCTTTAGCTCTGGAATTAATTTTCCGTAGACTATGTATTCGTGTCGCACACTGAAGCTCATCTCAGCTCTAAGGATCCATACCTGAACCTTCATTGTTGCCTTCGATCGAGCTATCTGTATGGATCCCGGATCTGAGAAGTGAAGTAACGACCAAGCATTTTACTAAAATTGCTTCACTGCAGGCCCATGTAGTAGCAGGCGCCAAAGAGCGATGACAACAACTCCAAACAGAACTAGCACATTCTTATGTCTTCACCTTCAAGCGACAATGCCAACAAATCGATACTAGATCTGCCGTGTGATGGAACCAGTGTGAAATATGGCTAGATTTTGACATTTACTAGGCCTGTTTATGCTTGTAGATTTAACGAATCTGCTGGAGAATACGCATATAGTTCTTAGCTGCTTCAGGAGAATATACATACAGTCGAAGTCATCTGAAACTTCTTCTCAGATAAAAAGATTACTCTTTCCGGCTCGCATGCCTGTTGAATATCACATCAATCTCAGTGTGACGCATCAAATACTATACTTAGCATCCTCAAACAAATGTGATGGAAGATATGCTTGTGCAGGCTAAAGTTTCGTCAAATAGATAACTCGTACCAAGTGTAGTTAGACTTACTCCTCTACTTGATGTATCTGACACTCCCCTTTATGGGAGCAACTTGCACCTGGTACTCCTGTGCGATTTAGGATTCATATCTGTAGAACAGTCAAAGTGACAATAACATAACGTTGAAGCAGACATGGGTATGAGCAGATATTGGGGCCTAGCCCCATGTTACCGGTTTGGTTCCATCCTTGTACGATTTGATGGGATCTTCCCATCCCATCAAATCTTTGACAAACTCTAACATGTTTTGCATTTCAGACTCAGTCTGGTCGCCTGTGTACACACCTGATACAAACTGCACATTTTCTAACGTGTCCACATATTCACTTGATTCCCTTCTTCCTATGTGATTAGTCAAGGATCTAAAGCGCCGTGGTCAAATATGCTTGGTGTGATTTGAAAACCAAATACCAAACATAGTGGACTTCTCCCAGCAACCAACTACATTAAACTGTTGTGGATTTGTTGGTTTTCCTCTGAGTTTGATTCTCAAGCTTAGCACAAACTGCAGCATATTGCAATGCAGCTCTTGCTTTGATGGCAGCCTGTGCAGCTACGAAAGCTTTCTTGTTGGCAAGTTTTCTAGCTGCATCAGCTGTTTTGCGAGCCACACAAGCCTTTCGTGCTAGCATCTCCAAATGTGTGCTGCGCATCTGCAAGATTAAACATTATCTTATAAAGTTAGATGTTGGATATCAAACGCTCCAGAAAAGTAATAGATTTGATTAGGGGGAATGACACAAGATAATGAACTGATCCGTGAAGACTGGTCCTTGTTATTCCATGCGTCGGCTTCTTGTGTCAAAGAAATGCCTTCAAAATTGGGAATCATGTTGATTTTACGCGTTATCACAATCCTACAATCAATGCAAAAGCCTTCCACACACATAGCCATTGTGCAACTTTTCAAATGAAAGTTAGTTGATTCTCCACAAGAAGTTGCAATTCTCGAGGGTAATTCTTTGAGATATTCAAACCTTGTGCTTGCATATGACTTTTATTCTTCCCATCATGAGGCAGTCTTCTAGATACCTTGGTGTATGATCGTTCTCTTGAAAAAATCGCAGGATTGATTGAAAACTACTTATCATTTCTACCACTATTTTCATTTCGACCACCGTATGGATCCTTATATTTTGCAGCAATCTTGTATTTGTGACTGGAACGCGTAACCTACATCCATTGATGGATTGGAGAATTACCTGCTCATGATGAAATAAATCGTCTAATCTGCCACAATTAGGAGTTTGGAACGATGTCAATCCCTCATAGTTCGGTTCTGCAGATATCCCATTAAGATGGTAAGTTGTTCCGGACAAAGACGAGAGCGTATCACAATATCCTGAATCATTGTAGATTTGGCTTCGAGCACCAGGATCGGTAGTAAAGTTGAACTTGCTACAAGTAGCCCAGCTGAAGTCTCCTGGTAATATATCAGTCATGAGTTCTGCCGTCTTCTCGTAGTCTTTGGGGATCATCTTCAGATCATCTCCATCATCTCCATTTGTACGTCCATCGTAAATCCTCCTGCATTCGTTCAGGTTGCCAATTTCACGTCTTTCATTTAACTTCTCCTTGGATTCCTCGCTTGTAAGAACATACGAAAGAAACTTTCCCACGGTGTCCTCATGATCATCCACTTTAACTTGATGAACGTCAAAACTTTGCTGCCCATTGAAGATCAGATTTCCGGAGCAATCAGGACATATATACGAAGAGGTGACACCCCACGAATAGTTGTGCTTGTTAAGGCAATCCAAATGAACTGGACGAAGGCAACTTGAGCACTGAAAGCCAAGATCAGTTGGCCACCTCTCCGGAATTTGCAGGGAACATATGGAACACCGGTCCATCAGCAAGTGTAGAGGTCAAAAAAAGTTGGTTCTTTTTCGAACCAACGATAAATTGGTATGTGCTTTTCTTGTATAAAGCCTTATCTTCGAACAGTGACTGGTCACCATCAAAATATCACTTTCAACGCAAAAAAGCAAGTCTACGTCTCTATAAATAAGTCAACAAGAACAGAAGGACGAAGTAGGAAAGGAAAGAAATTTCAAATGAGTCTAAAACTTATAAAGACGTTTTGGTCGTCGCTGGATTCATCTGCCATGATATGTCGGACTTGCTTCTAACACACCTAACACCAACACCTCTCTAAGAGAAAAATAAGAAATTCCCCCAAGAAACATTCTAGATTTTGTTGGCGAAGATATAAACTAGATGAGATATCACGCGGTAACCGTTGTAAATTTGAAACATAGTTCTGTGTTCTATAAACATAGCATTCGACATATAGACTAAGATGGAAATTTGAATGTTTGATGAAATTACAGTAGTAATAAAACTAAACTTAATCAATTCACCTACTAAAGGACTGGGGGCCTTAATTCCCATGAAGTGCAAGAATGGTGATGCATATGTTTGCATCTGGAAGTGAGTCACCTGTCGGTTGATGTCTCAACACAAATACCTGTTTGTATAAACTTGCACAATTATTCCAAAGTTGTGCGTGTAGCAGTTGGACAAGCATGATTGTGATTATTTCTGTACCAAGACCTTCTTTTAGTTCTATGTATCAGCAATGACGTAGATTCCACAATGACCAGACTATGATTTCATCTGGCACATGCGAAGGCGCTAGCAATCGCCATGACGTTGTTTCTTAATGTTAACTTTTTTAATTTATGACCTTAACACCGAAATTTCAACTTTAACTGAAGAAGCTATGAAAAATTAAAGAAGAACTACATATCTACTTTTTAAAATTTCGTAACTTAACACTCCCTCGTCTGAAGAAACTATAAAAAATTAAAAAACAACTAAATATCTACTTTTTAAAATTTCGTAACTTAACACTCCCTCGTCTGAAGAAACTCTAAAAAATTAAAAAACAGCTAAATATCTACTTTTTAAAATTTCGTAACTTAACACTCCCTCGTCTGAAGAAACTATAAAAAATTAAAGAAGAACTACATATCTACTTTTTTAAAATTTCGTAACTTAACACTCCCTCGTCTGAAGAAACTATAAAAAATTAAAGAAGAACTACATATCTACTTTTTTAAAATTTCGTAACTTAACACTCCCTCGTCTGAAGAAACTATGAAAAATTAAAGAAGAACTACATATCTACTGCTTTAGATTTTGTAACTTAACACTCCCTCGTCTGAAGAAACTATGAAAAATTAAAGAAGAACTACATATCTACTGCTTTAGATTTTGTAACTTAACACTCCCTCGTCTGAAGAAACTATGGAAAATTAAAGAAGAACTACATATCAACTTTTTTAAATTTCGTAACTTAACACTCCCTCGTCTGAAGAAACTATGGAAAATTAAAGAACAACTAAATATCTACTGCAGTCTGATTTTCTCTGCCAAATTATCGGGGACCCGTTAGTACTTGAGAAGTTTCTTAAGTTAAGCTGGTTTTAAATCTTTCTTTAAAGTTCATAGTAGAAACCTTCATCTGCTGAGATGGTAAGAACAGTCCTAAAGGTCCCCGCGAACAGCTGAATCCTCCGGACAGAAAGCTGGTGAGATTAAGACCAAGAAGTATGATAACCAAACGGCTCGTCAAAGATCGGTTTGAAAGACGGATCTTCGGATGAGTCACCTCTAATATACTGTACTAGATATAGTAATGAAATCAGATCTCATCAAGGAAGGTCTTACTTGATGAGGTAAGTCACACTAGCTAACAAAATGTTTCGACATCTTCAGTAAGCATACATAAGAGTGGGGTTCTATGGAAATGAGCCATTTTAGGCCGTTTCCAAATAGATACATGAAATTTTTGTTGAGAATGGAATATTCCACATTGAAATACTGCAATATTGTAACATTTTTATTTCAATAGACCTTAGTAAAAAAAATTCGGGATAAAAGTAGAATTACATGGTTGTATATATAATATTCCAAAACTTTCAGAAAAAATATTTCTGTCCTTATGAACTATGAACAAAGTTTGAACGGAATGACTGGCTGTCTGAAAAATTTATGGGTTATTTTTTTAGCAATTCGTAGGTTTTTCTCCTTGTAAAAACTTCTCATGGGGTTAGCTTTTCTAAATTAAAGAAGGAAAAAAATCCCAATAACACTCAACTAGGGATGATACTTCTACTTTCTCATCAAATACTTTGTTTAATCCTAATACGGTAGTACTTTGCACCATAACATCTTTACAAGTTCTACATTTTTTTTTACTTAATATATATTAGCTATTATATTTAATGTATGCAGTTAGAGTTATTCTGACTCATTAAGCATGACTCATAATGAAATCAACATCTTTACATGTTAGTATTCTCCATATTTTTTAATTATTATTAATAATAGTAATAAGATGTTATTCATAGCTTTTGGGTTCTTTTGCTTTCAGATTTCAAAATCACATCAGAGTGGTTGACAGTATGTCTTTCCAATGTGCTTAAAAAGATATTTCATTTAAAATTGTAGCAATTTTCATTATAAAAAAATAATTATGAGATATATTGTTAAAAATATGATTATTTTATTTACTTTTATCATAATAATTGAATCTTGATGCATGTCAAATTTTTTGGATTTTTAAATGAGTTTATTAAAATTGTTGATGCTTATTTTTAATACATATGAAAACTATCTAATCAAAAAATTTCACAAAAAAATCAAAGAAAGATTTTTTTTGACACAATTTTTAAAAAGTTCAAATCAAAATACCAACAAAATATGTCAGATTAATGTTATGCTAATTTTGCTAGTTGGTGTCTGCAAAATCAAGATGTTTAGCAAAGACATTTGATTTTGCAATTTTGATTGGGTGAAAAAAATGCAATAACTCCACGTAATTATTAGAATCAAACATTTTTTTAACAATTTTTGCGTTTAAATATTTTTAATTCAAAATGCCATATTCATCTCAATAGTTCAAATATGTCATATAAAATGTTTGAACTACTCACCTCAGTAGTTTACACGAATTTTACCAAACATGCTTTCCAATAATTTAACTCTAGTTGGTACTGAAAAATTGCTATACCACAAATGATAAAAAATAAATAAATAAAATTTAATTGTGTAAAAAAAATCATATTAAAATTTTGACTATAATTATTTCAAAATTATTTATCCTTGAATTACTACATCTCATTTATTTTAAATAAGAAAAATAATAATAAAGTTATTTTAAAATAAATTTATTTAAATAATAAATATAAATAATAAATAATTATAATTAAAAATG
Organism: Marchantia paleacea; assembly: GCA_014180765.2. Taxonomy (NCBI): domain Eukaryota; kingdom Viridiplantae; phylum Streptophyta; class Marchantiopsida; order Marchantiales; family Marchantiaceae; genus Marchantia; species Marchantia paleacea. Next base: position 229,330 of record MUAA02000121.1, read on the forward strand.
ATATAATTCAAATCGATATTAATGTTCTTACATACCTAGACTCATTGTTCATCAATACACAATTATATAATTTTTTTGGAATAAAAAATTGATGAATATGAATATGAATAAATAAATAAATATGAATTTATACTTAAATGTTACGTTTAGAATCAATTGATATTTGACGGAGGAGTGTACTAACTATCAACTTACGATATAAGGGACAAAAGTCAAAGACTCTATTGAGCAGATTGTAACAAACAAAAATTGGCAACGAAGTCAATGATGGTCATTAATGAACACGATTTTAAGTGGACGATGAGTAGGGGCATGTGAATCTAAACGAAACATGAACAACATTTCGTTTCTACGTTGGGAGACCATGTCCAGACCGCCATCTTTACATTGGCATACCCACTGATATTAAATAACAAAAAACGAGACGAATGTTATCAAACCTTACAAATAAGGAAGCACCAAAGAAGAAAGAAGGCCAAAGAACATCTCCCATACCAAATAACCTCGAGTTTAGAGTCTCTTACCGGCATCCAATTCATTCTTTGCGAGAATGAATGTTCTTGTTCTCTACTCTTTTTCTTTGTCCAAGAACGTACGTGCCTCTCAAATCCATCGGTCTCCAACTTTGCTCAGTCATAGAGGTGCAAAAGACTAAGCAAAATAAGAAATTTAAAAAAAAATCGCCATTCATGCTACCTACGCGAATGACACCTGGCTGCGCGGTCTGACGTGGTAGACGGACAGTGGTGGGTTCTAGGGAAACCAGAACAAGGTATTGCACTATAGTCCATAAGAACTTCACAATCACATAAGTACACAAACACACACTAAAATAGAAACCATGGGAAGACCCCATCAAGCCTTACATGGATGTAACCAAAAGGGTATCTTGGGGCAAGCCCCCAATAGTATCACAATGGGAAATAAGTCCTACAATAACTAAGATATCCGAACTAACAAGATGAAATGATTTACAACCAACATGAACATTCAAAAAAGTATCACGTAACGTGATTACTCTCTTATGGATTGCACCAGCTAGTGTTCTCTATAGAGCAATGGAAACAAGTTTATTAAAATATGATACACAATAAGCTAAAGACAGTGATACCTGTGCCATCTAGTATGGTAGCCTCTCAAGCATTCACTCACTCACAGTACGTGTCCATAGCTCCATATAACTCCAAAGCTAGAGTAACAAAGAGGTGAGCTCTCTACATACCTCTATACTTGGAAACTTTGGCTATTACCGCTCCACTCGTTGCCCATCTGAAATTATATCATGTGTGAGATCGATAATCACCATGTCTGTCATATTAACTTGGTCCTCCCGAACCAAGTTTAGATATGACCTAACCCCTAGTCGACAGCAATGTATACCAACACTCCCTCCATGTGAGGTATCCACCCTCTCGCGCCATAGCAAACATCACATCGCTAATGGCATCATGGGTAACTATCCTCTACCTTCGGAATGGACAACGAGTCATATGAACATCTGTTGCATCTAAAGTGATAATACACTCACATGTGAGGAATAGAGATGCATATGGATGGACCAAGCCAAAACGGAACCTTATCACTATAGAGAAAGTAGTTGGTGCAAGTCAAAAAGCCATGATACATGATCGAGATGAAGATGGATGAACCAAGACAAGATGATACCTCATCCTATTAAGAAAATAGCTGGTGCGAGTTGGAAAGCCCTTATGTATGATCAAGCCAAGATCCACGAACCTACACCCTTGCCGGAGCAAGAGCGAGCTTGGTAATACAAGGAAAGGCCGGATCCACTAAGAGTGAATGTAGAGCTTGCTGAAACTGTAGGTCCATCAAGGTAGATTGTAGACATCTAGTCCAATCGATGGACAAAAAGGAAAAAGACTAGAGCTTATGTCATACCTCTAGGGGTAAAGCATCTATCGTACCTATAAAGGAAATGATATATGTAATCACAAATAGACAAGAGAACAACGGTGACGAGAATGCCCAACTAGCAAAAATACTATAGATGAATCTATTATATTGATAATAAACTTACCGCGAAATCAGCAAAAATGTATATCTCCATGCCAAATCTACTTTCACGCACTTGAAAATCATTGTAATGATGATGTCACCAAATATGCCAATGCCCAAGTGCGTAATTCGTGATATGAATGTAAGAATGGTGTGAAGAAGTTAGTCGGGTCTAGGAACAATAGTAATGATCCATTAATAGAGGAAAGTACATTATGTACATGCAAAAATGCATCTACATACACAATCCATTGTGCCCACATTTGCCCAATAGTCTTCCCCCTTCAGTTTAATACTTACTACAGCGTTGAAATAGTATCCAGTTGGAAAATATACTCTGAACCATCGAAAGATAATCACGATAAAGTTGAAATCTTTCGAGAGAAAAATCACAAAATATGAGGAACAAACCGCTGTCTGGCATTGAATTCAACCGTCCAAATTCTCCACAGCAGTACGCTTCTACGTGAGCTTGTTGTTAATCATTTCAAACACTATCGAACAAAAGCTACCCACTATTCCAGCTCAAAAATACAGCAAGCCCTGTGTCGAATTCTGGACCGATTTTGATGGCATCTCATGTGATGTTTGTCTTCCGAGAGTGGACACGGTTTTGTTAACCAGTTTTCTCCAAAAAGTTGGTGATCTCTCTCTCTCTCTCTCTCTCTCTCTCCTTTGTCTTCCCGCTGCAGAGAGGATGTGGCCAGTAGCAAATTGAACAACCACGAATAGCGTCAGCAACAATGATCCAAAAGCCCAGCCTTGCCCACACTTTGATTTCTCTTCCATGGGTGCAGGCATTCGATCATCGCATATCCTCGCGAGCTTACATGGTATCGGTTTGCACTCCCGATGACCCGTGGGGCGGCACACGATATCTATTCTAACAACCGAATCATATCCTTAAGGCCGGGAAGTCGGATATGAGGTATTCTAGTCTTTGTCTGTGACCCGTTGAGATCGAGTTGTGAACTTCAAAGTCTTCCTTGCTACAATAAGTACATACATACTTAGTCAAACGCACGCTCAAAAAGTATCTCACATTTAGGACACAGGGATGACAACATGAGTACTGCCAGATGTTGCAAGCACGCGCAAGTAGATGGTTGAAATTTCGGAATTATGTTGGCCAAGCACCTCGCACGTTTGAATCGATGGTAGACATGCGCTCAGCATGCCTGTCTTTCGTGATTGTTTCTTCTCCTCGCTCTCGCAGCATGAGGTGAGAAAGTCTTTTCCCTTCTGTATCACAGGCCATTTTTTATACTTAAATGAAGAAACTGATTCTATATCCGACATTCCGACTATATCAGTTAAGTCACAAATGATGACGTCGATAAGCTTAACATTCACAGCAGGATTACAGTTGGTCACACAGGGAGTCTTGAAGTAACTTTGTATCCAAAGTCTCACAATTTTAATGGAATTTTAAGCGATCTGGAACCAGTGTGAGGACAAAGTGATAAAGGTGGTATTGGCAAAGCAGTAGTTTGACATAATTATCTAAGAGTACTTATTAATTCGACTCGTGCTGTTTCAAAATAGTTTCACCCTGCATGTCAGTTGGTGTTTGCCCACTCCAACAGCCGGTTGCCACACGGTTTCCGGTATATGTGCTTTCGGCTGCGGACCTTTCCTCTAGTCTGTGATTATACGACCGCAGAAGTCAATCAACTTGAACTGAGTTTCCTCCACCCTCTTCAGGCTGCAAAGGTCCTGCAGAGATCTTCCTCTACTATAGATTCATATCAAGAAGAGACGAAGATCATTGCTATGAATCCAATGATCTTCCTCTCGATGATGACCATTGCATTCAACCTCTTCAGCTGCTGCAACTGCTGGGTTGTGAAGATGACAAAACGGGAAATCACTCGACGTTAGATACTGACGATCGTAACAGAAACTCTTCTCTAAGATCGCTTGATTTGAACCATCTACAAATTTGCGACCTCCTCATACCAAAGATGGTTTGTGCTGCGCAATTGTGGTGTACTAAGAGACTGAATCGCATTTACCAAAGTACAAAATCTAATCTTGAAGTTCCAAACGTTTGTTCGTAAGAATCAACACAAGTGAAACATGACGGTGGTGGGAAATGTACAGAACCGATACAGATCAAACAACAAGACTGTAATATTTGATAATTAGTAACCAAACTTGGTGGGACCAGGATATTCTCTGGCAGTAACCCAACAACTCTCCTTCTGCAAGAACAGAATGATTTTCCAAGACAAAAATACACCATAATCAGAACTGGAAGGTTGCCTTGACTGCTTACAGATTTGAATGAACAAAAGAAAATCAAGTCCACAGAGAACCCGTAGGAAAACTCGACTGAGAGCAATTTAACACAGCACCGAGATCGATTCATGCTTACGTGACTCAGCAGTCACATGTACGCTCGTTTCTGAGGAAGGCATCATCGACTAGTAAAACGGATAGAGTTTCTTCAAAACCCAGACTTGAAATTCACATTCACCAAACTGTCTCTCATCACAGATGGAGGTAGACACCGGCAGGTTACGATGTCAGAAAATCATACAGGGCACTTTGTTCGACTAACATGACAAACTGGATTGCCCGCTGAAGGAAACAAACCGGAGTGTCCACGTCTATGTACCACGTACTATTGGGCTGGCCCACCAGAGACTGAATCTTTGTGAGAAGTCCTGAATACCGCCGACAGGTGGTCGAGATCGACCTGGCTGACTCGCCAAGTGGTCTCGCTGTTCGATGACACGTAGCATGTTTCTGCCAGCTAGATGCATGGTCGATCGTCCTCATTGCTTGTGGTTCGTCATCTTCGGTACTCTCCGACAGTAGAAATTAGTCAAAATCTGGGGTTGGAGCATTAAATCGGAAATCGATCAGCTGAGTCTCTTCCATTGTACAGTATTGAGATATCTAATTTTCGTCAGCGATAATTTCTAATTGTTCAGAGGTTGTGAGTGTTTTATTCGGTGACATTCTGTTGATTTTGAAAGAGTTATCGAGCTAACAATGGCGAGGATGCTGCGATGGGTTCTGCTTCTTACTCTGGTTCTGGCAACGGCCACAGTTGCTGTGAGCGCCGATGGTTGGATTCCCTCGTTCGGGCAGAAGAGTACTGAAGACAAGGCCAAGGATCAGGCCGCGCAAACTGTAGAGGGCGCAAAATCGTGGACGGATTGGGCTTCTGAGAAAGTTCCCTACTTTTCCAACTCTGCTGCTAAGTACGTTCAGTTCTTTCATCCTTGATTTCTCGTATCAGCTCATGTCATGTATAGTTTTGAGTGTCATGTTGGGTACCGAACTCTGTATGCGCTCGGTACTGTGGACTGAAACCAAATCAATTCATTTACTGGACAGGCATTTTGGGTTTTGAATTGGACGAACCGGTATATTATGTCTGGATTTCCTGGTAATATTATTGCTTCATGTTTCTTGCTAGTGCTCCGCTATAGAACTGTAGGGAAAATGAGATCAGGGCGTAGGAGGCGGTACAGAAGCAGAGTGCCAAATAATTTCTTCTTAAAAACACATCCCATTCTGAGTTCGGCATTTCCTCATTGTAAATGCGAACTACCAAAAACAGTGATTTAGATTGTTTTCTTCTGACCAATACCTAGTATTTTTACAACTTAGAGTCTAATTCCGAAAAATTTTCTATCTTGCGAATAAGAATTTGACATCTGTCCTAGGATGATATAGAATTATTATTTACTCGCATGGTGTTTGGCAATCCCGGCAGGTCTAGTTGTATGTAAATGCTGGAAGGACTTGTTGGTTAACTACTCATAACAGGATTTGTCTAGCTGGAGTCGTCTTCTGCAAGCGCCAGGAGGGAAATTTGGACTGCAGCATTTTTCGTTGGAGGCTATTATTCTGATACTTCCTACAATTATCTTTTGACAGGCAAACCAACGAAAAGCTTGACGCATCTAAAGATGCAGTCAAAGATGCTGCTTCAAATGTTGCCGGAGAGAGTGAGAAGAACGCGGGGGCAACCAAAGGGACAGTTAGTGAGTACGCTGCTGAGGGACTTAAGAGAGTGACTTCGACCAAGGATCAACTCCACGGCGCCACTGTAGGTATGTAAGTTCTGGACAGATTTGTGTTGTAAATTCTGTGATTATGAAAGTAAAGGACATGCAGGCCAGCACAGCAGAAACCTATTTTAATCATCCTCAAAACCTACAAACATATAAATTTCTCTTTTACAACCGAGTGTGTAATATGAAAATGATAGCCTGTAAATGGCAGGTATTAGCCACGGCGGGTGTGCTGAAATTTTATGAGACCGTTGATACTTGATAATCCATGAAGTACCCGTAGTTTGAAATGAGACACCTCATAAATTGCTAGCGGGTAGGGGAAAGGAAGTGAAATTGAAAGCGGGTTCTGCTTCGATCTTTTCTTGTGTGAATTAAAATATGATTGGGATTTTCTTCTGGCAGGATTCATCCAAAAGTGGGGAAGCTGGGCAAAGGACAACGTTGGCAAGTACTACTCATACGGTCCGTTGGCCCAAAAGGCAACAGATGCAGTTGTTAACACCGCCGAGAAGACAGAAAGCAGCGCCAACTCTGCAGCGGATTCTGCGAAGGAAAATTTGGATACAGCTCAGGAAGAAGTTGCCAAGAAGACAGACGAGAAGGAATTATAGGCTGCCAAAGGAAGCTTTTACGTGACAATAGACTGTCAGCGATTGAGGCCTATCAAAGAAGGAAAGATTTTCCCGATCCGGTACCTGGACGTAATAACAGGAACATGATGGAGACGGCCACCTGTATAAGATTATTCCACATGACTCCATGCTCCCTCTTGATGATTCAGTACGCATTTCCAGAAGTTTAGACCTCGATGGCAGTTTGTACATACGCTATGATTTAAAATTTGTGTTAATAGTAAAGCGCTATTCGTATGTAAAATGGATTCGTGATTTCTCAACTGCTGGATCTTGCACAACCCTTTACGAAATCTGAGAATTTTATAATGTTTCTGTTTCGTGTCACATGCTGTACAAATCACGCAACATGATTTGTCCTTACGAATATGATATTAAGTGTGACCTACAAAGCACATGATTTCACACCGTCATCAAACTGACATTAACCATTTGTAAACGAACAAATTTGTACACATAAAATATGGAATTTATCTGAACACTCGATTTCGTCATTTGTAAAATGCGCTAAACGTATTGCATCATATCTGTAAAATGTCATTATACTATTCACCATATCAAAAATCAGTATGTTTACGTATCTACCAATGAAAACAATGTGCGATTGGAAAAGTATACTTACAGCAGATACTTAGTACTGAACAAAAATTGCGTTCTTGCGTCTGCGTTTTCCTGATTTTAAGTATTTAAGCTACCATAAGCTCATACTGATTTGCTACAGTCGAGATATCCAATATCTAGTCAATGTGCAGATTCCCACCAACTTCTCAAGAACAAAAGTTCTCTACGCAGAGCAGCAAGAACTTGCCAAACATCTGCTACCTAAGAAATAAGCTTTGATCAAAACAAATACAGAGATAGAAGCCTTCGAAAGCAGGAAAACACTGTCATAGATGAAGGATGAAAGCACCGTAATGTTACAAATCTTGGACCAAACTTGCTAGCCTTTTGTCAAATCCGAGCTGTTCGGTAAAACCGTTTCAGACGTAATGAAGTAAACATCGCTTTCTGATAAAAGAGGTGTGGGATATGAATTCTATGTCAGTATCGAGTGAACCTCTCAGATTGAACTTTTCAGCCTGCGATTGCTGCGCGACCTCAGAGAGCAGGTGAAGCTTATCTGTCACCGCACAAGTTGGATACTGACATGACAAATCTGCTCATGGATGAGAGGCAGTTTGTATCCTCATCACGTTACCGACGGGGATATTCTTCACACAAAAAGTAACCGTCGTTTACGATTCACGTATATGTTATGATCGTTGGCGTTGAACATAGCGAAGGCCGGTATACAATGTCAATAAACGCTCAGCTACAATGTGTGGTTGTACAAGAGAACATATCCCAATGAGAATGTCCATCCAATATCAAATCATGCGCAGAGCTCGAATCTGCCTCGATTCAAACGACATCTACCGCAAGGGTTCATCTGCTGAAGGTCATTCTACGTTCCCCTGCCAGGTATGTTCAGGTTTCGATGCGGAAATCGATACATCATGATCAACCGTGGGTAGTTCGAGCTGTCATAGGCGCCGCGTGCGACGCTTCACCCTTCCGGAAGCCATGGCTACCCAACTCCGTAGTGTCCATGCTCCAGTTCACTGCAATGTTTAGATCAGTCAAAAGTCCATAGTAGTGGACCTCGACAGACCAGTATTCCCCTGACAAAACATAAAGTTGCCCATGCTGAGTATAGCGGAAAATGTTAAAACCGGTACTACTCTCCTGCAACGAAGCTAGTACGGCTGAAAAATCCGTAAACAACACTTGTCTACTTTTATTCGGCCAAGGAAAGAGAAATCACCCTTTATGAGCTGCCAGTCAAAAGGTTCCTGGGCTGATATACCTTCCATATATAACTCAATTTTAGCCCTTCTGCGTAGATTTGATTGCCTGAAGACACTGCTAGTTCAGTATTCATGTTCGCCCAATCAAGGTCAACAAAAAAGCATCACACGTACTTCTGAAACCCTGCTGTACCTCAACCTTCAAGACGAATCTACGGTAGTGCTCGGTAACCTTGCTTCATGATGCATAGATGACATACTGACAGATTCCGCCAGTCCTATTGCCATTCCTGATCTTCCAGAACGTCACGTCTTTCAGTAACGACAAAGTCATATCAACTGTCAGTTGATAACTGTATGTCCAAATCACGAGCAAAATTATTTTCTTAGAAGGCTTGGATTTACATCAATCTCTCGTTGTTTAACAGAGGAGAAATTGTTAGATCTCCATGGGACTCGAGAGAGAAATCGGATCTAAACGATACAATAAAAATTCTGATCGGAGGCATGTCAGTGTAGCGAAACGGGCCATGTCTTGTCAAGAAGACTGTAAATAAAGTGAAGGGCAGGTGGGCCAAATGAGATGGATTGTTCATAATTCGAAGAAAGACATAAGTGAAAGAATCGCGTTGATGCCTTATGCTCCAGCAACGAGATTCTAGAGCTTCGCATGTGGTGTGCACTGGTTACAATCGTCTGCTGTACATGAATCTCATGATCAATTGATCAATGAAATTAAATCTTCACGAACTGCACAATCTCATCGTCAAGGCATAATACATTTGATCATGTGTCTCAAGAAATAACCAAGTTTTCAGGAAGGATAATAAATTGTAGGTAGCCAAAAGTCTGGAAGCCAAGCACTTGATACGTGTGAACCTAACTTGTTCAATGCGAGTTTCATTTAAACATAAACCTCGAGCATTTGAGGATGGATGTCTGTATGTTCCCAGCTAAACGGACCCCTTCTACTGAGAATGATCAAGTTCCCGAAAAGAAAAGTTTGCAGTGGAGAACAAGCTCAAAATGAAAGTGCGTTTGATTCCGTCAAATTGAATGTCTCTATATCTGCAATATAATCTCACTGTAAGATACAGGATCTGAGTCCTCCTAATGCATCTAGGAACTTATCCTACTCTAGAACGACTTGAGTAGGACTTGAGCTGCGAACCATTGACAAAGTCGAGATTCGAAGGAGTGCATGAGCAACACCTGCCTCAATTATCCCAGCACATGTAAACCTTCAAGCTTGGCCAAATGAAGATCAATAAAACGTTCGAATGTATCAACAAAAGTTGCCCACCTCTACGCCCTCCTACTGTCAATGCTAAATTCAAAAAATGCATTCTCAGGTTTCTGATTTCTGAGCATTCAGGGTTCCTGAATCCGCATGAACTAAGTGCGGTCGCATTTCGAACCTGACCACGCGCACTGGATGAACGGCACTAACCACAGAAAAGCGTTGAGATAATGAGACAGGAAATCACCACGTGCGATCGAGAAGACCGGAGGATAGGTGGTTTACTCATTGCTCCTCAAGTCTTCCGAGTCTCAGAAAGGGAGTTTTTTCTTAACGAATTCCCACCCAGCACTTGCCGATTAATCCACTGGGAGGCAACAACAAGAGAGCGGGAGTGGACGCGAAATTTCGGCTGCAGGTCTGAAGAGCGAGAGAGAAAGCGTCCAAAACCTGGCGCAGAGTACCGTCATTGTATAAGAAGAAAATGTGCATAAGCATGGAGACGAGATTCATGTACCCTGTAAGGCTCGAGCTGAGAGAGGTAAGCAGAGCAGCAGCTTCAAAATCAGCCAGCGCTTGAAACTGAGAAGACCTGCTCTGCTCCCCTCTCTCCACTGGAGCCACAAAGAGCGTTCACACGCAGGCGCAGGCGCAGTCGCAATCGCCTTTGCATGCTTCTCACCCCGAGACCGAAGTTGAGCATATATAGTGGACCGAACAACGGAATTAGTGCCCAGGCCAGGCCATCTGTTTGCTGGACAATGGCGAAGAATGATTATGAGGACTGCTAAACTTTAAAAGCGACACAGGAAGGCAATGCACGTGAAAGTGCAGACTTCTAACTTTTAAAGTTGTACTTTAATCATAGCTCATTCAGGATCGACTGTCTTATGCTGAACTCTCTGACACATACAGCGAAGCCGAAGGGGATTTATAGTCCTACACATGGAGTAAGAATCCGAAGAATTTGGTTGGCGATAAAAGCACGCGACAGTACTACTAAAGACCAAATTCAAAGCAGATCTCCACAATTGGGCAAAATCAGGACCAGAGTACAATGCTCATGCCCCAAGGTCTCACTTGCCTGGGGCTCCACACATTATGTGGAGATTTTGGACCAGTTCTAGTCATGCTAGGCTCCTCCTTCACCTTCACCTTCACCAACGCTCTTAGTCTTGCAGATTATTTGAGGCAGCTTGACCTTAATGATGACCACTGGCCGCCATGGCAAAACCTACCCGAGGGGGCTCAAAATCAACTATCAGAAACTTCCAGTTTGGTGGTTAACGTAGCGGAGCATGTGCACGCGTGAAAACCTAAGGCTCGGCGGAACCTTTGCAACAAGGAATTGCTCAACTGCCTGCCAGCGTGTGAGGGAGTGTGGAGTGGGTCAGAATATTTGCGCTAGACCATGCTAAGTCATCATTTCCGATTTCCAGTACAATTTCTTCGACTTGACAGATATATAATAGGTGAAATTCCCTTGCATATATCACAAAGTACTGGCAACAGCGTAGTAATTAACTGTAACCTGTAACACTCTGCAACATTCTTATAGATTCCGGAACTTTGAGAGTACGAAGCATGCATAAGCAGGGCTCAGTACGCTGGTAAATGTTGGACCATACATGCATTCAACCAGTCAAGGTTAGCTTTTGGCCCTAGCTAGGGGAGCCTTGGAACTATGTCAGCAGGATTTAGAACAACAAGCTCGCTATATGCTGTTGCGTTTTGACAAGAATATTCCAAGCCTTGAGGAGGCTGGGTATAGAATCATCAGGTGGAATCTGTAGGAATCGATATTTTGGTCGGCGACGGAAGTATATGGTAACTTTAGCATGTAGCCCTGCGTAGAGAGAACCCAGAGGACTGAATAGAGGTACGGTGTAATGATTAGACTTTCGTCTACACTGAAGAGAACTCGACGTGCATATGTTGATCAATGGGCTCAAAGAGCAGATTCTGCAGAGTATCTCTAGTTATGACAAGGTTGAAGGATTTCAGCTAGTACGTGATGGGCTGGTAGACTCAAGGCAGCAGTAAAGGCAGCGTGATCCCGGACAAGAGCAGATTCTGAAAACCTTGGTTAGCTTGAAAAGTGAGAGCCATTCCAAGCTAGAACCACGTCTCAAACGTGGACAAAAAATTTAGGATCGGAGTACTAACGACTTCTCCGATGAGTTGGTCGGGTCTGAAGTGTTAGGGAGTGGTGTGAAGTCACGCTCTACCCGTGTGAGTCATCAGCCATCCGAGAATTCGTTTGCATCGGTACAAAGGGGTTTACTTATGCAAAGCCTTGGCATCTGAGGATTCTCGAGCATCAAATCTAGTGTTTGGAGCTTTCGGATGCTGGTTAGTGTTCTGAATTCCAAGACCAAGGCTCCTCTGCGAGCCATTTTGTATGACCTCTGTTTTGGACAACAGCTGATGAATCTCAAAAGCAAAAGCAGAATTTATCAAAGAGTCGACGTCTGTAATGTACTAAGTAGACGGTAGGCTAATATAAGCTGGATGAGGCCAGCGCTGTGAAGCGGCAACCAGCTAGAGTCCAGAATGTACTAGATAGAGGGCAGGTGTTAATAGATACTGGCGGTATCCCCTTTACCCAATCCGTAGAGCTCATTTGAGAGTAAGCCATGCATTTGTCATTGTGGACATTGGCAGCTGTGATCTGGACACAAACGTAAGTAGGACCGGCACAATAATGTGCCGGCTTCAAAGGGACCCTCTTGGAAAGATGCAAGGCCTTTGGGGCATCTGTTAATGTGAAAGAAACTCAGACGGGGAGGGCTACTTATCATAAGGTTCTTCATTAGCCGCCTACATAAACGTCCAACTCACTGGCCGGTTCCCTTTCCGAGGCTCTCATGCATGCATGCTGCTTAGAGATCTGACTTGCTTGGATCTGGAATGTAAGCCGATAAAACTTGTACAGAAAGAGACGTCTTCTGCTCACGCTCATCTGCCCCCATCGGAAGGACCACCATTACTTGATTAGATTCGTCACCTTCTGGGGCGGTGTAGAATGCATGGGGTTATGTCTCGATTCAGGTCGCCTAGACCCCGTTAGCAATAATAACCGCTTCCTGGTTTTTGCACGCTGGGACCGTTTTGTTTATGTTTCTCTCTTGCTGGCCTCGAACGCGATACCTGAGACAGTGTCAAGTATAAATGTCATGCGACTAGATCCATGGCCTTAGCTTGAATTTCCACGAAGGTAGAAGGATGGTACACGCTGGTGTCCTGCATATACTTGTGTTTCAATCCTTTCGGACTCTGCGTCTGCCGAATTCGATTCGGCACATGCCTATAGAAGTTGATGATCTACCACAATGTCATGACATTGCTTTTACTTGAAACTGAAGCGAAGGAGATATGGCTCCAAGCTCTGCTTCATTGGGCTCAAGATATGCAGGCTCAATGCTTAGCGCGAGTAGCTAGAGTAGGTTCAGATTTTTGTGCACCTTCGCAGGATCTGACAACGGAGCATCTAACGCTTGAATACATTCTACAATCTTAGGGTTGTTGAAAGGTCAAAATACTAACTGCCCATGAGTGCATTTATGGAATGGATCAAGAGCATGATAAAATTCTAGGTTTAGAAATACATGTTCCAATCTTGTCCCATTTCTTTTGGCTTGGCAGGACATCATAAAAACACCTTTGAACTAGTAGGTAATAGATCCACAGCTCATCGAAATCGTCACACCGAATCTAGATTTATTCACACCGAGCCCTCATTACATATCATCTGAGCGTTCACGTACATAATCTGACTTGCCGTGACTCTAAGCCAGTGAAACATCCTCACTACCTTGCTCCAATACTCACAGGGATTCCGCCATACAGGATACTTTCTCCTCCAGTACAGAGTTTGAGCATCTCGTCTGATTTCCACGGTTAGATCAATCGTTCTAACACGAGGTCTCTGATCAGAGAGTAAACATTGGATTCATGGAATCTGCGTCCAGATGTCGTTCCAACATAAGAATTTCAATATGAGATATTGACAGCTTCCACGAGCTGATTATATGAGACAATATGTCGATCTTCTTCGACGCTGAAAGTAAGGGTTCGGCACGTTGATGGTGTCAATAGACAATCACGTGCTGAAAAACGCTTCGACCTTGATATCTCAAAGCTTTCTACATACAGCCATCAATCCTGCTGAAACCTAAGGTACAGTGTCGACCAGTTGAAGGCTAAAGCTGATTGTTGCTCAAGCTCTACAACAGAACTTTGTTGACATTTCTCCAAGAGAAACTCCACGTAAACAGAACGTGGTACCAAAGAACTGAAGTACAGTCACATGCAGACACTCACAACAATAATAGCTGTGTCAAAGCTTTACCAAATACTAGATTCAGAGAAGAGAATGGTCAGGCTTTCTGGATGGCCTCTAGTTCTCATACCCACACTCACAAACAAGATCAAGCTTCTGCAGTTCAATTCCACGTCTATGTTGACCTTTGAGACAGAAGACGGGGTCTAAGAAGCCAAACTATACCTAAGGTTGAGCTTGTCGGATTTCAGTCTGCACCTGTTTGGTGGGCAGATTCCACATTCACCCCAAAATTACTGTCCGAAGTCTGGAATATGGTTCTTCTGATACTCCGAAGCGACCAACAGAGAAGCCTGAAGTTCACCCAGCTACGAGTTTTCTGACTCAGGAGTTGTTGCGCTGAACTGTTCATGTCAGAGCCAACTGCAGTATTCGACAGACGCACCTTCTTTCTTAAGACAGGTCTCGAGTCCAGGTCGTACCCGCAGAATCTCATACATCTTATATGTTACAAAACGGACAAGCGTCTCGTAGGGTGATTACACTGCAAGCCAGCTAATTCAAGCGTGTATAGATCGCACCAACTAAAAGGACAAACGTTATGTTCGAAGTGAAACTTAGAAAATGTACTCTGTACTCGGTTGTGGGGTAAGACTGTACCGCTGAAATTGTTCGTAAACGGACATGTCAAGTCATCAGACGGTATATTTTTGCAAATGTACCACCTACACAAGATTTGTCTATCCTAGCTACCACTTGAAACTAAGTATTCGTGAGATATGATACCAGACGTACATCTCATGCACAGATATCGTCCAGCATATTCTGTTGAAGAACATCACGAGGCGGAATCCTATACATCATCTGAAGGAGGAGGAAAGTCTCCACACCTACATTCTGGATGTCTGAAATACAGTACATCCCTGACTACGAGAGAGAAGCAAGACAGAATTCTCCAAAATACACTTCTCGCAGTAATGTGGAGAGCTCTACTGAGCCTCAGAATCAGACGTCTAATCATAATATCTGCAATGAAATTTCAAGCCGAACTTGATTCAAGAACCAACATGAAGAACACAATATGAGTCAGTAAACTGTAAGATACCTGATATTGTTAAGCGGGTGAGGTAACGTTTAGGAGCGTATATGAGCGGTTAAAACTTGATACAAGACAAAACTTCACACTCTTCCTCAATATTCTGATCAAAGAGACAGTAAATTCAGATGGTGTTTTCTTGACAATCTCACCATCCATCATCAGATATCTTTCCGCCTCTAAGTATTCCTAAACCACCTGCTTGTTTCATAATATAGTTAATAGTGCAAAACAACCACGAAAACGATCGAGCGACTGTTTGCTGGGAGTTGTAATTTTGAATTTCGGTGTTAACTAGGATATCTGAAATGCTTTGAACTCCCAAATGAGAATCTCTTTGTCTCCTACATCTGTCAGCTCTGACTTACCTCTTCGTTGTGCTGTTGTAGAATTCATCTCGATTTTTTCTCGAGTCTTCCTTCACTGTTGACTCCGATCCGTGAGATCTTGCCTGCACGAACTGACTTGACTTCAAACCCATGAAGATACAAACAGATGAAGGGAGTCCGACGAATTCTGCTAAGACCTCATGCTATTGAGAATAAGTGGTCGACAGAACTTTATCTAACACACCAAAGGTAGCAATCTGTTCCTTGACAGCTAGTTTGGGTAGACCACAAGAGAGGGGATTCATATCTATACAAGGAATATAAGTCAGGACAGATGACGAGATGACAGTCATCCCGTATGATCACGTAACTTTCTCAGCGGTGCCAATTTTTGAAGTGCCACCCGGGAATTTGTTTCCGGGTCCATGAAACACGAATTGCAGTCGGATTGCAAGGTCATTCGAAATCACACCAAATCTAAGCCAGTCTGCAAATACTCTTCTTCCGAAGATTTTGCTCTGCAATAAGGTCTGTAGTAGTTAGTGACGTCATCTGCAGGAGGAATGCAACTGCAAATTGCGAACAGGAAACTCATATTGTATAATATTTTCCTGGCAAAAGACAGTTTAGATCTTGGCAAAACTGAGGAAGGGCAGCTCTGAATATGATGGCACGTAGCTCTGTGAGCTTTGAGATGGGAATTTTCAACACTTGCTGTAGATGAACCTTTTTAGAGAACGAACTGCTGTTAACAGTTAACAGGATTATTGTCACAAGGTCGCCAGCTATACGAGTCAAAGATGAAGTTTGAATCAAATCTGTTTGTTTATGAAGATCTCAAAGGTCAATTCCACCAGGTACAGGCTGGGACTTCATAGAGTTCAAAGCTTGGCCTTTACCAAGTGCACTTCCAATCTGTAACGGCTCAACATGATCTCATGTTTTAGAGAAAATCGTGTTGGCTATCAAATGAATCAGGACAATTGTATTCACTTTCTTGCCAGCAATGCTCATCCTGTCTGGTATGATCACCTTTAGCTATCATCTGTCCAAGTACTCGTCAAGTGGGTCAAGCTTCAAGAACCCTTTGACAAAACTTCTTCTTAGCAGATCAAGTTGCTGCAGTGGAACTATCTTGAATTTCTATTTAGGGACTGCTTTTACTGGTGCTTATATACATGAGACATTCAAATCTTCTGTTTGGTGTCATTACTGAAGAAGTTCTATGTGGAGATTGGATTCTTTTGAGCTTTGGATTCTCTCCCTAGAGGATGAAATCTGAGACTAACCCGAAAATCATGTTGGATTCGCATGTCATGAGGCATCGTATGATGCATACTGTTGTCGAATCTTGTCATGAGGTTCCGAAGTTGAAGTTTTACCAGATTGTTATGGTCGATAGTAGACATTAGACAAATGAAGCTCCCTATTCAAGCCGTAAGAACCGAAATCATGAACACATGAAGCTTGCAACTTTCACGCCCATGCGGACTCTTTGTGTTATGTGACCATCATATAGATCTGGCACATGTTGTGTTTTCTGCAGTAAAAGTAAGAGACAACAATTAGAGTGCAAGTTGTAATTTATTGATAGTTGAAATGAATACAAAAGCCCCATCAAAGGGGATTACTACCCTCAGACTAGAAGGGAGAAGCATGGAATAAAAGGTCCAATTCAAAAGCCATGAAGAAAAACCCAATCCCTGAGTTCAAGAGAAAAGGAGAGAGCTAATGTTCATGATAAATCACCATGTGTCCTCTGATGTCTCCATGGGTGATAACATGGGTATCATAACATGCCTAGAACAAGATAAGATATCATACGGGGCTCATGTTGGAGTCCCGATCCTAGACTTGAGTAGCAGGTCTCGGTAGACTAGAAACGGATTGTATATGTTTACCTCCAATACTCCCCGGCTGCAGTCTATTGTAGGAAGCAAATGATTAATTCTTGTCCAATCTCAGGACTTTGTCATAAAGTTATCTATGATATTTACTAAAGGTTAATATTCTAGTTTAATAGGCCCAGACTAAGCTAAGTATCTAATAAAATGATATCCACTCTCAATATGTTCATTGCTATCATGGAACTTAGTAGTGACTACCTAAGCAATAGTTGACTGATTATCACATATAATTCAAATGGGTGCAAATTCAGCCAACTTTGAGTATTCAGTGTTCTTCTAATCCATATAGATTAGGTGGCACATGTACTAAGAGCCCCATATTTGGCTTTGATAACACCACAAAGTTTTATCTTTTGCAAGACCCCCTGTATAAGGCAATATCTGAAAGTTGACTTCTTTGTTGTTAGGTCGTCCGCCCAATCAGAGTTTGAGAAGCCGTATAAGGGTTTGAGAATTCTCGAGTAGCCACACTCAATATAATAATTCATAGTGCTTTTGATACATCAGAAGACTCTTTTCATGGCTACAATATGTCTCTGTCCGGGTTTAGTCATAAACCTTGATAGAATGCTTATATGGTAGGCTAGATCTGTCCTACTACATACAACAACACAATTTATTTATCCGATTGCACTGGCATATGGATATTAGCGGGGTTTCAGCCTAGAGAATACGGTTCAAATAAGGACCTCGTATTCTATATCGTATGAAGGACACACGGGGTCATTACGCGAGGGGTCCCCTAGACTGAACGCGATCGTAGGGATTTTGTAAGGGTCTTTGACCAGTTCAATGCAGGCAGACCTTATGCGGCCGTCCGGGCGGGTCTACGCACCCATTTTCACCCGCAAATGTATGAATTTGGCCCGCGAAGAGTTAACCCACCCGCATTCCTGGCAGGTCGCACGTAGGAGCCTTGGACTTTGTGTGTGTCGGACGACGAGTGGCATACCATTTCTGGAGTGTGTAGGATATGGGGTCCTGGATTGATGGCCAGTGGCGGTATGGAGTGTGGTGCATAATGGCGAATTGTATTCTGCGAATTCAATGTGAGAATCAAGTGACTGGATGTTGATGAGGATGTGGTGTGTTCTTTGCGAAATTCCTCTACATTGTGTTTGTCATCGCCATCAAATTGACTGAAGGCGCGCACAATTAGTGGGCAAAATGGAAGTTGCTTGTATGAATGCTGCTCTAAACTCGTTTTTGTAGCAGAGGGCGATTTGGTTGAGTTAGAGATGATTTGATTTAAGCGATATTAGAGAATTTGGAGTCAAACAGTGCAACACGGAGTCATTTGCCTTCAGAGGATTTGGACCTGTCCAATCGAGCCCATCCATGGCCAACGTAGCCCAGATGACCGAGAAGACTGCGAAGAACCCATTCCAGTTGGAAAATTTCCACTATGATCTGATCATTAAGTACCTGGAGGAGCCTAAATTGTTTGCAGAAGTTTATGTCTGTGGAAAGCCGAGGGTTGGAGTCCCAAATTTGAAGAAGAACCAGGCCTTTGCGCATTTGGCCGACATTTGCATGGCAGGGGGGTTCCAAGCCCTGTCGGGGACAAGGACATTATGAAGGTCAAGAATTATTGACAGAAATATATGAGAGCTTGTTAGTGGACTCGTGGGACGGGAGGAGGGGGTTATGGCACACGAGTCAGAGCGCACCGTAGAGCAAACATTGCATCGAATGTCCCCTTTTTTTTTATGTTTGGTGGTAGTGCGAATGAAGATCCACCAGCGATGGTAGAGTTGCGGTATAGCACTAACAAAGGTCACTCCCTCTGTTAGTGACGAAGCAGACAAAGCTTTCGTTGAATGTACTCCTCTGATGTTCGGAGTTTCAGATGTTGATGGCATGGACAGCATGATTGCTTTGGAAGTGGAGAAGGATGTACAGTCTCCTCTGGTGCTGAAGAATCTTATTGACACTGAGAATTTACCAAAAAGCGATGACGATGCCCCAATAACTGCGCAAGCAATGTCAAAGAAGCAAACTATAGCGGCAAAGAAGTGGAGAGCATTGCAGAATCTGCCTGCAAACACTGATCACAACATGGTTGGAAGTTCTAGTTTCAACAGGAGTAGAATCTGGCTAAACATGCGAAGGAACGTTCCATGAGCTTAGCCTCCAAGGATATGTACCGGAAGGAGAAGCTCTAATGCATGATGGAAGTCCAGTACCATGAGACACGAACTTCCTTCATCTCTACCCTTATTTTGCCTGGAAAATCTGAGGAGGAATTGACAATCGCGCGCTGTAATTTTTTAATGCAGCCAAGAACCAGATAGCATCACCAAAGTTTATAGTTCTGAAGATAAAGCCGGATTTCCATATGTAGTTCGCTAGTTTGGAAAACATCTTGATGCTAAATTGAGGACGAGGATGATTAGTATCAACAGGCATGACAATGGACAGTGTCTGGCTCTATGTGCTTACCACATATTACATTTGTTGTTGTGTTTCCCTTGTGTTAAGATTGGAATGGAGAAAGTATGGCATGGGATGCAGTCACAACCGTGTTTTGGAACAGGTGAGTTTTTGTCAAAGAAGAAAGAATTTTATGTGCAAGTTCAGGTGTGTAGGAAAGATGAGTATGGCAAAATGTTTGCGTAAAACAAGCGTGTTGGATCTTGTCGTGGTGTATGCAAATATAAAGAAAGTCTTGTTTTGTCTCAAGTGGAGAAAACTGGCGAAATACTTGGCGAAATACATCAATTTGCTAATAAACATGTCCACATTCAACTCTACTATCAACGGTTTTCCATTCACTTATTCTACTCCAAAACATTCTATAGTACATGCGGAAGTAATTTTCTTACATTTTTTCCAACACATGTTCTGGGATAACATGTTTTTTACCAATGACATAGCGAAAAACATAGTACTCAAAACAATGTACTCATATCCTCAACACTCCAAATCAACTTGTAATTTTCCTCCATTCTTTCCAACATATTCTGGGATAACATGTTCTTTACCAATGACATCGCGAAAAACAGATTAATCAAAACAATGTAGGCATATCCTCAACACAATCAACTTGAAACTCATATGATAACGTTTCCTCTTTCATTCCGTCCTAACAATCACATATCGTTCCTCTTTTGTTTCTTGTTGCAACATAACAGTTTCCAATTAAAATAACATATCTCAACCAGTAAACAATATGAACACCTTCCGACCTATCTTTGGCTTTCGCTAATCCAGCCCGGCTACAGAGATGGACTCCCCTGTTTTCTTCAGATCATTAAGTCAGATACCTTCCTATGTTTAGTACTCGTCCAAACCGACACCGGTGCTCGTACTGCAATATATGTTGCACCAGATAAACGTCCATGTTCTCTCCGATGTACAACTGCAAAACATACCCGGGAACTCACAACTCGACACAGTCACAATATATTTTTCATTTTCACATAACCAAATATAGAGCATAACAGTGGCTCGAAAATAAAAATAAAAATATCATCTACGCTTGTTCAGTTCCTCGAGATCAATTGCCAAAAGTAGAGCACATAATCCATAAAACATTCAAATTCATCGATATATCCACGATACGTTTCTTGCTTTCACATAACCAAATACAGAGCATAACAGAATCTCGACAAAAATGATGCGGTCTACTCTTGATCAATTCGTCGATGTGTGTCAAGGCAGTGTCACACATGGCGATTTAGCTCACAATCCTTGTCAATTCCAGCACCACCGTAAATTTTGACCTCACCCAACTCAACGCGCGAAGAGCCTATTCAAATGCTATACAGCCTACTACAATTCAATTGTAGTAGGCTGTAAATCCCTCGAGCTATTCAAATGATCAAAACTAACCCACCCTTTCCTGCTCTGCTCCCAACCCATCTCCCTCCTCCCCAACCCGAAACGCATACTATGCTTATAATTTGAATTGCGTCCCTCCGGCAGGGGACGTGCTTGGGACGTCCTTATCAAATAAGGGTCACCACACAGGGAGACCCTCATGCGGACCATATACAAGTCCTTATGAAGACCATAAGGATAAGGAAAATAAGGTCTTATTGCTAGGCTGAAACGCCCTATTGAACACATCTAGCTTCTTGCTCATATGAACTTGATTTGTCCTTATCTCTTGATAATACTACTTCTAGCAGAGGAGTGGTTTCAGATTCACCCTCGTCCATTTTAAATTGAGACTCATAAAGTCTCTTACTGAGGTAAAATGACTATCTAATTTGTAATCATCTAATTTACAATGTTAGACAATGATCAATAACTCCAATATCAATGATATGAAATCTTGACTTTAGTCAATACTTGACATAGCTTAATAGTACGAGACTATCACAAGCTATTATAGTTTCGTCCACATAAATAGCTCAAATAACAAAAATCCTTTCCTTTGTTCATAAAATGGACATTTCCATGAGACTTTGACTTTATAAACCCTAAACCATAACCTAAACCCTTATCACATGAAGAAAGTTATCACTTCAAAAGTATCACAATCTTCAACTTTTCTTTAGCTTTTATATAGATTTTAACTTACATACAAGTCCTTTTTTAGGATTTAAACTCCATCAGATACTTCCATATAAATACATTCACTAAGTTTAACATCCAAGAATCCAATCTCTACATTCATTTGATGACCATGAATATTATTATTGTGCTAAAATGATAAGGTAAGCCAATCATATTGAAACATATATAATAAAAAAGATATCTATGTGTAATCTAGTTCTTTAACTTGGATAAATAAATGATGATCAGCCTAGTTTTATACCTTGCAACAGATCCATCAAAATATAATTTAAGTTTAAAGATCTATTTGAAAGTAATAGTTTTTTGTTGATTGGTAATTCAGCAAACTTTCGGGTCTAATTTGGTTCATGAAATTTGAATTCTTCATGACTCCTTGTCAATCCTTTGATCTTTTTAGACTTGATTTTTTTTTTGATAAATTCTTGGTTTGAGAGAAATTGACTTTAATCTTGCTCTTAATACTTTTTCAAAACTTGTATTGATATCATTACTGTTAGGTGTCGTGTTATTGGTTATTTTTTATCTCATCCTTTGTCTTTGAGGAATTGTTGTTCCTTGCAATTGTCTTGGTCTAACCCAAGATGCTATATCATTAATAAAATTGAATCGTCACCTTTTTTATTTTTATTTTTATTTTTTTAATAAAAATTCTAAAGTAAAGTACAACTCCTTATTGTCTATTGCGTACAATAATATGATAAGAGAATGAAGGAATAACTTTCACTAACTAAAATAATTTTGAATTAGAAAAATTAAAAGAGAACTGTTAACACATTCTTGAAGAGAGAATGATTAAGGCGGTTGGACATGTCGGTCAGGTTTATTTTTTCATATAAAATAATGTTACGTGAATAAATATTTAATCAATGTATTCACTAAAATAAAAGCATTCTCACAAGAAAAGACTTTTGGCATGAGCAAAGTAAAAAAATTCAAGGAAGAAAATAGAATATTGAAGATCAAATATGAAAACTTTCAAATACAAGTATTAGACAATTGGGAAAAAAAAATTATAAAATGATGATGAAAAAAGTAAACATTTCACATGTGACACAATGACAGATTACAAAGGTAATGTGACCATGAAATGGAAGATGGTTTGATTAGGAGTAAAAATTATCATATATATAATACTTATGAGACTTCCTAATAACTGAACATAACACTTAAAAATTTTTCAAAGATAAAGTAATACATGTACCATTATCTAAGGTCAACAGAAGCTCCCACTTTTTCACATCAACAAATTATGATTAAAATTAACCATGATAGTGACCCCGTAACCAAAATATGTTAGATATGACCAAACTGTTAGAAATTTAATTACAATTTATATAGCAATTAAAATTTATCCATGAAAGTAATCTATGTTAATGATCAAAAAATATAAAGGCCTAGTTATCGGTCATGAATGACTAAGAGTCACAAATAGTGACCATATCCGTGAATGTGAGAATCTTACAAAATCCTCCATACATCACATGAAAAACATTATGTATTTTCATGTGAGTTGGTAAATCTAACTTGTAGGTAATTGCTTCAATCCGTCATATGATCGAGAAGGTCAAATAAATCATGGACTTAAGTTTAGAATCCTTGTTAATGCTAGATTGATGGTAGACAAGCACACATGATCTCCTTCTTGAAACTCCACATGTCTTTGATCAACATCGGCATACTGTTTTTTTCAATTATGGGCAATGATTAATTTTTGCTTTGCATGATACAATCCTTGTTGGACTCATGCCACAAACTCATAGTTTCAACTAAGGTTGATGGTTCCTGCATGTGACCCACTCTCGTCAAGCGAGATAGTGTGATATGATGTTCTTCATACATAAGAAAGAAAAAGCTAACTTTTGTGGATGCATTAATTGAGTTATTATAAGCAAACTCAATCAAGGATAAAAGCTCATACCAACCTTCTTGCTTCTCCAAAGTGAAAGCTCTAAGCATGCCCTAAATATTTCAATTTACTATTTTGGTTTGTCCATATGTTTGAGGATGATAAGTTGTGAACATGGCCAATTTTATTTTGAATAGTCCAAATAAGATCTTCCTTACTGTAATAAGCTTCCACAAACCTTCTATAGAAGCCGGTTAAACCCAAGAAACTCCATAGTTGAGTTTGATTCTTTTCATCATCCCAGTTATGATGGCTTTCATTTTATCACTCATGACTTGGATGCCCTTTGCACTAACTCTATGGCCTAAGTAATCTACTTGACTTTTTTCAAACTCATTTTTTGACATCTTAGCATACATCTTATTTTCTCTCAACATTTAAAATACTTATTGTAAATATTTTTGATGATATTGTAAGGACTTGCTATATATCAAAATATCATTTAAAAACATAATTATTGATTTATCTAGATACTTAAAAATAATATCATTCATGAGTCTCATGAATATGACATGGGCATTGGTTAAATCAAATGACATAACTAGATACTCAAAATATACATATCTAATTCTAAAAGTTGTCTATGTATATCTTCATGAGCTATTCTAATCTAATCGTACATGTTTCTAAGATCAAGTTTGGTGAAATACTTGCTCCATGAAGTTGATCAAACAAGTCATCCATTTGCGATAATGGATACTTGTTTTTCATCATTTGTTGATTTAGAGCACGATAGTTAATGTACATCCGCATGGAGCAATCCTTCTTCTTCACAAACAGCACTAGAACTAAGTATTGTGATACACTAGGTTGGATAAATCCTTTTTCCAATCATTTGTCTAATTGTGTTTTGCATTCCTCCAGCTCGTTTGATGCAAATTGATATGGATTTTTACAAGGAGTAGAACTTTCTTTTATTAATCCCAAAAAATATACATCTTTGTCATTGATCGCAGCTTCTCCTATCACAGAAAGAGGAAAGTTTTGATCTAAGTCTTTCTCCAAAGATCTTCCAACTAATTTTCACTATCTTCTTTCACCAATTCACGTCAGGATTATATTTTTTTTATCCAAGACATACCCAAAATAACATCATAGCAAGTTAATCAAATTACTCTCCACTCTTGCAATTCCTTGTATTATATAATCTTCAACTCTATTTCTCTAGGAATGCTTTATTCTTCGTTTGCCCATTTGGTAATTTCATTTCTTCATTCTTATCTTTCTCTAAAGCTAATCCCAACTTTATAGCAATAGATCTAGATAGGAAGTTTTTTATAGCTCCTCGATCAATCAACATTCTCACTTTCACCCCTATGTCATCCTCCATCACAATCAACCCATTTTTCTTCTTTCTCAAGACTCAAAAAGTACTCAACACTTCATCCTTTTTTTATTAGAATGTTAGAGAAGGAGAGTTGGAGTCTACTTCTAGTATGATTTGATTTTTTTGCGTGGAGCAAACGGTTGTTACTTGGAGTTGTTCACATCAAGCTAGTGGAGCCTAATATGAGAGAGTAGAAGAAGTTTTTTGTTGAAGAGATTGTTGTTTAGCAATCAAATAATATATCTTTTACCTCTAGTGTTGATGGAAAGAAGATTTGGGATATTGAGATTGGTCCCAAAGTGAAAGAAGGAGAAAGACATAAAGTGTGGAGGTCTCTAAGGAGTTTCAAAAATTATTTTGCCTTAAATATGAAGGATTTAGGCTTTTTGAAGAGGGCTGACTAGACAAATGATGCACAAGTCTTTCATGATCGTTATTGATATAATGATATGGAGAAAGATTTGATCCAAAGTAGGTGTCATGATTAGTGGAGATATCATATGAAGAGTATACCTCTACTATGATAATGACAGTTAAGAAGGATATATATGGCAATAATACAAATATGTGCATATGTGGTCAATACCAATCTATCAATCAAAAGACAAAATCTAATTGATATGTTATGCTTACACATGAGAATATCTTGGATGCAATTGGATATGCAAAGATTTTTAATTGATTAGATTTAGGAGCAAGATATCATCGGTTGCGGATTAAAAATGAGGATAAGGCCAATGCAACCTTTTTAGCAATTGATTTGTATGGTAATAATATGTTGTATGAGTGGAGGTTCTTACAATTTGGATTTAAGAATACACACGATAAGTTTTAGAGAAAGATGGATATAATATTAGCTGGACTTGATTATGCCCAAGCCTACACGGATGATATTCTAGAGTATAGCAATATAGTGATGGAGCATGAGGTATTTAAGCAATTGATTACTCATGGCCTGAAGTTGCATCTTGAAAAATGTAAGTTTTTTTTAAATCATATGGAGTACTTGGTTCATATTATATAGCTAGGGGGGTTGGGAGTTCATCAAACCAAGGTGAAGTCAATCTTACATATTCCGCAATCCTTTGATGTGAGTAGAATGTGAGCATTCCTTGGACTTGCAAACTTTTAATATTGATATGTGCAAGAATTTAACACTATTGCCAAAGCCTTGATAAAGTTGACAATGCTAGATCAAGAGTGGCATTGGGGAGATCAACATGAGAGAGCTTTTGTTGAGCTCAAGGAAAGGTTGATATTTGTCCCTATTTCAAGGAGATCAATGAGAGATACATACTAATTGGATTATGTTGGGTTTGGAAATGCTTATCAAATATGATGATGAGTGGAAGCAGTTTATAATATCCTATACAAGTCATTTCAATAATAAAATGGTGTAGAAGTATAGTTCTTATGAGGAAAAATGTTTGGTAGATGTTTGGGATGTGACACATTTTAGATGTTCTTTGTTTGGAAACTCTTTCACTTTCATCATTGATCATCAACCATTGAAGTGTTTGATGGAATCACACATGCTTACAAAAAAACTTGCACAATAAACTCTTATCTTACAAGAGTATGATTTGACGTTTGTACACATACTTGGAATGATGAATTTTGATGCGGATGGATTAAGTCAAAATCCATATACAAGTCAACTTGAAGTGACCCAAATGGCACGGTGCTATGGATGAGAAGATGGTGCCAATATTGAGTATGTTGGCTCTTGAGAGGTATATGATATCTCTCTTAGGTCATAGAGTGGATATGTTATCCTCAAACACTGAAACAGAGGATGGTTTGATAGCAAGCTAAGACATCCATGATGATATGATGGTGTTGAAGTATTTTTGTACAGGTACTTTGGTGGAAATTTTGAGTGTTAAGGAGTGGGATCAAGTTTTGCAAAAAGTTCGGCAATTTAGATGGGAAAATAAATATCTTTTTTTCATATAGAGAGATGGTAGTGTTCATGTTGTGACATTTTCATCTCAAAGAGCCCAGTTGGTTAAACATGTTCATGATGAGTTAGGTCATTGGAGTGAAGCAGACATAAAGCTTACTTCAAAGTTGATATTAATGGAGAGGTATGCAAACTAAAGTCCAACAGTTTGTGACCAAATGTATGGTATGTTGTAATAGATGTGAGGAAGAAGAAGATAGAAGAAGTAGGACTGACGAAGACTTCTCAGCCGAAGATGATGGCGGTGAAGCCAGGGCCGAAAGCTTGAAGTAGATTGCAAAACCTATGGCTTCAGTACTCCAATTATCTTAGAAGTTGGAAGCTCTGGTGGTCCCGGTATTGCTGGAGTTGAACGAGATGGGGCCGATGTATATGCCGGGGTGGGATCCTCAAGCAGATGGGTATATGGAATTGATTTAGATGATGAACCGTCTGGCGTTGGGGAAGGAAGACCAATCCATCACAGTGAGAGAGCTGACGGAGAATGTGGACAAGCTACCCAAGGAGAAGACTAAGATGGGAAAGCAAGTTCAGCAGGCGAAGAAAGCCTACGAAGAGATCTGTCGTATTCGGGCTACGGAGATCCATTTTGTGGAGAAGGAGAACGTTCAACTTCGGAAGACAGTGCAATACCTAAAGTGAAGATTGATTCAGGTGGATGTGGAGGCACCTTCGAAGTTAGAAAACCTCGCCAACATATGTGTGTAGCATCTGTTCACATGGTGTGATCGTGTTGAGACGCAGCGGTTAGAGTAGTTATTGACAGCGATGAAGAATCCCGGTGACTCAAAGGATCGGAGAAAGGAAATGTACAAGGTGTTGGGTCGAGATTTCAGGGAAGCCATGGCTCTTCATCGATAGGAGATCGCGGCAGATATACAGGAAATGCAGTTAGGAATCGATGCATTCACGCAAGCAGCGGAGGTGTGATTGAGCGGCTTAGATCAGAGTAGAAGACTTAGGAGAAAGCGATCTGTGTAGAGGCAGTTAGGAGTAGCAGTAAGAACATTCATTATAAATAGTCGTATGAAATAAAGTGGTGGATCTTTTCATCTTTGCAAGCGCCCAATCTGTTGGATTGCAAATTGTAGTCAAGATAGAACGAGCACTTGAGGAGCTGGTGTCTGAAGGCTAACATTGTGACGACAAAAGCGTGTATCCGTGAAGTTACCCGGATATTTGTCCACAAGCTGAGCCTGTCTATAGCATCAGAAGTACTCTAGAGGGTGTTTTCGCCGAGACGTAAACTTGTAATGAGAGAGATCTCCATCCTGAAGTAAAACAAACTGATGAAATCTATTTGCTATGTCTATCAAATTGGTGATGAGATGGGAATGTGGAGGATTTGAGCTTGAATCAGTTACCTTCTTTATGAATGCTCTTCGGACTTCGCAGTCAAGAGTTAGAAAGAGGTCTAAATGCTTGTTTCCCTTCTTTGCTAGTGTGGTTTGATCCCTCATTCCCTTGGGAACGAATCAATCTATACGAATTCGGACTTAATAGTGCATACCGTCTCGGCTTCCAATTGCCGTCAGCGCTTTTCCTCTCCGGACTTCATCGCACAACTCCAAGCACACGGAGTCCCATCGCCATGACAAAAACGCTCCCCCGAGATTCTTCAACCTCAACAACTCCGCTAGAGTCCAATCCGCCATCAGAATAAATGGTCGAATTCTCCCCATCGTCGCATTTCTTCCTACTGGAACTCCTCTGGTTTGACGCTTCGACATTGCAGCTAGCTTCTCCTGCTACGGCCGCTCGGCAAGTTCTTGGCATCGACTTTCTCTCGACAATTCACTCGTGTGAACTCCCTAATGGTATTCCTGTCTAACAAACATATATTCGGACGAATACCTTCCTGAGAACCCGAAGATAACTCTTTATTCACAAAAACCAAAAAAAATCCTACTTATCCTAAGAACTACGCTCCTACATATGTGATTATGTCATGATATCATTTAATGTCTCTACTCCAGAATTACATCACCTCCTATTTATGGGACTTGGTTCTCGTTTGAGTTTGGATTATGCATGATCTTAATCATTGACTATACTACATCATATGTGTAAGTCATTGTGGAGCATTTTTTCATTGATATTGAATTGATGGCTGTAGCGTCATAGTTAGTAGGACTAGTGGAAATTTTTTTGTTTTTTTGTAATAAAGTGTCATATTGGGATGAATAAGAAGTGTATTCTTACGAATGTGATGAAAATAGGAAGTGTATGAATAATGTTAGTAAGTTCATATGAGTGGAAGAGTGAGTTAGGGTTGGTAGAGTCTTAGATGGTTGAGGAAAGTAATCTCGATGGGTTGTGTAATCATGTGTCAAAAACTTGCATAGACATAATGTATCAAGAGCAAGTGAGAACCTGATGTCAAGACGAAGAACTATGAGAGTACATACAGTGCGCAGGGAGCCGATAGGGAGAATTTGGCCTATCATCTTGATGACGGATTAGACTCTGGAAAAATTGATGAGATTGAGAGAACTAGGAGGAATCTTCTTATCATGGCGATGGGATTATGTTTGCCCAAAATTATGCAAGAAAGTGCTTCGAGGGAAAGCGGTTTTTGCAATAAGAAGCAAAGCGCAACCTGAGTAGTGGAATGCAAAACTATGGCCAAAGCTTTGGACCAAAACTATGAAGAAGAAAAAGATGGAGTAGATTGGAAAGGATTGGCATTACAAATATGGTTCAACTTCGACAAAGTAAAGTTGAACCCATGGAGTGAAAGGGCACAAACGGATATACAATTGATTTGATTAAAGATGTGTTTAGAAGAAAGATAGTCTACATCTTGAATCATTTGTTCTTGCTTCAACGCACTACATACGTAAGTATGCACAAGATGTGAATTGTGGAAGGATTCGTGGAAGGCTCCATTTGGGTCAACTTGGGAGAAATCTTTGCAAAGAATGTGCAAACGATGGCCACCAAGCTAAAAGAGGATGAGAAGAGCGTAGTGTATATTTCTTCTTTCATGATAAATTTGTATGCCCGACAAGAATGGTTGACTCCAAAGGAACAGCGACTGTGTCGATTGGAGATTGAACTATCCGACATTAAGGTGGAGATTGAGGACACTAGCAGCGGGTCCACACAAAGTATTGGAATTGTGGATAGGTCAGTGCATGAAGTTCCGACTAAGATTGAGGCAGAGGATTCGAATTTAGATGCCATAGCCCTGGAATTCGTAAGAAGGAGGAAGAGGCTAGCGTAGGTGGAAAGTTCTCACCCAATCCGTGTGTTCTAGTCCTAGTCCTATTTAAACAAAATTTCTTAACTTCTACTCCTAACTCTCACCTACATGGATTGCTCTTTCCAAAATCTACTCTCACCATCTAAGCCGCGCAATCGTACTTATGCCTTTTGAGTAAATGCGTCAATTCCTAATTGCATCTCTTGCACATCCGCAACAATCTCTTGTTGATGAAGATTTATAGCTTTCTTGAAATCCCAACCTAAAGATTTGTACATCTCCTTCCTCTTCTCCTTGGTATCTCCGAGATTTTCCATAATTGTCATCAACTTCTCTAACCCCTACATCTCTACACTGTCACAATGAGCGAACAAGTGTTGGACGCACATGTTGGCTAGAGTCTTTGGTCTAACGGTGTCGTGTTGTGACACGGCTACTATGAGAAGATGATGACATGTGTCATCTTCAGAGCTGTAGTCATGACGGCGATACTTTAGGTTAGGGTAACAAATGGCATTGTTAGGCTGTAAAGAGCTAGGGAGATCTAGACACATCACCTTGCTGACTAAGGATCTTACCTGATTGAAGTGGAGTCGACGTAGGACGTGCATAGAGGACAACATGATCCTCAAGATGTACTATTGTCGAGTCCATTTGTGATCAACATCCGGTGTCTTCATCATGATCTCTTTTGGGTATACTTAGCTGGTTTCAAGTTGTCATTTTAACTCTTATTAGTGACAACTCATATTGTGTATAGGATGTCTAGGTAGAGTGTTTAGGATAGTTGTAAAGCTCTAAGTTTCAATGGAGCTAATTTGGCCACACAAGAGGTCAAAATAGCATTCTCCATTCCCATTGGTCTAGGAGTTTTGACCAATGAGGGCACTAGGGCAACTTTTCGAGGTTTTTAGGGATTTTGGAGACCTTCTGGGAAGACATTCGAAAATCAGAGGATAGCGTTAGAAAGCTAACAGGACGAGCTACAACGTGGGCTCAAGAATGGATGGATTTGAAGGATTTATCACTCTGAAACGGTGATTCAAAGTTAGAGAGAGAAATTTCGACCTTTGAGTGTATTTGGAGTGTTTGTAAGAATTTGACAAGGGTTTTAGGAGATTTGAGTCAACTGAAATACAGTTCACAACTTGGGCTTGTGTTTTGATCGAGGTTTTGACTCGATTGGACGAGTTTTGAGTACATAGTGATAGGTTGAAGTTTGTGCAAATAGTTAGAGTTGCAGGATTGCACTGACTATCACAAACTTAGTACATCAATCATATCTTTTGATATCAGGAATTTCTGTCAATAAAACTTTCCAGAGTTGAAGTTCAGATGATGAGTGACCTTCTCATGAAATTTGAAAGCAATTGGAGTTAAGGATTGGGATGTGTGATGGGTTTTGTACACAGGGATCTGCATATCGCCTTGTGATACAGTGGGTAAATCAAGAATTGTTTTGAGAGATCTAGATGGCAAAAACATCTGAAACTTTTCTGAGTGATATTAAGGGTTGAGAAGCAATTTTCTGTAAAGTTTAAGCGAAAGTTATTTGTCGAATCATTTGATATCATGATCTTCTTCCGCTGAAGTTTTACCGGTTGTAATGTGGAGTGCTGAGGAGAAGAAGAAGAGATTGACAACTCACACAAGGTTCTAGAGGGTTCTTCTACAGTTAGGCGCTCGGGCGTTCTCAGAGCAAAAAATTGTCCTTTGCGACAATGGATGCCTTCACATCCACCTAGTTTAGACGCCGCACAGTCTCCCGGAGCTGCATATTCTTCTACTCCACAAATCTCACCTTTATATCCCGAATACAATAAATCTTTGCGTAAGACTGCTTTGACGTATGGATCTTCTTTTCCAACTCAGTCTTTTGTTTGGACAAGTTGTTCACGTTCTTTGTCAACTGCCGAATGGTATTGATCTGATCTTGCTTCCCGATAGCTAGCCGATTCATCATTTGGACCAAGTCCATGTAGCCGTTAGCTTGTGGATCCCATCCATGCATATACATTGATCCCATCTCATTCAACTCCTTAAGTATTGGGATCACTACTGCCTCTGACTTCTATGACAGTTGTAACACCGAAGCTAGGTGTTCTACAATAATCTTTGGTCCTGCCTTCACCGTCATCATCTTTGATCAAGAAGGCTTTGGAAACACTACTTCCTCTACTCTCTTGCTCTTCATACGGAGCAGTCCAGAGTAGCTAAATAAGGATAATTGCGCATTTTTCCTTCTTGCTTTGTAATTGAGTACCTCATTCCCTTGGGAATGAACTCACTTCCACAAATTCAGTCCAATAATGCATCTCTATGTTATTACACTGGCATTGTCTGACAAGTCAAATGAAGAAACAACTTATACGTTTTTAGCTTCCGTGCTTAGCCGATTTGGTGCACCATCAAAGATAATGAATATTTGGACGAGTTTCAAGCTTTGTGTGATAGAGTGTTGATCAATCATTGTACCACCTCAAGAGATTATTTGAGATTAAGGGTTTAGCAAAATTCAGACAATGAAGACATGATTAAAAATGTTTCCCTTGGAAAAAGGTCATTTGAGAGAATGGAACATCCATATATCATGGTCAGCCATGGACTATCGATTCATCCATCAATCACATATAACATACTCTCACGTTTTCACCATACTTTCTATTATATGATAGAGATCTAGACTTATTTCCAAATATTCATTGACAATAAGTTGAAATCTTGGACTTAGATAACCTTGATGTTTGGATTAGTATGTATTCTTAAAGGGCAGAATTTTTTTGTATAGTAATATCGATGACATTTGAAAATTTGATGATTGCTTAGCATAGAGATTATTTATGCTATGCTATCATATGAGAAAACTAATATCAACCTTCAATTCATAGATTTCATGTTGGTGATTACGTTTACTTGAAGCAAAATGCACCAACCACATTGGATGTTATTGTTGGTTGCATGATTCTACGAGTATGTGAGGTTTTATCTTATGGAGTTTTTTTATAAGAGGGTCATGATGGTGTAATTTGGAGGATCATGGGAGTAATTTTGTATTATATTATCTTCCAAACACTGATAGTACTATGAATCCAAGCTTGACAATTGTGCGGGTAGGCTTGAGATGTATGTTATGTGGATCAGCTGATGGAGTGGCTAGTTCGTTGATCTATGATTCTTGTTTGAGAGGATGACATATGTCATCTTTGACACCTCCTCTCAATGCAATATCTAGTGGATGGTGGAGATGTTGTTGATGTAGTCATCATGCAAGCTGGTTTGACCGTAACATGGTATAGACTGCAGACATGTGACTAAGTAACAATGGGGCATTGTATATCTAGCTTGATGATCTTAGCCCCACAAAGGACATATCATGTTAATGGATTAGATGGCTACTTGGTATAAGAGGGACCTAACCATCAATACATGGACGATTATAGTACGATTGTGTTCGTATATGACAATCTATGTATTGTGATGTCCGATGTATGTTGTGATATGATATGTATGTGTATGATAGTTGTCACGACTTATGTAGCAGCTCCTCTAGTTAGGTAGATGTGTTTAGGAAGGAACAAATAGAGCAGTTAGAGCTGATAATACAATTAACGTCATTCACACTAAACATGTCATTACAAGATCTAGAGTTGAAGGTGTAGAATTCAAATTAGGGCTCTTCTGTAGACAGCTTTTGCAGTTGAACTTTGAGAGTCTCGTTATGATGGAACAAGCTAGTGTTGAAACCTAGATTTTTGAAGCTCATAGTGGATTTGACTCAATAATAATATCTTTTTTTTACTATGGTTATGAGTGGAGTGTCCTTATGGATATTGTGAGAGTAGAAAAGATTATTGTAGTATACTTGTGTTGGTATATGATAATCTATGTATCGTGATATTTGATGTGACAACAATATATGTTGTGATGCAATGTGTATATGCACGACATTATTGTTTCTAAAACATTCAGCTGGTCTACATTGATCTTGGTTTTTTTCATTAAGTTTTTTGGGATGGTAAGAGCCTTCAAATGAGTCAATTGTTACTATTTTGTACCATATGATTTTCAACATCTTAGGGGTGTCTAGGACCCATGTCAAAATCTTGCATACTTGTGCTAACCAAAATGGTCAGTTGCTAACATCCTAACAAGTTGAAACCCCAATGAAACTGTTGACTATGGGATTCTTAATGTCCCCAAGTGCATTCACGACTGGCTTAGCATGACTTTTACTAGAGTAAAAAGGGTGTGAACCTCCATAAACTTGTGCTTGTAATTGCATTTCCAACTTAGTAGTCTCTTTCATAGAATAGGTTGTTTTGTTTGTGCATCTATTTTCTTTACTTCTCTTTGAGCCAAAAAAAAATCCACATGCTCGTCCTCTCCTTAGTCATAAAGTTTTGGAAGTCTTTTTCAAGTTTAAAGATCTTCATCCACTACAAAATATCTTTGTCTTCAAAGTATGTGCTTTGGGCTTCAACAATATCTTTTCTTCATTCGTCAAGTACTTTACAGGTGTCGTTGGCATCACTTGACCTTTGAGGTTTCAAACTACATCAAACATGACGCTTTTGGAAACATTATTTAAGAAACTTCACACTTTTCATCCTATCCAAAACCAATGATAGCTTCTTCCTCCACAAGCGTGTTCATCATTTACCTCATCTTTCATTATTTGAAACTATTTTTTTAAAATTATATCGTTTAGGCCTTTGATTGTTAAAGTCGAGCTATTTGTCACAAATCTTTGGAAATCTAGGGTGTTTTTTAAAACTCTACAATCTAATATAGGTGTGTAAACTTCTTCCAATATTTTCTGCAATTGTTTATTCGAAACGCTCTCTTATGTGCATCACATATCAGGAATCAACTAAACATTTGATCAATTTGATTGTGGGTATGATCTACAAGCAAAAACCATAACTTCAAAAGTTGTATATACAACACCTTAAACGGTATGATGATTTTGTGTAGAAGATGATTATGAGGTTGTAATCATTGTGTGTGTTTAGATAAAAATTATATACAATTGATTGAAGCTTCCCATGAAATTTTAAGCAACCAATGACATGAATTGATATAAATTATTTCTTGTAAATGTTGTTTGATGTTCGAATAAAGTGATCATCTTTGTCTTCTTTTGTTCCATGCCATCGATATGAAGAAATACATAGTTTGTTGGATGATTTTATACTTTTTGCATATGTTTCATCAATTTGTCCCTTTCTATAGCTTGTATTTTGGCTTTGAATTTGGTACAAGTTTTGCATAAGAAAAATCAATTTTTGGTTAGAATTTTCATTTTTTGAAAATATTTTTTCTTTTAGATGCGACAAAATTACAAATATGAGAATACCTCATTAGTGTCTACCCCTTCATTTTCTTGAACGTAGAAATTATAAACTTTTTCTTTATGTGATTTTTGGGCAAATGAAAATATGCTTTGTTTGGAAGTATTTCCACGTTTTTTTGGAAGAAATTTCAACACTACTCTTTGGCAGACAAGAGGACTTCTGTCACTTGATCCTGCTAATCCTTAGATATTCAACTGACAACATTTGCGATAATCAACTATAGTCTAAGTTGTACTATGACCTTCGGGGACTGAGTCTCACTTAGGATTACCTCCGATAGTTTTTTGAAAGCTCATTTTAATTTTAAAACGATATTTCAAATCCTGATGATCCTAGCATTGTGGCACACTCTTTTACAAACTTGTCATGACTTATGTAACAGCATCTCTAGTTAGGTAGGTGCGCGTATGTAGGAGCAGATACAACAATTAGAGCCGGTGTTAGTACCGTTCGCACTGGGACAGTCGTTAGGGGTCCTAGGGCTCAAGGGGTAGAGTTCGAATTAGGGCTCCTTAGAGGGCAGTTTTCGAAGTTGAGCCTTTGAGAGTGTGGCTATGGTGGATAGTAGCTAGTGCGGGAACATGGAGTCTTTGAAACACAAAGTGGGTTTGGCTTGACTGTAATCTCTCTTTTATGCTATGGTTATGAGTAGAGTGTCCTTGTGGACTTTTTGAGAATAGAAAAGATTACTTTGAAAACTCAAATTGGATTTTGTGGTGAGAACTGTGAATTCTTGGAGCGCTGAAGGTGTTTTGCCGAGTTTGGATCGATGGTAGCTTCAATTTGTTGGTTGTGGAGTGTGCGGGGCGTTGATGGAGTGCAGTCCGTGGTGGTGATCTAGAAGTAGAGTCGATTTGAAGTTGATCTTATCGATTTCAAATTTTTTATATTTTCTATTTTATTGTAAATCTGAATTAGGAATTTTTGTGGACAGAAGCGCTGCTGAAAATTGACGAAGTGGATCGATGCTTATAGTTGTCTTGGGGCACTAATTTGAGATTGGCCGAAAAATATTTTGGACAGAAGTCCAAGATTTGATGTTTCAAAGTTTTTGGGTCGAAAATAGGAGCAGCAAGTTATTAGATTATCATATAGTGTCCATTTGATCTGAAATTTGGTGGGGTGATAGAAGACGTAAAGTTTGTCGCGCGGGGATAGAGACGTCAGACCCAAGGCTAATAGTGTCATAATTGCAAAATTTTGATGTTTAGGGGTATGAAATCGAAGTTGAAAATTTTCAGAGTCCCGCATAAGTTTCAAACGGTGTCCGTTTGTGGAAAAAAAATTATATTAGGTAGCAAATTGAAAAAGTCCATATAAAGCGTTGCTTTGTATAATGTCAGATTATCGATCTAGACAGTAGAAGACCTCCAAAATCGAGTTTTTGTGTTTTTAAATGCCCTTATGAGTCTATGTCAGTCCGGGTTGGGTTGGTTTGACCCCTTTCATGGATGTTTTTGAGATGGAGTATTGTTCTCTATGTTTCTTGTGATTGATATACCTCCATCTTTGCTTCATGTTTGTGCATCACGTTTGTTTGTGTTGGTGCTTTGTTGTTTGGAGTGTTGGAGCTCTTGTGTGCTTCGATAGTGAGGCTGGATTTGCGGACCAGTCAGACTATCCATGTTTCTCCCCAGTGAGACAAGACTTGCGGACCTGTAGACTGGGTGAGTGCATGTGGTGATGGCAGGTTGCATGTTACCCTTATGTTAGCACCTTGTGGTGTTCACATACCTTCTGTTGCGGTTTTTGGTTCCAGTTGTTGTTTTTGGTTCCAGTTGGGGACTTGTTCTATACGGTTGCGGAGGTGATATATTAGTGTCATAATGGATTTCTCTGGAGGTTTCGGAGGAGAGACTGCTCAGGTTAGCAATGGATGCATCCGTAGCGGAGTGCGGTATCAATCTTGACCTTTGAGGTTCACAAAAGGCTCTAATTTGGTTTCAGAAAGTGATTGAGCTGAGCTTCGTAATATCTTGGAGTGTGTACCCACACCATTGTTGTGGGACATGGACGATATCTATGGGGCCACCAAGGGTCCCAGATGATATTCGGGTACAGTTGGCACTGTTGAGTTGGATGACTTCATCTAGGAGTTTGACTCATGGTGTGATTTACAAAGGATGCGCAACTCTACGTTGTTTAGTCCGTTTATGGCTTGGAAGGGATTATTCCAGCATTTGGAGGGTCCGCCGATGGATGATTATCATGAGTTCTGGCGTGAACACCTTGAGGAGATAGAGTT
Organism: Marchantia paleacea; assembly: GCA_014180765.2. Classification (NCBI taxonomy): domain Eukaryota; kingdom Viridiplantae; phylum Streptophyta; class Marchantiopsida; order Marchantiales; family Marchantiaceae; genus Marchantia; species Marchantia paleacea. The sequence continues at coordinate 267,180 of MUAA02000121.1, forward strand.
CTGGAGACAATACTGGTCTCCAAACTACATCTCTATTACTTCACGTACAATGTTTGGAGGTGCAAGTTCATCATGTGTACCTTGTACTGATGATACGGTTGGAGCTGGTAGAGTTGGAAAGAGTTCAGAGGTCCCAATCTTTAACCCTATTCTGGAGTTCTTTGCACGGTGAGGAGAGACTACCAAGGGGTGAGAACTGACAAGCTACGAGGCTTGCAGGAGTTTCAACGGAAGACTAGGGAGAATCTTCGAGAGACGTCTACCCAAATGCGTCGGTTGATAAGTGATACCCATGGGGTGATAGAGGCACAAGTTGTCCAATAATTGGTATGGGATATTGGATAGGGAGTTGAGACATCACCTACGTTGGTCATTGTGTTTTGTCTTGCTGAGCGTATTGAGCTCAACATGCAAGAAGAGAGGGTGGTGACTGCTGGGTTCAGCAAGGATTCACCATCTTCATCAACTTCTTCACCTTAGCAGTGTACAATACAAACCCGAAGTGGTTATGGTAGACATTTGGGACAGTCTCGACCATTCGGACAGAGTGGTGAAGGTGCAGCATCCAGACCATTACCATCCTTTTCAAGTCAACAATCAGTTGTTGGGATGATGTGTTGAACATGTGGTGGACCTCATCACAAGAAGGATTGCCTTCAAGGGCGAAGGATGTTGGATCAAAATCATGTGAGCATTGTCACATACATGATCACATGATGGATCGATCTTTTGATCTCCATCTAGAATTACGATCAACAAGAGTTGTCATGGCAGTCCCTGGAAGAGGACGAGGAGTTCAAGGTGGCAGGGGTGGTGGTAGAGGACTAGCCCCTACTCAAGTGTTAGCCCATGAGGCTAGTCATGAAGTGAACATGGCATCTCGACTGGAGCAGTTGAAGCATAATATAGCAAGTATGGCTATAGCCCAACAAAGATCAGATTCTGGAGCTAGTGACTCTACTTCATATGATGGAGATGTTGTGGAGTACATGTGCGCAGCGGCACAACCATGTGTAGTTGCTATGACTCGTAGTGCAACACATACTACTGAATCAAGAGGAGTGTTAGTGGAGTTGGATCCACAAAGAGGGGAGGCTAGCCGACAAGTTAGACTTCCTCAGTCTTTCACATTGTTAGAGGCATTGAACACCTCATCCATGGCTCCTACACAACCTATTGGAGAGATGAGGATGCAAGCCAATGTGGATGTACTTGGAGATGGAGCAAGTAGGGACCAGCCATCAACATCATCTGAGGTAGCATCCAGCACAATGTTGGGGACGGCAAAGACTCTTGTTCATTCTCCTGTTTTCTCAACCAAGGATTTATTGGCATTGGAGGTGTCATCATCCCATGTACTACGATTGGCAGCCACACTCTGCGAAAGCAAAGAAGATGTGTTGGTTGCTTCTAGTAGTGTGAGCACTAGTAGTGTTGATCTTGGGATCAGGATTGCCACTAGTGCAACTTGGCAAGCTGCTGCCACTCGAATGATGGAGTTATCAACGAGGCCGGCATACGAGTGTACAAAGGTGTCATCAAGTTCGGTGATGTTGGATAACAGAAGTGGTGTCTTCTATTTGGTCGGACCTACAGGAAAGGTTTATCGACCTCAACGCGTGTTGTTGGATTCTAGTGCACAACCCCATATGTTGGGTAAGGATGCACTACTTGGTCTTGGTTTGCGAAAGACCAATGTGGATAGATGTACTTTCTAGATTCAGACATCTCTTGGAGGTTCTAGTGATGCCCCGACACCATACATCACCCGGGTGGGATTGACTATGCAAGTGCAACCGGATCATGACACGGATAGCTCTACAACACGAGCACGTGATGTGGTTACACTTGCAGAGTCCTATGATGAATTGGTGGGTGCAGCAGTGTTATACCTGATGGGATTTAGCATTGATTATTGGGAGGAGACAACCTCTTATCGGCCAGGTTGGCAATCTGGCGAGGGCCGAGTGAGTCGATTTTTTGTATGATTCATTACCGGTTCTAGGTCTATACCAAGTGGAGGTTTGGCGTATGTTGCAGCCTTCACTACTTGTGTTACTTGGCCTGGTGATTTGCTGGAGGGTAACATGGATGCTCATGATAGTCATGGTTGAGAGGATGTGGCTATCATGCCAAGTCTTAGTGGAGTAGAGTCATCCACGTTGGATGGAACACTAGGTACTTCATGTATGCAGCTACAACAGATGGCTGATCAGCTCATACATCACCCTTGGAGTGAGTCTTTTGCTCCGGAGAGGAAGGAGATGAAGAAAGTTATTCCCACTTCCACTATGTTGTCACCTTTAGATACAACGCCTATTGCTTGGCAGTATCCAGAGGAGGGTATATGTGTGCTGGATCTGTTTGAAGGGATTAGCACAAGTTTGGATGTTGTTTTACAGTCATGCATACAAGTACATCGATACTTGTATGTGGAGCGAGATGAGATTGCAAGATGCGTGTCATCAAGCCATGTGGCACAGTTGGTGCAGAGATACCCAGATCTTCTACCAGTGTTGGCAGTTCAAGGATATCAACAGGCCTTGCCGTTAGATATTTTATTGCTGGGGGCGTAAGACCTTGCTCGGTATGGCGCCATACATTTGGTTACTGCTAGACGGCCATATCAAGGACACACAAGTGCTGGTAATGGTCATGGGCTATAGGATTCACGTTCTTGCATATTTGGGAGATGTTACGTGTGTTATGTTCTCTCCAATCACAGCAAACCTATTCTCCGGCATACATTTTGGAAAATGTTTCCTTGTTGGATGATCCACGTGCAAGGGTGATGATGAGTGCACATCACGTGCGGTCATGGATTGGACCAACGGTATTGCTGGATGCAGCGAGAGTAGGATCTCGTGCATACCGTCCACGTCTATGATGGACAAATTTTCTTCCAAGGGAGATCTTATTGCGAGCATATGACGGAGTGGAGAGGCCCTCACATCTCACAATGGAGAGTATTTTGGATGTGGGCAGACACTCCTAGGTAGTGATGTATGCTGACAGGTCACCCATGGCAATGGTGAACCTTGTGGGTCAGCCAAGAGCGGCATTACCCACATTGTTGAGTTACCTAGCTTCCCATGCTTACAGAGAGGGAGGACCTTGACTTGTACGGGATTCTCACTTGCAGCGGTTGGTGGAACCCAATGCTAAAGAGAGAGAACGATGTTGTGTTGTGACGCGGCTACTATGAGAAGATGATGACATGTGTCATCTTCAGAGCTGTTGTCATGACGGCGATAGTTTAGGTTAGGATAACCGACGGCGCACTGTAAGGCTGTTAAGAGCCCACCGTTGGATCTACTTTGTAGGGTCAGGATGTTGAAAAGGCTCCAAGAGATATTATCTTGGACCTTATCAAATATAAAGCACAGTCAGGATGGAAAGGGTATGGAAGAGTGCTAGACACATCACTTTGCTGACTAAGGAGCATATCTGATCAAAGTGGAGCCGACGAGGACATGGATAAAGGACAACATGATCCTCCAGATGTAACGATGCCTAATCCATTTGTGATCAACATCCGGTGTCTTCATCGTGATCATTTTCGGGCGTGGTTAGTGTATCATTTTGGAGATAACTTTCTGCAACAAGTGATAAACTCTCCAGACCCGATTATTCTTCCAATTGTTTCCTACGGCGTGATTTCGGACGTAATAGTGTACGTTTTGATTTAGTTTGGGCACTATGGATTTGAACTTACCAGTAGTGGTGGCTCTCAACACATGGGTTCCAATCCATCACTATTGCTTACCAAAAACAAGCCATAGGGAGTTGATTGTTAGGAACTTTGGCGAGGAGTATTATTCTCAAGTTATAAACTCCCATGTTCCGTTTGTAGTTCCGTTCATACTAAGCCGGTTTCGAAATGTCATCTTGACTCTTTATTAGTGGCAACTCGTATTGTGTACTGTGACCTCCGGGCTGACTCTCACTCAGGTTTACCTCCGATGGCTTTTTGGAAGCTCATCATGAATCTAGAAGGACTTAGTCCCACCCTTTGCCCATGATCCTATTGCTCACTCTTACACAAACTCTCAAAGTCCAAGCTCTATTATGCACATTATCACCAAGAGTAAGATATCACTCAAAAGGAAAGGGATACTTTGGTAATCAAAGTCTTCATTGAATCAAGGTTCCACTCCGAACATGACATCTCCAAGAACCAAGCTCCCTAAAACTAAGATCACCACACTATCTCCTCCCAAAACTAACTTCCATTGAAAAACTACTTGAGAGGTGCTTCTCAACCTCTCTATTTATACTACTTAGAATCTTACCCTAGTAACTACAAGTAATCACCATGTAACTTCCTCTTACCAAGTTTAAACGAGGTAGAGATCACAAACCCCAATGAAAGGGTACATGGCAACATGCAATTGGTCCACTTGGATCTTCTAGAAGCCCAACTACTCCCTAATTGACTTCTAGTGTACCAAGTCAATCTCGCCCTAGATTTAAGGGTCTTCACCAAGTCCAACCAATGAAAACTAGTCCAAGTCAAGGGAAGTCAAGATACCCATGTGATGGAATCTATTCCTTGACTCATACTAAACAACAAAATAGTAGTTCTCATCTACCACACCAAAAGTTACTCTATATTTTCCTCCAACTTAACCATAACTAGCTAAACATAGTCATGACTAAGATAAACTTAGGCACAATTTAGATATACTTTCATTTTATCCTATATGTACAACCACGGGTCTTACATTTACCCCGGACCAAGATTTCCTCCGTCCTCGGAGTGAAAGAATCTGATCGTCGATGAAACGGCTTCAACTTGTCGTGATTCACCCGGTCAAAATGTCGTCCTCCCAACTCCTTCAAATCGTAAGTAAAGTTTCCCCACACCTTGTGAACTATGAAAGGACCAAAGTACTTTGGAAGAAATTTCTTTCTTGCTCTCTTATATCTAATGGAATCGTAAAGCATTACCCAATCACCTTCTTTGAAAATCTTCATCTTCTTCGTCCCAAATCGATTATCATGATACTTCTTCTGCAATTGTTGAGCCCGCTCCACACGTACCATGGCCATAGCTCGAGCCTCCTCCAGCTCCAACAGTTGTTGACATCTTGATTTGATAGCTTCTACTCCATTCTTCCTCTTTAACTTCCGTTGGATAGTTAAGAAGGTCGTCAAATCAAATTGAATTGGAAGCTTTGACTCGACACCATATACCATACGGAAAGGTGAGTACCCTGTTGATGTCTTCCAAGTCGTCCGATACTCCCACAAGATAGCATGCAGCCTTTTGTCCCAATTTTGCTTGCTCCCGTCCATGTCTTTCCTGCAAAGTGTCCTCCACATACCGAGCCTTCATGAAACTCCTTCATAAGTTGAATTGACTCCTCCCTTCCAACAACCCTTCTGAGTAGTCCATCTGCTCCTTGATGAAACAACACGTCCTCTATGATGGTATAAGGTTCACATCACTTCACCAATGCATTCCTCTCCCGTGAATGCATGCCTTGGGGAAACTCTCCCTCCGAGATGAAATCCCATATCCCCTTGTATTCAGCCGGTACCTTTGTTATGGTGTCCATCATCGGCCAAATCCTCATCCGGAAATGTATCATCCCATTGGTTGATCTCCTTCCTCATCGTATGCTCGAGACATCAAATCGGCATTGGCATGTTTCTTACCGGTCGATCCTCAATGATGTAATCAAACTCCGCATGATAACAACTTCCATCTGGCTATCCTACCCTCAGCATTAGGCTTGTTGAAAATGTACTTCAAAGCCTTGTGGTCAGTAACGATAGTAAACTTCCCTCCCAATAGATAGTGTCGAAACTTCTTGAGTGAGAAGATCACGACTAAAGCCTCCCTTTCGATCCTTGAATAATTTCTCTCACCGCACCATCCGTCTACTAGCATAAGCAATTGGATGATCATGGCTATCTTCATCTAAGCGGCTTAGAGTGCATCCTATAGCAATGTTTGATGCATCCGTGTAGAGAATGAAAGGTTTACCCCAATTTGGTTTGGCTAAAATAGGAGCCGTTACCAACGCCTTCTTAAGAAGTTCGAACGCCAATTTGCCTCTCCATCCTTGAGGATTAAATCGTAATCCGTCCCCTTCTTCATGTAAACCGTCAAGGCATAAGCTTTGTTGGAGAAGGAAAAGATGAACCGTCGATAGTATCCCACCATTCCAAGGAAGGCGCCTCAACTTGGTCAACGTCACGGAAAAGGTAAGGATGCGTTTCACCTTTTCGGATCCACCGCTATACCATCTTTGGAGATGATGTGCCCTAACAACAAACCTTCCTCACATCCAAAAATGCATTTTTTCTGGATTGAGCGAGGCCTTGGCTTTCTCCAACCGTTGTAGAATTTTGATCAAATGATCAAAATGATCCTCCTTCTTCCCGTATACACAAAAATCATCTATGAAATCTCGCACAAATTTCCCAATAAAAGGTTCAAACACCTTGTTCATGAACCTCTGAAAAGTTCTTTGGAGCATTACATAGACCAAAGGGCATTACCCTAAAGGCAAAAGTTCCCCATGGCGTGGTAAAAGTGGTTTTGAGCTGATCTTCCGAGCAATTTGAATTTGGTTATAACCACTATAACCATCTCCAAAACTATACCACTCATGACCTGCCACCTCCTCTAGAATCTCATCTATGAAAGGTAAAGGATAGTAATCCTTCTTTTGACAAACATTCAACTTCTTGTAATCTACGCATACACGTAGCTTACCATTCTTCTTCTTGACTATCACAATAGGAGAAACCCATTCAGAATTCTCTACCTCATAGATGAAACCCGCATCCTTTAGCTTGTCGATCTCCTCCTTGACCACCACGGCCGTTGGTGGATTTATCCGACGTTGCTTCCGACGCTTTGGACGAGCCTTCTCCTCTAACTCAATGCGATGAGTTTCTAAGGTTACTTCCTTCAAATCCTTGTAGCTAAAGGCAAAGACATGGATATATTTTCGAAATATATCCAAGAACCTTGACTTCTCCTCCATAGTAACCTTGGGACCAAACTTGAGAGTGGAGAGCCGTCGAGTTATCTCATCTTCACTCATCTTCATCTTGTCGGGATCTTTCACCACCCCCCGGCCTAGGAAGTAAATCCATTGCAAAGAAGAACTTGAACTTGAACATCATCGTCCGAGGTATCTTCAGATGATGTCTCCTCATCGGTCGACATGTTGGTGTCAACCTCTGAAAAACTACCACTTTCTTCACTCTCAGACTCTGAGTAATCACTCGTAGGTCTATCCGAGTCTGAGACCGCTCCTCCGCCACTTGTGAGAGGGACCTTCACTCGATGGTTTTTCGGCCCTATACGAAGGTAACCCTTATACCACCGATCGGTTGTCCTCACAAACCCTCAACCAAGGTCTTCCTAACAACAAGTCGTAGCTAGCCTCCTCAAGCACTTGAAAGGACAACAAGGTTTGAACTCCCATCACACTTACCACCACCTTGTCCACCACTCCAATGGGTCGCACCTTTTGCTTGTTGGCCATCCCAACAATGATGTTGGAAGGTCTTGAAAGCTTCATCCCCAACTTCTTCAACAAACATTCTAACATGGCATTCACCGCAGATCCACCATCCACTAGTACATCCGAAACATCACGTCCATTAATGCGTACTTCAATCTTGGCTCGAGTGCATACCTCCGAGGCAGCGGAATCCACCACTTCTACTCCAACATTCGCCATGGAAGCTTTCCCCTTGGATCGTCGCTTCTTGGTCCTTTTGGAGCTTAGGCCTCCCCTCAACTCCTTTCTTATCGTAGGATTTAGAGCAATCAATTGGCCAACAGTTATATTGGCTTTTTGATTCCCCACATCCTCCACCACGTCGTATTTGATTTGGGTAGATGAAATGGAGAAATCATCCATTCCCAACTTCTTTCTCGGTGCTCTCGGTTGACTCACACCTTTGGATCGAAGTGCTCCGGCTTGGTTGATCTTCCATTGAGATGGACTCCATACGCAAATCTTGCTCTCTTCTTCTCGTGTGCAAGAATATCAACTCGGAACTTATAGAGCTCTCTCCCTTCTCAAACGTGCATCGATGAGGAAACACATCAATAGACGCTACTCCCTTATCCTTCGATTGACTTGGAGCAGAGTAGAATTGTTGTGTCTAACTCCATCATGTTGTCGAGGATTAGGACAATTTCGTTGGAAATGAGGGCCTCGACAACTAAAGCATGAAACCTGTGAAGTTCCCTTGTGGTGGATTTCCTTTTGGAGGATAATTCCCATACCCTCTAGATCCCCCCTACATTCTGATTCCTCCTCTCCCATAGTTGTACTCACGTTAATCTTGAGATCGCGAGTGTTTCGTGATAGATTTCAACTCATGGTGCAAGTCTACCTTTGGAGAATTTACTCTTGGCGCAAAGAACAACGGTAGGAGTTGCCATTCTAACCACAACAGGTGGTGATGCTTCTCTAGCCACCAAGCTAGAATCATCGTCTTCTAGGCTCTCCTCCATTCGAATAGCAATGCGAATAGCCTCAAACTTAGAAGAGGGCTTTTCATATCTCACCTTGCTTCGAAATGGAGGCTTCAAACCTCCAATGAAGTTCTTTGTCAACATCGCCACAATCCCCACCATGGTTGGCTCGACCTCGTCTCCACTCTTTCTCAACACCACACGAAAGCGTGACTCCGGCTTCTCCGTTCTCTCTCTACGTATGATCTCACCTTCTCACTCTCTCCTTGCTTCAAAAAAGGTGACTTCACACATCGCTTCTCGTAACTTTCATCCGGAAGAAAGTTTTCAACAAGATTCTCCGTCAAACTCTCCCAAGTGTCTTCCTCCACATGCTCCTTCTTGTACTCATTGTACCACTTCAATGCAGAATCCTCCAAGAAGTCGGGCAAAAGGATAACCCATTCGGGTTTCCTTCTCTCATTGTTTCCTATGCATGCCCTCTTGAAGTCTCTCACAAAAGATTCTACATCTTCTTTCTCTCTCCCATAGAACATCGGAAGCTTCCCCATTTCCAACTCCTTTTGTCGTTGTTGTTGGAAATTTATACGGGACTCCCTAATACAACACAAACAAAACTAGCTCCATTCTAGAGTAATTCATCAATGGCAAAATGAACGGAATTGGTTGCTCCAAGATTGCCATGGCTCTCTCCTCTACTAAACACACTATGAGCCTTACCCTCATCGACATCTTCTCGATCATTCTGAAAATGATCTCCATCTTCAGTTAGAACTTGAGCCACATGGAGATTTCAACTTTTCGGTATCTGCACTCAATTTATCTTCAAAGCCCTCCACTAGTGACTCCAACAGAGCTTTCACGCCACTACACTCGTGTCCTAAGGGAAGCCCGGTCACTCCACAATTTTCACAATAGTTTCCACTCTTGGATTCATGGGGAGATGATGGTCCCTGGATGAAGGTTTAGCTCTCCCACGTTTTCGTCTCTCTCTCAACCTCCGATCTTTGGTCCTCAAAGGACAACTCACAAGCTTATGTCCCTCCTCTCCACAATAGAAGCAACTCTCACGTTTCGCCTCGGGGAACTTTTTAGTGTCCTCTCTTCAAACTCCACTCTGAACTCCCTCGTGTTCGAATCCGCTGAAACAATCACGCCCAGCCCTTGAGGTATCTTAGATAACCGGATCTTCCAAAGAGGTTGATCTCCCATTTTCCAATGAGTGTCAAGTCATCCTCACTATGCAAAACACTCATGCACTCACTCTCTCGGAATGACCATAAACAAGGAAAAAGTAAATCTGAAAAGTAAAGCAGTTTTGCTCACTTTTATACCCCCTATACTTCAGGTATCATAACTTTCTCTATAAAAAATGATCTCTCAACGAAATTTAAACCCACATGTAGCTTAGCTCTTGATATACAATCGTGCAAAGTTTCAAATCCTGATTCAATTCTTGCACGAATTGATAAGCTCTGTACACTTTTTTCCCGAGAGCTATCTTTCAAAACCCGTCAAGACCCTAGCAAATTCTAAACATCATAACTTTTGATCTAGACATGATATGACTGTTATTTCAAGTGCAAAACGTATCCCATCTACTAATCTAAAATCAATAAAATTATCGGAAAAACTTTGGAAAATAAAGTTTTCCTCCCAAATACATACTATAGCACTCTCGCCTCATCCCAAACAACACTTAAGTAAACAAAATGTACAAAATAACTTCCAGGCTATCATATAACACTACCGGATACACAAATGGTACATTACTATGCATCATGATCTCGGTTCGCTCTTCCCCACAGTCCTCTCCATATGAGTTCTCATCGTTGCGCTCTCACGGGCAATAAACTGGATTCGAACATCTCTTCTCCTTCTAGACCGAGGTCCCGGCAACGGAACAAAAATGTGACCTCGGCTGACTCTCACTCAGGGTTTACCTCCGATGGCTTTTTGGAAGCTCATCATGAATCTAGAAGGACTTAGTCCCACCCTTTGCCCATGATCCTATTGCTCACTCTTACACAAACTCTCAAAGTCCAAGCTCTATTATGCACATTATCACCAAGAGTAAGATATCACTCAAAAGGAAAGGGATACTTTGGTAATCAAAGTCTTCATTGAATCAAGGTTCCACTCCGAACATGACATCTCCAAGAACCAAGCTCCCTAAAACTAAGATCACCACACTATCTCCTCCCAAAACTAACTTCCATTGAAAAACTACTTGAGAGGTGCTTCTCAACCTCTCTATTTATACTACTTAGAATCTTACCCTAGTAACTACAAGTAATCACCATGTAACTTCCTCTTACCAAGTTTAAACGAGGTAGAGATCACAAACCCCAATGAAAGGGTACATGGCAACATGCAATTGGTCCACTTGGATCTTCTAGAAGCCCAACTACTCCCTAATTGACTTCTAGTGTACCAAGTCAATCTCGCCCCTAGATTTAAGGGTCTTCACCAAGTCCAACCAATGAAAACTAGTCCAAGTCAAGGGAAGTCAAGATACCCATGTGATGGAATCTATTCCTTGACTCATACTAAACAACAAAATAGTAGTTCTCATCTACCACACCAAAAGTTACTCTATATTTTCCTCCAACTTAACCATAACTAGCTAAACATAGTCATGACTAAGATAAACTTAGGCACAATTTAGATATACTTTCATTTTATCCTATATGTACAACCACGGGTCTTACAAGATTGTGACCTCCGGTGACTCTCACTCGGAGTTTACCTCCGATGGCTTTTTGGAAGCTCATCATGAATCTAGAAGGACTTAGTCCCACCCTATGACCATGACCCTATTGCTCACTCTTACACAAACTCTCAAAGTCCAAGCTCTATTATGCACATTATCACCAAGAGTAAGATATCACTCAAAAAGGAAAGGGATACTTTGGTAATCAAAGTCTTCATTGAATCAAGGTTCCACTCCGAACATGACGTCTCCAAGAACCAAGCTCTCCAAAACTAAGATCACCACATTATCTTCTCCCAAAACTAACTTCCATTGAAAAACTACTTGAGAGGTGCTTCTCAACCTCTCTATTTATACTACTTAGAATCTTACCCTAGTAACTACAAGTAATCACCATGTAACTTCCTCTTACCAAGTTTAAACGAGGTAGAGATCACAAACCCCAATGAAAAGGGTACATGGCAACATGCAATTGGTCCACTTGGATCTTCTAGAAGCCCAACTACTCCCTAATTGACTTCTAGTGTACCAAGTCAATCTCGCCCCTAGATTTAAGGGTCTTCACCAAGTCCAACCAATGAAAACTAGTCCAAGTCAAGGGAAGTCAAGATACCCATGTGATGGAATCTATTCCTTGACTCATACTAAACAACAAAATAGTAGTTCTTATCTACCACACCAAAAGTTACTCTATATTTTCCTCCAACTTAACCATAACTAGCTAAACATAGTCATGACTAAGATAAACTTAGGCACAATTTAGATATACTTTCATTTTATCCTATATGTACAAACCTGGGTCTTACAGTACAGGATGGCTAAGTAGTGTGTTTAGGATAGTTGTAAAGCTCTAAGTTAAAATGGAGCTAATTTGGCCACACTAGAGGTCAAAATAAAACTCTTCATTCTCATTGGTCTTGGAGTTTTGGCCAATGAGGGCTCTTGGGCAACTTCTTCGAGGTTTTGACAAAGTTTTGGAGACCTTCCAGGGGGACATTCAAAGATCTGAGGATTGGATTGGAGAGCTGACGGGACGAGCTACGACGTGGGCTCAAGAATGGATGGATTTGAAGGATTTGTCACTCTGAAGTGATGATTCAAAGTTAGAGTGAGAAATTTAGACCTTTGAGTGTATTTGGGGAGTTTCTGAGAACCTTACAAGGGTTTTGGGAGATCTGAGTCGACAAAAATATAGTTTTCGACTCAAGCTTGTGTTTTGATTGAAGTTTTGACTCGATTGGACGAGTTTTGAGTACGGAGTGATAGCTTGAAGTTTGTGTATACAGTCAAAATTGCAGGAATGCACTAACTGTCACGAAGTTAGTACAGAGATCATATCTTTTGATATCAGAAATTTCTGTCAATAAAACTTTGCACAGTTCAAGTTCTGATGATAAGTGACCTTCTCATAAAATCTGGGAGCAATTGAAGTCAAGGATTGGGATGTGTGATGGGTTTTGTACACAGGGGTCTGCATATCGCCTTGTGTTACAGTAGGTAAATCACCAATTGTTTTGAGAGATCTAGAAACGAAAAACATTTGAAACTTTTCTGAGTGATAGTTAGGGTCGTGGAGCAATTTTCTATAAAGTTTGAGCGAAAGTTATTGGTCGAATCATCAGATATCATAGTCTTCTTCCGCTGAAGTTTTACCGGCTATAATGTGGAGTGCTGAGGAGAAGAAGAAGAGATTGTCAACTCACACGAGGTTCTAGAAGGTTCTTCTACAGCCAGGCGCTCGGCGTTCTCAGAGCAAAAAAATGTCCATGCGACAACAAGCTATGGGATTTTGTATCCGTACTACATCAGTACCTACATTGTCAGAGGCATCACGACGTCAGGTGTTGGATCAGGCTATGGACCTGAACTGTTTGACATGGATTGTGAGCCTTGGATTGGCTAAGCAGAGATGCATGCGATCCACATATATGACTGCAAGATCACTAGGAAGCTCTTTGCCTACCAAGACGGTGGAGGCAAAAGCTGGGGGCGAGAAGTGCCCAAGATCTCATCCTTGGTCTTATGGGGATGCTAGAGAAGGAGAGGTAGGATCTTCTTCGAGTAGCGTTGGAGTTTTTTGCACTGAGCAAGCGGTGGTAACCACTTTAGACCTTTGTGATACAACACAAAAGGTTACAGCTACAGCAATAGGAGTTGTTCACACTGAGATAATGGAGCCTGGTATAAGAGAGCAGAAAAAGCTTTATGCTCAAGAGGTTGTCATTTAGCAACTAGATACTACGTCTTCTATCTCTAGTGTTGATGGAGAGGAGATTTGAGATATTGAGATTGGTCCCAAAGTGACAAGAGAAGAAAGACGTAGGGTGTGGAGATTTCTGAGGAGTTTCAGAAACTGTTTTGCCTTCAGTATGAAGGATTTAGTCTGTTTGAAGGGACATGGTATACGGATTTACTTGACAACAGATGCACCAGTCTTCCGTCGTCCCTATCGATAAAGTGATATGGAGAGAGATCTGATCCAAAGTAGGTGTCAAGACCTTCTTGAGGCTGGATTAGTGGAGATATCATATGGAGAGTATGCCTATGTTGTGGTGATGCCAGTCAAGAAGGATATACATGGCAATTATACAAATAGACGCATGTGTGGTGACTACCGATCTATCAATCTACAGACAAAATCCAATCGATATGCTATGTCTACACCTGAGAAGATCTTTGATGCAGTTGGGCATGCAAAGGTTTTCAATATATTGGATTTACGAGTAGGATATCATTAGTTGCGGATTTGAGATGAGGATAAGGTCAAGACAGCCTTTTGGGCAATTGATTTGCATGGCAAGGATGTGTTGTACCAGTGGAAGTTCTTACCATTTGGGTTGAAGAATGCACCTGCTGAGTTTCAAAGAGTGATGGATAGGATCCTAGCCGGGCTTGATTGTGCCCGAGCCTACATCGATGATATTCTAGTGTATAGTGCTACAGTGAGGGAGCATGAGATACATTTGCATGAGAGACTTATTGCTCATGGCCTCAAGTTGCATCCTGGAAAGTGCAAGTTCTTTCATAAGCAGGTGTAGGGGAGTATTTAGAAGAGTTGATAGGATTTTTTTGTGTTTTATGAATAAAGTGGTATATTCGGGGGAACGTGGAGTGTATTCTGCCGAATATGTTGTATTAAGAATGTACGAGTATGAGTTGAAGTCACAACGGGAGAGATGCGCAGTACAGCGGGCGTTAGGGTTGTTAAGGTGGCGAACGGTTTGTCATAAAGATCAAGAGCTCATATAGGTATGTGCCAAGAACCTGCAGACTCAGAGAGAGCAAGGAATTGAGCAAGAATTTGATGTCAAGGCAACGAAGGATGAGAGTGCCTATGATGCGTAAATCAGCGATGGGGAGGATTCGTCCTCTCGTTCCAATGGTGGATTGGACACTGGCAGAATTACTACGGTTGAGGGAATTGGACGGAACTTTCATGTCGTAGCGTTGGGATTATGTGTGCCCTGAGTTGTGTGAGGAGCTTCGACGGGGGAAACCAATTGCTTCGATCGAAAAATGCGCACAATCGGAACACTGCGATGCCAGATTGTGGGCCAAGGCACTTGGACGCAACTATGACGAAGAGAAGGATGGAGTGGACTGGGAAGGGTCTGCGATGCTTACAAGGTTTAACTTTGATGAGTGTAAGTGGTTTAATCCCAAAGAGCGGAAGGGGACAAATGGCTACAAACTTGATCTCATGAAAGACGGATTTCGGAGGAAAGTTGCATTCACCTTGAATCAGTTGTTCTCACCCCAGCGGACCACGTATGTAAGTATGCATAAGGTGAGGATCGTGGAAGGATTTGTAGGCGGATCTATTCAAGTTAACTAGGGAGAGATCTTTGCACGGAATGTTCAAGCGATGGCTGCCAAGGTAAAGGAAGATGAGAAGGGTGTAGTGTACATCTCTTCTTTTCTGGTAAATTTATATGGCCGACTGGAGTGGTTAACTCCGAAGGAAAGGCGTCTATATCGCTTGGAGTCCGGTCTATCGGATATTGCAGTGAGAAGTGACAACGATAGTAGTGGGCCTACGAGAAGTACATGAGGCCTAGCTACGCCTGCACCCGAGAGGCCAGCTCTGTTGGAGGATTCAGACTCGGACGCAGTAGCGTTGGAATTCGTAAGGCCGAGGAAAAGACAAGCAGAAGAAGGGTGTTCTCAGCCTAGTTCCCCGTAGAAGTAATTAGATGTGGGGAAACGCGTAGCCGAATTGGTTCCACCCAAGACGTCTTGACCGAAGATGATGGCGATGAAGCCATGGCCAAAAGCGTCGAAGGAAATAGCGGAGCCTATGGCTTCGGTACTCCAATTATCTCAGAAACTGGAAGCTGTAGTGGTATCTATGTTGTTGGAGTTGAACGAGATGGGACCCATGTATATGTCAGGCTGGGACCCTCAAGCCGACGGGTATATGGACCTAATTCAGATGATGAACAGACTTGCGTTGGGGAAAGATGACCAAACTGACACCATTCGTCAGCTGACTGAGAATGTAGACAAGTTGTCCAAGCAGAAAGGCAAATTGGAGAAGAAGATACAGCAGTCCCAAAAAGAGTATGCAGAGATCTACCGTATTCGGGGTGCTGAAGTGAAATTCGTAGAGAAGGAAAATGTCCAACTTCGTGAAACGGTGCAAGACCTGAAGTGGCGGTTGAACCAGGTGGACGTAGAGGCACCATGCATGTTGGAGACTCTTGCCAACAGGTGTGCGCAACATCTGGTTGTGCGTTGTGATAGTTTGGAGGTGCAGCGGTTGGAGCAGTTGGTGAGGGTGATGGACAACCCGGTGTCGTGTTGTGACACGGCTACTATGAGAAGATGATGACATGTGTCATCTTCAGAGCTGTTGAGATGACGGCGATTTTTTTGGCGATATTTTAGGTCGGGATGGCCGACGGCTCATTTGTAAGGCCGTTAAGAGGCCACGGTTGGATTGTCATCCTAAGGTCAGATGTAGATAAGGATCCAAGGGATATCATCTTGGACCTTATCGGATATAAAGCGTGGTTGGAGTCGAAAGGAAAGGGGGAGGTCTAGAACGTCCGCTGACTAAGGAGCTTATCCGATAGAAGTGGAGCCAACGTGGGACATGGATAGAGGCGGTATGATCCTCCGGATATACCGATGCCCAATCCGTTTGTGATAAGCATCCGGTGTCTACATCGTGATCACTTTAGGGCATGGTTAGTGTATCACTTTGGAGATAGCTTTATGGAAGTGGTGATAAACTCCCCGGATCCTTTCATTCTCGCCAATTGTTTCCTACGGCGCGACTTGGGACTTAACAAAGTATATGTTTTGATTTGATATTAGCATTATGGACCTAAACTTGCCGATAGTGGCGCCTTTCAACACATGGGTCCCCTGTTCATCACTACTGCTGTCTACCAAAGGCAAGTCATAGGGAGTTGATTGTTAGGAATTTTGGCGAGGAGTATTATACTCAAGTTATAAACTCCCCGGTACCTTTTGTTGTTCCGTTTATACTTAACCGGTTTCGAGTGGTTATTTTGACTCTTTATTAGCAACAACTCGTATTACCTATATGATGGCTAAGTAGTGTTTTTAGGCTAGTTGTTAAGCTCTAAGTTAGTTGTGGCTAATTTGGCCCACTAGAGGTCAAAATGGAACTCTTCATTCTCATTGGTTGGGAAATTTAGACCAATGAGAGCACTTGGGCAAGTTCTTCGGGGTTTTGAGGAGTTTCGGGAGCCTTCGAAGGGAGTTTTTCAGGATTGAAGGATAGGGTTGGAGAGCTGACAAGAAGAGCTAGGATTTTGGCTCAAGAATGAAGGCGATTGAGCAAGTTGACACTCCGGTGTGGTGATTTGAAATGGGAGAGTGAAATTTAGACTGATGGGAGAGTTTGAGTGAATTCTGAGCGTTCTATGAAGGCTTTGACAGATCGGATTTGATAGACACAGAGTTTACAACTCGAATTTGCGATTTGATCGAAATTTCAGCTCGATTGGTTGAGTTTTGAGTGCAAAGCAGTAGTTTGAAATTTATGTACACAGTCTGAATTGCAGGATTGCATAGACTGTTACAGATTTAGTTCGACGATCATAACTCATGCTATTGATAAGATTGGTCAATAAAACTTGACAGAGTTGAAGCTTGGATGATAAGTCGTTTTCTTGCGAAATTTGAGTGCAATTGGATCAAAGGATTGGAGTTTATAGTGGTTTTAGTGTGCAAGGGTCTGCATATCGCCTTGTGACATAGGGTATAGTTCGACATTTGTAACGAGAGATCTAGAATTGAAGAGCATGTGAAACTTTCCCGAGAGTTATGAATGGTTGCAAAGTTCTTTTCTGCGAAGTTTGGCTAAGAGTTAACCGTTCAATCGTTGGTTACAACGATCGTCTTCCGCTGGAGTTTACCGGGTGCAACGAGTTGGGCATGGAGAGATGAGGAGATGAAAGAGAGGGTGATTGTCAATTCACGCGAGGACGAGGAGAGTTCTTCTACAGCCAGACGCTCAGGCGTTCTCAAAGTAAAGCTTTGTCCATGCGATATAGGTGGTGAACTCGACGTGAAATCTCTGAGGTGGAGGAGCTTTCATTAGTTCTCTTGTTGCAAGTTTACAATTTCATGAGTTTCGATTTATAGTTTAGTGTTTCAAGTTTAGAAGGTGTAGATTGCAAGATCAGATTGTCAATCAGCCTTGAGAGATAGGGTGCAAGTTCAAGTTGTTTGGGCTTGAGATACTAAATCAGTTAGAAATCTGATTTATAAGGACTCTATAGTGTTGGCATAGCGCAGAACATTGAAATTTACGATATGTCAAATGCCAATTGATGGCGAGAGTCGATCGTGGGTGGGTTGGGAATTTAAGTATGGAGGGTTGTTGTTTGCTTCTTGTGTTCGGATCCCTCCATACTGGCTTTGTGTGTGCGCCATGATGGCTTTGTGTGGGCGCCTGATTCCATAGGAGTGCTCCGGACTTGATCACCGGTTACCACTCTAGTGCGTGCTGTGTATTTCTCTTGTGAGAAGTTGGAGGTGATGACCAACTCTCCCAAGAGTGCTTGCGGTGATGACAGGTTAGGTTGCCCTATCCATTAGATATAAACCATAGGGCTCTAGGTTTAGATCAGTTTAGATAGAAACGGGAAGTTGGGTACTTGGGGAATCGGAGAGGGTCAACGATCAAGGCGGCTTTTCATCGACAATAAGTTGAGTGGGTGTTCAAGATCATAAGGACGGTTACAATGAGTGGGGAGGGGTCGAGCAGAGCAAACGAAATACCTAAGGTGCAACTTGATCCGGCAACAGCGGAGATGTTTCAAGCGTTCACACTCTTCCTTCAACAACAACAATTACAAGACCGAAGGGAGAGTTTAGCCACAAGGGCGTTGCAAGCTATAGTAGGGAAGATGGATCAGTTTGATGGGAGGGATGTCTCAAAGTACTTGAGATATTACGTCAGGGAAATGGAGCTGAACCGTGTCCCGGAGAAGGAGATGATCGAGGTGTTCCGTCTTGCTGCGGTGCCAGAGATTAGAGATCATGTGAGATCCCTACAGGAGCAATTTGGTGAGAATTGGGAGACGTATTCTCGTGCCTTGAGAGATGAGTACTTCTTAGAAGACTCTGATAGAGTCACTAAGAAGTCCTTCATGGAGTGGGTCGAAAGGCCCAATAAGAAGTCTCATGCAACTGAGCTTCTTAGGGAGTTTGAGAGACAATTCTCACAATTGTCTCGATTGGAGAAGATCACCTTGGAGTCACATAAAACAGAGTTGTTTCTCCGAGCTGCTGATGTTGAGTTGCAAGAGAAGCTGGAGTTGCTTCTTGAAGACAAAAATGAGGAAGAAGGACTAACAAGTAGTTGGAAGGATGTGGAGGAGGCAGTTGGTCTCTTGGCGAAGAGAGAAAGAAGGAGAGAGAAGATTGTGACGAGGAGGCCTCTTCAAACGACTATACATTGCCCCAACACTGTTACTAGGCAGATTGTTCCAACCGCCAATGTCCAAGTCTCGGTTGTGAACTCAAGGAAAGAGGAATCAGCCATTGATGAGATCGTGCGTGGGATGAAGGAGCTCAAGATCAAATTTGCAATGCTAGAGGAGAAGGATAGGGGAGGGGAGAAGAACCCCCCCCACCAAGCAAGCGTATGTGCAACGGTGCATATGGTGTGATAGCACCGATCATGCACGAAGAGATTATGGGACTTTGCACAAACATTGCAAAGTGGAGAAATTTTTGGAAAGAAGGGAAGGTAGCCCTCAAGGACACCGGAGCAATCATCCAAACCAATTTTGGTAAAGGAGGGATGAGAAAGATTGTGGATGATTACCATAGTGCACATGCAGTGGCATCAGTTGAAGCTTTTAGCTATGGTGTTAAGGTTAGAGGAGAAGAAGAGGGGTTTGAGGGACAACTACCACTCAATGGTCTATGGTCAAGTGCTCTCGCTACAATGGAAAAGGGAAAGTAGCTAGAGAAACTCTTTTGAGAACAAAGAAATAGAGAGATTCGTGCTAACATTGGATGGGATGATCCAAAGAGAAAGCATGTCAGTTCATGCTTATATTGCCAAGACTCAATATGAAGCATCGGTGGAAGAAAAGCGACGGAGGGAAGAGGAAGTTTCTGGTGAAGGACTCTCGCTGAAGAGGTTGGCTAGAGAGCGTATCAGACCTGATACACCTCTTCCACCTGATCATGTTATGGAAGAAGCTGGTCCTTCAAGGTCCAAGGAAAGGGCCAAAGGGGGTGAGAAGGAGAGGGGAAATCACCAAGTACAAGCTACAATCAGATATTGAAGTGGCGACTGATCTGAAGGAGTCTTGGAGGAAAGGATTTTGAGTGCCAAGGTAGAGTTTACCTTGAGGGAGATACTTGGTATAGCCAAGAGGGAGTTTCATGATGTTATCATCGATACCATCAAGAGGAAACGGCAGATTTCCAATGAAACCGCTCTACTTCATGCACTAGGTACAAAGGTATCAAAGGATGAAGAGGATGCATTGGTGGAGTGTTGTGGGGTGAAATCTCAGAAAGTCCGTTTTGAGGAGGCCAAGGGGAAGGTGCAAGGATGTCTAGTCACTACACCCGGCCGCATTGGGCAAGAGCGACTCTTGAAACGCTTGTAAAGCTTGGGGATCGGAAGGAACCGGTGTTGGCGTTGATTGATCATGGATCAGAAATCAACATAATGTCAAGAGAGCTCTACAAGAAGGGAAATGGCCCATAGACACTGAGCATGGTTGGATGATCAGGGCAGCGAACAACACTCGAGGGGGACTTGTGCGGAGCATGCCCCCGATGTTCGGTGAAGGTTGGGGATGTAGTAGGCGAACAGAATTTCTTTGTCCAAGACTCTACATCATACCCATTGATTCTTGGGCAACCCTATATCATAGCACTCAGGATGGAGACAAGAGTGCTTGATGATGGATCAGCATATGCACGAATTCGCAGCCAAGATGGAAAGCGGTTGGTGCAGTTTTTAACGGTACCAGCAAATCATGAGAGGAATAAAGCGCAATTGAGAGAGGGAGCTTTCCCAAAATCTGAAAACTTTGAGGATTTTGGAGAGGTACCACTGTAGAGAGAGGATATAGTGGTACGGAGAAGAAGGTACTGTAAGACCCAGGGTTGTACATATAGGATAAAATGAAAGTATATCTAAATTGTGCCTAAGTTTATCTTAGTCATGACTATGTTTAGCTAGTTATGGTTAAGTTGGAGGAAAATATAGAGTAACTTTTGGTGTGGTAGATAAGAACTACTATTTTGTTGTTTAGTATGAGTCAAGGAATAGATTCCATCACATGGGTATCTTGACTTCCCTTGACTTGGACTAGTTTTCATTGGTTGGACTTGGTGAAGACCCTTAAATCTAGGGCTTAGATTGACTTGGTACACTAGAAGTCAATTAGGGAGTAGTTGGGCTTCTAGAAGATCCAAGTGGACCAATTGCATGTTGCCATGTACCCTTTTCATTGGGGTTTGTGATCTCTACCTCGTTTAAACTTGGTAAGAGGAAGTTACATGGTGATTACTTGTAGTTACTAGGGTAAGATTCTAAGTAGTATAAATAGAGAGGTTGAGAAGCACCTCTCAAGTAGTTTTTCAATGGAAGTTAGTTTTGGGAGAAGATAGTGTGGTGATCTTAGTTTTGGGGAGCTTGGTTCTTGGAGATGTCATGTTCGGAGTGGAACCTTGATTCAATGAAGACTTTGATTACCAAAGTATCCCTTTCCTTTTGAGTGATATCTTACTCTTGGTGATAATGTGCATAATAGAGCTTGGACTTTGAGAGTTTGTGTAAGAGTGAGCAATAGGATCATGGGCAAAGGGTGGGACTAAGTCCTTCTAGATTCATGATGAGCTTCCAAAAAGCCATCGGAGGTAAACTTGAGTGAGAGTCAGCCCGGAGGTCACAGTACTCTCACCTACACGAGAGAAAGGTACCTATTGTATAGGGTTGGTGGGATTTTCGCGAGATGGATATGCTACATACAAG
Organism: Marchantia paleacea; assembly: GCA_014180765.2. Classification (NCBI taxonomy): domain Eukaryota; kingdom Viridiplantae; phylum Streptophyta; class Marchantiopsida; order Marchantiales; family Marchantiaceae; genus Marchantia; species Marchantia paleacea. Next base: position 288,828 of record MUAA02000121.1, read on the forward strand.
GAGGTTTCTGATTTGAAGAAATGGGAGAAGAAGGAATTTAGACATGAAGAGAAACTTGCAGATCTGAAGCTTCTTGAGGAAGATGAGTGTATATCAGGAGTTTATGAGGAGTTTGGGTTGGGAGATCCATTGAAGGAGATGATGGAGATTGGATTTGGCGATGAGGATAAGATAGTGGAGGTTCACTCTAGAGAGCTCTATTCCACTATCGAGGCATTCCAAGCACCTGAAGTTCGAGTGGAGACCAGGTATAAAACAGGTGACACCATTCGTCAGCTGACTGAGAATGTAGACAAGTTGTCCAAGCAGAAAGGCAAATTGGAGAAGAAGATACAGCAGTCCCAAAAAGAGTATGCATGGATCTACCGATTCGGGTTTCAAGTGAAATTCGTAGAGAAGGAAAATATCCAACTTCGTGAAACGGTGCAAGACCTGAAGTGGCGGTTGAACCAGGTGGACGTAGAGGCACCATGCATGTTGGAGACTCTTGCCAACAGGTGTGCGCAACATCTGGTTGTGCGTTGTGATAGTTTGGAGGTGCAGCGGTTGGAGCAGTTGGTGAGGGTGATGGACAACCCGGTGTCGAGTTGTGACACGGCTACTATGAGAAGATGATGACATGTGTCATCTTCAGAGCTGTTGAGATGACGGCGATATTTTGGCGATATTTTAGGTCAGGATGGCCGACGGCTCATTGTAAGGCTGTTAAGAGGCCACGGTTGGATTGTCATCCTAAGGCCAGGATGTAGATAAGGATCCAAGGGATATCATCTTGGACCTTATCGGATATAAAGCGTGGTTGGAGTCGAAAGGAAAGGGGGGAGGTCTAGAACGTCGCTGACTAAGGAGCTTATCCGATAGAAGTGGAGCCAACGTGGGACATGGATAGAGGGCGGTATGATCCTCGGATATACCGATGCCCAATCCGTTTGTGATAAGCATCCGGTGTCTACATCGTGATCACTTTAGGGCATGGTTAGTGTATCACTTTGGAGATAGCTTTATGGAAGTGGTGATAAACTCCCCCGCATCCTTTCATTACGCCAATTGTTTCCCTACGGCGCGACTTGGGACTTAACAGTATATGTTTTGATTTGATATTAGCATTATGGACCTAAACTTGCCGATAGTGGCGCCTTTCAACACATGGGTCCCTGTTCATCACTACTGTCTACCAAAGGCAAGTCATAGGGAGTTGATTGTTAGGAATTTTGGCGAGGAGTATTATACTCAAGTTATAAACTCCCCCGGTCCCTTTTTTTGTTGTTCCGTTTATACTTAACCGGTTTCGAAAGTGGTTATTTTGACTCTTTATTAGCAACAACTCGTATTACCTATATGATGGCTAAGTAGTGTTTTTAGGCTAGTTGTTAAGCTCTAAGTTAGTTGTGGCTAATTTGGCCCACTAGAGGTCAAAATGGAACTCTTCATTCTCATTGGTTGGGAAATTTAGACCAATGAGAGCACTTGGGCAAGTTCTTCGGGGTTTTGAGGAGTTTCGGGAGCCTTCGAAGGGAGTTTTTCAGGATTGAAGGATAGGGTTGGAGAGCTGACAAGGAGAGCTAGGATTTTGGCTCAAGAATGAAGGCGATTGAGCAAGTTGACACTCCGGTGTGGTGATTTGAAGTGGGAGAGTGAAATTTAGACTGATGGGAGAGTTTGAGTGAATTCTGAGCGTTCTATGAAGGCTTTGACAGATCGGATTTGATAGACATAGAGTTTACAACTCGAATTTGCGATTTGATCGAAATTTCAGCTCGATTGGTTGAGTTTTGAGTGCAAAGCAAGATTTTGAAATTTATGTACACGCGATCGAATTGCGAGGATTGCCTGCACTGTTACAGATTTAGTTCAACGATCATAACTCATGCTATTGATAAGATTGGTCAATAAAACTTGATAGAATTGAAGCTTGGATGATAAGTCGTTTTCTTGCGAAATTTGAGTGCAATTGGATCAAAGGATTGGAGTTTATAGTGGTTTTAGTGTGCAAGGGTCTGCATATTGCCTTGTGACATAGGGTATAGTTCGACATTTGTAACGAGAGATCTAGAATTGAAGAGCATGTGAAACTTTCCCGAGAGTTATGAATGGTTGCAAAGTACTTTTCTGCGAAGTTTGGCTAAGAGTTAACTGTTCAATCGTTGGTTACAACGATCGTCTTCCGCTGGAATTTACCGGGTGCAACGAGTTGGGCATGGAGAGATGAGGAGATGAAAGAGAGGGTGATTGTCAGTTCACGCGAGGACGAGGAGAGTTCTTCTACAGCCAGACGCTCAGGCGTTCTCAGAGTAAAGCTTTGTCCATGCGATACCGGGAAACTCAAAGGAGTGACGTAAGGAAATGTACTGAACTCTAGGACAAGATTTCAGGGAGGCCTTAGCTCTTCACTGATAGGAGATTGCAGCATATGTACAGGAGATGTAGTTGGGGATTGACGCATTTACACGAGGAGCGGAAGTGCGATTGCGCGGCTTAGAAGGACAAAGTAGATTTCAGAGAGAGCGATCCGTGTAGGAAACAATTAGCTTGATAGTTAGGAATTCATGTATAAATAGGAGTAGGAAGACTAGTCGCGGATTTCTTTATTTTTGCAAGTGTTCAATTTGATTGAACTGCAAACTGTAGACAGGATAGAACAAAAACTGTGGGAGCTGTTGAGCGGTGAGAATGACGCTAGAGATGCTTGCCGGCTAAATCGATAACCCATGGCCAACCATGGTAACTGGATGTCCAGTCTCCCAGATGACCTTTCTCCAAGCCAAACTTTCTTAGTCCTCTCTTCACCTTCTGAACAACTCTCTCTGCTAGATCATCAGCCTCAAGATGATCTCTTGAGGTGGTACGATGATCAATCAATGCTCGATCACACAAAGCCTAAAACTCGCCCAAAAACTCAGTACCATGATCAGTCAACACTTCTGCAGTTGCACCAAATCAGCTAAGCACTGCAGCTAAGAACACATAAGCTGTTCCTTCACTTGACTTGTCGGGCAAGGCCACCAACTCATTCCACTTGGAGAAATGCTCCACCATGACCAACACATATCGATGATGTCGTATAGTCAATGGCAAAACACCTGCAAAATCCAAACTCCAACGATAACCAAGTCCCATAATCGGTAGAGGATGTAGTTGTGGTGTAGGGGCATTGAATAATGCTCAAACACGATAACATAGCATACATCTGGCTACAAATTGTTGCACCTTAGTTTGCATACCTCTCCACCAATAGTGACTTTGAAGTAAGCTATATGTCCACTTTACTCCAAAATGACCTAACTCCTTATGAGCATGTCTGACCAACTGTGCTCTATGAGATGGAAGTGGGACTACACGAATGCTGTCATCTCCCCATACTTGAAGAAGGTGTCTACCTTCCCATCTGAACTGTCGAGATCTCCGTAAAACTCGATCCTGCTCCTTTGCACTCAAGGTGCCCACCAAGGCACCTATACAAAGATACTCCAACAATAGCATGTCATCATGGATGTCTCAGTTTACCATCAAACCGTCCTTAGTCTCAGCGTCCAAGGCTAACATATCTGCTATATGACCCAAGAGAGATATCATATAGCTCTCCAGCGCCAACATACTCAAAAAGGCAGATGCATGCCAACACGACATCATCTCCTCATCAATATCACCGTGCCATCGAGCCCCGGTTTCGTCAACTTGACTTGTACATGGATTTCGACTTAACCCATCTGCATCACAGTTCATCACCCCAGGTCTATGAACAACCGTGAAATCATACTCTTGTAGGATGAGAGCCCATAATGCAAGCTTTCCTGTAAGCTTGTCTGATTCCATCAACCATTTCAATGGTTGATGATCAGTGATGAGAATGAAGGAGTTTCCAAACAAATAACATCTGAAATGTGCCACCGCCCAAACAGCTACCAAACATTCTCCTTCATAAGAACTATACTTCGACTCCGCTACATTGTTGGAATGACTTGCATAAGCCACTACAAACTCCTTCCCCTCATCATCATGTTGGGTAAGCACTCCTCCCAAACCCAACATACTCTAATTAGTATGTACTTGAAACAGACAATCTCTCACAGGTCTCCTCAAAGTAGGGGCAGATGTCAACCTTCCCTTGAGCTCAACAAAAGCTCTCTCGTGTTCATCTCCCCAACTCCACTGTTGATCTAGCTTTGTCAACTTTGTCAAGGCTTTGGCAATAGTGCTAAATCCTCGCACATATCGACGATAGAAAGTTGCAAGTCCAAGGAAAGCTCGCACTCTACTCACATCTGAGGGTTGTGGAATACGGAAGATTGCCTCCACCTTGGTTTGCTGAACTCCCAATCCTCTTGGGTATATATGGTATGACCCAAGTACTCTACCTGCTGTAATGACATAGGGGGACATTATTGAAGTAAATTGCAGTGTAAAGTTCATTCCCAAGGGAATGAGGTACTCAATTAACTGACCAGGAGGAATTACGCATTTAGTCGTCTTTAAATACTCTGGACTGCAGAGTCTAAAGAGCGTAAGAATTAGATTCTGCTAAAATCCAATCCAAAGGTCACAATCCCACTGATTCACAAGACATAAGTATGCATTGGCAAATTCGTTTACTAATAGATGGGGATCTCCCCTCTTACAAGTCTTAGACGAGGCGAAACACTTGTTGAAGTTCTTTTGATCACGCTACGCAAACACAGCTCATGGCCGAATACCATGGTAACTTCACAGGTATTTGGACCAATCTATGCCGATTCTTTGTTGTTTTATTATATGGTAGAGATCCAGACTTACTTGCAGCTATCCGTCGAGAGTCAGGTAAAGTCTTGGACTTGTATAATCCTGATGTTTGGGTTATGGTGTGTTCTCAAAGGGCATAACTCTTCTGTAGAGTCATGCCCATGGCATTTGAGAACTTGGCTATTGCTCAGCATATAGATACTTTGCGTTATGCTACCATCCGAGGAGGTGGATATCGACCTTCAATTTGCAGATTTCATATTGGTGATTACGTTAACTTGCAACAGAGTGCACCGACCATATTGGATGTTATAGCTGGTCGCATCACTCTACAAGTACGTGAGGTTTTACCTTCTGGAGTTTTGGTATGGAGGGTCGTGATGGTATGATTTGGAAGGATCATGTGCGTAATTATGCGTCATGTCACCTTCCAAATATTGATGGTACTATGGATCCAAGCCTAGCAGTTGTACGTGCAGACTTGAGATGTATGTTATGTGGATCAGCTGGTGGAGCAGCAAGTATGTTGATTTGTGATTCTTGTTCGAGAGGATAGCATATGTCATGTTTGACACCTCCTCTCAATGCGGTGCCCAGTGGGCGGTGGAGATATCCTCGATGTGTTTAGCATGCAAGCAGGTCTTATTGTTACATGATATGGATTGCAGATGGACGACTAACGATGGAACATTGTATCACCCGGCCTCCTGATCTTAGCCCCACGAAGGGCATATCATGTTTTGAACTAGATGGCTACCGTTTTGTTAGAGGGACCTAACCGTCAGTTAGGGGGGCGATTGTGGTACACTTGTGTTGGTGTATGACAATCTATGTATTGTGATGTTTGATGTGACAACGATATATGTTGTGATGTGATATGTATGTGCACGACAGCTGTCACGACTTATATAGTGGCATCTCTAGTTAGGTAGATATGCAGGAGCAGATACATCAGTTAGAGCCGGTTGTGCAGTTAGCGCCGTTCGCACTGGGACTGCCGTTAGGGCCGATAACGCCATTGGGAGTCCTAGGGCTCAAGGGGTAGAGTTTGAATTAGGGCTCCTTGGAGGGCAATTTTCGAAGTTGAGCCTTTTAGAGTGTGGCTATGGTGGATAGTAGCTAGTGCAGGAACTTGGAGTCTTTGAAGCACAAAGTGGGTTTGGCTTGACTGTAATCTCTCTTTTATGCTATGGTTATGAACAGGGTGTCCTTGTGGATGTTTTGAGAATAGAAAAAATTATTGTGGTACACCTTTGTTGGTGTATGATGATCTATATATTATGATGTTTGATGTGACAGCAATGTATATTGTGATGTGATATGTATGTGCACGACAAACTCTCAACATCCAAACTCCATACCAAATTGTTGTAACAGCTCTCGTACCTAAGCAATCTCACAAGGACTCAAATATCATTCAAAAGGTCAATAAATTTCATTTATTTCATGTTTTTAGGAGAATATATCCTAAAAACAAGGCTTGAGAGTTGCTACTCAATCTTTCGATTTATACAACTTAGAATTTTACTCTAGTAACTAAAAGTAATTACTATGTAATTTTTTTTATCAAGTTTAATCAAGGTAGAGATCACAACTCCCAATGTGAATGATTACATGACAACATGCAATTGGTCCACTTAGACCTTCTAGAAGCCCAACTATATTTCAATTGACTTTGATGTACCAAGTCAATATCGCCTCTATATTTAAGGATCCTCACCAAGTCAAACAATTGAAATATTAGTGAAGTCAAGTCAAGAAAAGTCAAGATAGACATGTGATAGAATATGACCCTTGATTCTCATTTAACGAAAGAATACTTATTTTCTACTCTACTCTACATCATCTACTCTACTACATCAAAAACTATCATGGCTATCCCTTCAACATAACCGTTCAAGACTTTGACGAGAGATCAATGATTTCAAGACTTTACCGAAAAATCAATTCTCTCGGTAAAGTCTTGAAATCAATGATGAATTTGGCTAGATTGAACTCGTTGCTTTCATTAAATGATATGTTGTTAGTTTTCTCATGTACTTCATATAAAAAAGTTGTATGTTTGAAATGAAAAGGTGATATTCTAATCTGCATGGAGTGAAAGGTATCCCCATTCGTCCCTAAGCTTTCACTATCTTTCATTCATAAAACTATCTAACAACTCCATGAAATCCTCCACCAATAAACTTAGACTTGTTTCTATCTCTTCTTCTACTGATTCCTCATCATAGTCGTTGTCCCCAAATAATCTCCTTGCTATAGCAAGGAGATTATTTGCATGTGGATTGCATTTCTAAGAATTTCATATTGACATTGGACTAGTGAACTACTTCCACTATTCTTGTTCTTCAATTATTTTTTTGGTGTAATAAGCTCATTATCCTTTTTTTGTCTCACAAATTACATAGTTTCCTTCACGACCATCCATCCAATTTGATTAGGGATGCCACATCCCTCAAAAGTGAAGGATGTTGCAAGTGATTCATCACCAAAAGACATTAGAGTTGTGAAACATGTATCATACTTTACTTCTGTAATCATATCATATAAATTGTATTGGTTCTCTTTATTGTCATCACTCTCTTTTGAAGAGTAGTCAATACTCTCTAAAATAAAATAAGATTAAGCTTAATATAAAATCCTTTAAGGAAATGACTTTATTACATAGGATTTTATATTAAGCTTTTATTTTTATTGATTTATATTTTATATTTCTCTTAGTTTAGTAGAGTCATTTTGAACTTCATTTTGCACCAACTATATCACATGGCGTAATAAAACACGTCTCCTAATCTCATCTCACTTCATATACAGATATCGATGTACTCGTCTGTTAGACTGCAAAACAACACCCAAACCTCTGTTGATCTCTCCAAATGGATCCAACACACATATGCCTTCCTTTAGATGTTACCAAATACTAGGTGTTGTATCCAAAGGTGACAACATAGCAAAGAAAAGAATAATTTCCTTTGTCTCCTCCATCCATAACCCTAGATATATGGGTCCTTACCAAGTCAAATCAATCAAATACTAGTCAAGTCAAAGAAAATCAAAATAGCCATATTATGGAATATGACCAATGAGTCGCACTAAATAATTAAATAGTTGTTTTCATCAATCATTCTTCTTCATTAAGAACTATCCTATTTATTCCTTCAACTTAACCATAACTAGTTTAGCTAGTTATGGTTAAGTCATAACTAAGCTAAACTTGATTTTTAAACTTAGTCACACATAAAATCATACTTATATATAATCACACTTTATTCTATAGGTACAACCATATGTCTTATAGAACAAGGGACATTTTTGTGCTACAGATATTCCATTGGCTAATCCATTTCAAATCAAGCTTCAATGTGTGTTGAAAGATCATTTCATCCTGTGGATTGTTTTTCACTTTGACAAGAAATTTATGACAATCATAATGGCTTCTCCATGGCCAATATCTTTTCCAGTGGTAATGTACGATGTGGAATGAGATCTAACTTTGATCATCTCGACTTGATTGACTTCAAGATGGACATGAAATTTATAACTAAAGTTTTGTTTAACACATGGGTTTCGATTTGCTACTTTTGAAAATCTAAGATTAATCATCAAACGTTTGTTGTGAGTAGGTTTGAAAAGTATTATTATATTAAGTTTTAGCTTCTCTTGTCTCTTTTGTTGTGTTTATTATTGTAAATCAGGATATGATCATTGTGTTAACTTTGAACTGAATTTAGTTTTCTCTTGCAAATCATTTTTACTCATATATATATATATATATATATATATATATATATATATAATCGAGCATATTATACTTTTTGAACCATGGATGCAAACTATTTACATGCTTGTGTGAGTAAAAGATAAATTTTTCCCAATCTATGATTTCTCATTGGAGGAAAGGTGCATCAATGAATGAGAAAACAACTTGTCTCAGGGATTAGGTGTTGGCTTTGTCAATTGCGGTTTTTGGGTATTAATCTTTTGTATGTGAGTTCTATATGGAAGTACGGGTGGAAATTTAAATCAAAGGTTCATAAATCTTTTGGAGATGAATTTAGGAGTCCACAATTGGCTGCTACTCTAATGGCTTCAATGAATTTTTTAATTGCATAGTGCCGTGATTCAACTTTGATAATTATCAAAAATTAGAGAGTTCTCATTCGTCTGCATGTGTTGGCTCCTTTTCGTGCTTGATGCATGTTTGTATGATCAAATGAATGTTGTGTGGTGTGTGAGAGTTATGCTTAGGTTCCTTTTCAGTATGACTACTGTGAATTTTTCTTATAGTGAGGCTAGAAGAAATGATTAGTAGACTTTGGAGTATGTGATATGGTGGCCGGTGCATGTTGCCTAAATTGATTTCTTAATATCTTCCATAAAAGACTATCTAAGAGAAAGTGAGGATGAATCTTAAACCTTCTCTACTTCCATGTAACCATGTTACTCCTAAATATGACAGCAAGACTCACGACAACATAGATTTCAATTAGCATATATGACATTTGATCCATAATTAGTATATATCCTCCAATTAGTGTATACTTGTGTAATACACATTCAATGAGGGTTGGAAATTATTTTTTTTCTAATTTTTAAAAAAAAAACTAAGTGCAAATGGTGTAATATATCCTATTTATTGAATTGTCAATATAAAAACCTCATTTCAAGTTCCAATTACTAAGATAAAAGGGGGAAACTGCTTGATGCAGCCTTTACTTACAGACATTTACCGGACCATAACTCCCACAAACTTTGACCCCATCCAAACTCCCGGTGCATGTCATGTCTCATTATGAAAAGATAGCAACCACTAAGCACTGCAAAAAGTTCATCACAAATTTAATTCCATGCCCAAACGAGAATAAAATGACTTTAGAAATATAAGCTAAATCAAATAACAGTTGGATTCCGAAAGAGTGATCAATGAAATACCCATAAGAAGTATTCAGGGCTTTCAGCACACCATGAGTCAACCCCTGCCAATGTTTGTGGTACATGTAATCAAATCCAATCACCCCGCTGGACCTTGGACCAATGCCAGCCTGTTAACGGTTCCATAATCTGCTGAATAAACTACAACGCACAAAGAATTTTACGAGTCCACAGTTTCGAGCAAGGCCTAAGGATCTGAATTTAGTAAGAATATTGGAACTCGCGTAGGCCATTTGGCTGAACAATGTGACAATCACTTATATTATGATGTGCGGGGCTTGTCGAATAGAAACTTCGACAGGATAAGTTAAGGGCTGTTCGAAACTTCGAACAACCTTGTAAGCTTCTAAAGTTATCAGAAATGAATTCAGGTGAAACAATGGACCGAAATGACTTGCGTCAGCATGTTCTTCCTACCTGGATTTAAGCGGTAGATCCCTCAAGAAATCTTTCGTTCAATGACTTCTCTCGCAATGCTTGTTCTTGACTATCTGACTCCTTGAACACAACATGGCGTGCTGTATTCACCCAAACTTTGGGAGGACTTCGATCCTATACTGAAAGTAGTAGCCCAGGAGAACTGCCAAATTTCACTTTCCAAGCAAAGCTTGATGGGGCTATATTTTTGAACTGACCAAATCGATTCGTTTCTTACGCTATGGGAGAAACAAGACAAGCTTCCCGTCAACCGCGGACCGATCCTATGGAAGAGGCCTTAAACAAGATACAGAGTACGTGGACAACACATTCTAGTGCAAGGCTGAAGTGATCAGTCCCTTCTCTAGCTGACATCAAGTTTAAGTGCACGGCAAGTAACTAACATCGCAATTGAACATATGTAGGACGCGGATGGGCTTTGGGCTTTGGGCCCGTGTGTATAAACGTCCGATCCATAGACTGAATTACACATTCAGCACTTATATGTCAGTCTGAGGACAAGTTAACCAAGAGCTAGCTAGAGTAGTGATAAAATTGTGCGACTGAATGCACAGAAATCACTGCAGCCTAAGTTGGATGCGATCAGAAAATCAGTGCTCACACGAGAGTCAAACTTCTCAGTCGATACAGTATATATGACCTTCAAGCAAACTGATTCTTGTTTGTACTATATGATTTTACTTCTAAATTTCAACTATGTGATGTTTCAGTTTGGAGTACTTCTAAGTGAAAATATCAAGTGTAGATCCATACATGACAAATTTGGGGAAATTAATGTTGATCCAGAAATACATCATTCTATGAACACTTCAGAGTCATTCATGTGAGTGACTACGGAATGCTCATTATAAGGCTCGAGATCAGAAGCATATGTTGGTAAGAGGTAGAAAAAAAGCATGCATTCTTTCAAAGTTCGGCAATTTTGCTGGTAAGCATTTCGTGCAAATGGGATGCGATCATGGGATGATGTAGTCATTTTCACAAACTGATCAAGATGTCAAATGAATAAGACTCTCTCAGTTGTACAGACCGTGATTATGGCAGCTATATATCATTCAGTTGATTTTAATCTTCATTTTGAGTAAATTGAAATTTGCACAAGTATTCAATATTCCTGAAATGATATTTTCTGCAGAATTTCACAATTTGTTCACATTCTTCTACTAAACAACTTTTATAAGATCTCATATTAAAATAACATTTTTGCTAATCAGGGATCATTTAGTACAAATGATCAATGGTTATATGTTTTGGACCTAGGACTGAATATGAGTATAATGGAGTTATAAGTGTCAACAACCTCGACCAGCTTCTGAAGCCATCTTAGAAAAAAACCAAAGTGATGTATCGTACACGTAATCATAATTTTATGCATTTCCTACTCAACTTTGACTAGGTTCCAGATATTCTTCACTTGCTGCTTCTAATGCAAAAGTAGCAACGTTCTCGATGAACAAAGTATTTTCCCCTTCGAAAAATTCCACTTACTTGAACCTCATTGTATTCAACTCTCAAATATTGATCACCCCTGCTTCATTTGCCTTCATGGTTGGCTGCACTAATCAGAATAGTCACAGCTACGCAAACAGTATCGGACACAATTCTGAATACAATAGTTAGCTTCATGCAACTTCGACATTTGCACAAGTTCATAGTTGATATAAGGCCTACAGATTTATAAATGTTGACAATGTACAGACTGCACGTCGTATGGGTATAGAGAGAGCCCTAATTGCCCTCCGCAAAAGCTCTCAACTTTGCCGCATTTTTAAGTGTCGGGGCACGGATGCAAGATTGTATGTCCATGTGGTTGCCGATTTTTCTCATTGACATTCCCTGGGCCCCTACTGGAAACAGAATCCATCTTCAGATTTCTGTACTCTAAAAAGTACATATACAAAATACCATCCTCATGTCGCCAAGAGCTTATGCGAAGCTGCAGTGAGAGGGATATATGCTTCAGAACACCGTCTGCTTCCTTTTACCGAAAGGTAACGATGATATATCGAGTACATGTACAAGTTTTAGGACATGGATGAAATCAATCAGTTCCTGATATCTTCTCCAAGTAATAACTGATGAAGTAGGCAGCAAGTGCTGCCAGACCTCCGTTGCCCAGAACAGTGAAAACTGAATTCAGATACCTCTCCCCTGATATCTTCGCCTTGCAGATGCCGAGAAGAATCAACGCCAGGGCCGTTACGAGACAGGCAACACCGAATTTTAGGTAGATGCTATCTGTGATCGGATGTAGCACAGCGAATGAAAGAAGTGGAGTACATCCAAAAGCGAGAAACGAAAAGAAGGTGACGAGTCCGTTTTTAACGGCACTTTCATCTTCATCTGGAGGGAGTAGTCCATCGTCCATTGTCATCTTCGCTTTGGTCAACACGTTGCCGTACTTGGTAAAAATGGCAACCACCTAATTATCAAGAAACAATAGATAGATTACTTCAAGACACATTATCTCTGTTTTTTCTATCCTAAATAACAAACTCAAGCTGCAAAACAAACCTTGCAAGGGGCTAGTGACAAGTCATACTGCATGACATCCTTCTTATGTCAGAAGTGTGCACAAAGCGTTTTAACTTTTGATGACGAGCTTAATGGAAGATCGCATGTGGAAGAAATCGAATGAAAGGAGTGGGCCTTACTTGCTCAGCATCACTACGCTCCATCCCATGCTCCACGTATACATTGACCAAGTTCATAACCTGTTGTTCCATGTTATTTCTAAACTCCCAGTCTGATAGTTCCTTCTGTGTGGCTGCGTAACTTTGCTCCGTAGTGGAGGACAAGTAGTCTCCAAAACCCATGGATATTCCATCGGCTATAAGATTCGCACAGCCCAGTACGAGCACGGCCCCTGTACAAACAACCCAATAAACCCACCGGCAGTTTCGCATCACAAACATTCGGACCGCAAACACTACCAACTATGAACTTTTCCGATACAATAGCCGTCAAATCTTTCCTTCAGGTCAAATTTACAGCCCTGAGAAAAGTTCTTGGGAGTAAAACCCGTGGAACCGATTACACTGTATGCAGGATTATCATTCACAACACTGAGTGGAACCCTCAGCCTCAAGATGTGTACATTCAAACGTAAGTGAGAATGCTGGTGATGACAAAAATTCATAGAATTTAGTTCCCATTTGACAGTCACTCAGACTGAAATTTCCTCGTCTCTGGATCTCTTTCTTTCCTCGACGTGAAAATGATATACAAGGGGAAACCTCGAAGTGTTCAGTACTAGGTGTCTACGACGATTGTGTAATGTGCATGAACGGGTCTTGGTTTGTTAATGTTCAAGTGTCTTTTCAGCCTAATAGTCTTTCGATAATCACAGCGCAGAAAACAAGATTCTGTAGGCAGAGAAGGTACCTGCACTGTAATGTCCACCAGAAACAGAGGCGACCAGAGCGAAACTCGTGACAATAGCGTCAAGTCCCCCGTAAACCATACTCTTGATATACTCTCCTCCCCAAGGTGTCTCGTCAGGCCTGTCATCGTTTGCTGAGGCCAAATCAATGTGGCTACCGGAAACTGTGCCTTCTGCGAATCGAACATGTTTCGGATTCTCTGGATCGAGCAGTGGCTCCGACATCCCACTTCTCTTACGATGAAGAGAAGTATGACGAAATTTGCCACTGCCACCCTCGTGACGCCAACTCCTTGACCTCTCAATGTCCATTACGTCTCTTTCAGCGTCGGCCAGCTTTATTTCAGTTCAGTTCTGCACTCAGAAGCAAAAACGTAAGCACGTACATCCTGACGAACTTCAGAACTGTATTCCGGCCTTTACCTCAACACCAGAGTTTTGGGTATGTTTTGAATTTAACTCTCATGCTCCTGCTGGGTGACAACGACAGCTTCACGGTGACCTCTGATGACTCAGAAGTCTTCCTTATAGAACTTCTCCTCGCAGTGTACAATATTCTCAGTAGCCTTGTCTACGTCGGAGATACAAAGTTTACAAAAACATTCGTTCTGTGATACGTCTCCATAAGCAAAGTCCAGAACATGGATGGAAATTCATGACACAGATACATTAATGGGATACTTTTACGCCGAACTGTTCAAAAACTGAAAGATTCTTGACCAAGAACGGTCATTCCATTGCAATAGCTGAACTGTAGGAACAGAGTCCGCGAAGAGAAGAGCAAGCTCACTTTCTGAAAACTTAGCAAGGATCGCCCTTTTGAGTTCTGTTGCGCAGGAGCAGTATGTACCACGATTAGTAGACAATCTGGAGGTAGCAGTGACACAACATGTGCTCGTCTACGGCCCACAACCTCAGTAACAATGAGAAAAGACGGACAGTTTCGGTGCACAAGATCGGCAGAAGGAAAGCACAACAGCACTGCCAATCAGCAGGCCCAGAAAGAGAAAGGAAGAATGAAATGCATTGGAAGTTGCTGAAGGAGCAGATATGAGCCCCACCTTCTGAGACCGAGCTTCTGGTTCATGATTCGCAATGCGGCGACGTAGGTGGCACTCTGCACAATTGCACGAGACTCGACACTCGAGCGGCGTGCATGCAGATACTGCGATCTACCAGATGGACGAATGAGCACTGGGCCACGGGTCTCGAGCTCGGCTCCGGCCTACAGAGAGCCATCTGGCAGTGGAACGAGGGTGAAGAACCTCTGCGTGCAATTTTCGACCCCTTGCCCAGCTCTCGACCGGACCCACGTGCGGTCGAGACGACGATCCCAACCTCAGCTCAGAATGTCATTTTGATTCGGTCAGAGATTCGACCAGTGCAGTCGAAACATGTGTGTGATCCCGATCACAAGCTGCTCGCCTTCGTTATTAACTCCAGAAAGTCATTGAACGTTCAATGTCGTGATGGTCATCGAGCCCAAGCATCCACTTGTCAAATGTGCACTAAGCAACGTTTCCAGTCAAAGATCCTGTGGTTACTCAATTTAGTGGGCAATTATGGTTACTTCGATTACAAGGCATACAGGACAGTACAGTTGGACATCCAAATGGAAAAATGCGCGCAATAAAACTTTAGCTCATTTAGTGCCTTTGAGAGTGAACGAGTTGTTGTATTGGTTAGATGTTCGACAACGCAAACGGGTTAATCTCTTACGGTTACTGGACCGAGCACCTGTACCTTGTACTTAATATAAGGCAGATCCAGATATCATCCAGAAAGAGTCGTTCCGTCCACATCTGCTATTACCGGATGTTCAAGTTCAACACAACCAACGTGGCGTTTAGGGTATGGCAATTCCCTGGTACAGACAAAAGTGCACCAGGGCCACGTTGAAACTTGCCAGAGCTCGGTTCAGTCACCCACATATCAACCCCACTCGCGTTCGAGAGCAGAGAATGTGAAGACGTCGTGCATCTACGTCAGATAAAGATAATAGGTAGTACCTAGGCCAGAGCAGGGACCCTTCCTATCGGTCTACACTTTTTGGATTTCAAAACCTGTACGACGAGTGACGAACTTCCGGCATGTCCAAGAGTTAAAATGTGTTCTTCTTTCCCTGTCTCATTACTTGCCATCGACATGGTCGCCGTTTCGAGATATGGCCTCTGCTGCTCAGGCCAGGGTACATTCGCCTTGGCACAGGACCCACACTACACAATAGGACCCCTCGTGAGCACTTTTGGGCTTTTACAGACATCTTTTTCTTCAGTTCCAAGGCCGCAGGTATGCGACGGCTACCATCCGATAGAATGAACGTGTCTTCTCACAATTTGTTACATGTTCGTTGCAATGATCCCCAAGTACTCAAACGTAGTAAGAAAACGTTAAGTGAGAAACAAAAACAAGAGTGAGAAGTTCATGAACAGCAGGTGGCACTAATTCCTCACCCATCAATAATTCAGATGTCTTCGTGTGTGAGAGAGATACGAAAGACCGTAATGTGAGGTTCAACTTCGCACATGGTCTGAAAAAGTGATCATGAAAACTTCAGGGCTTGACCACGATGTCTAAACTTTGAGAAATTTGAGTTTTTCAAAACTGACTCTAGAGAAACAGTCACGTTGCACAAACGAGAACGTTCAATCTTCTATGGTCCTGAATATTATGCTCTGATTTCGGTAGAATATTTGAGGTCAGGACCTTCTTTACAATATTAGTCTCCGAAATCTCTAAAGTACGCAAGAGTATTGAGAAGAAAACAATGAGTCCTAACGCTCCATGTGGAGCACATCACTAGCGCTATATTTGCTCTTCCGTAGCATCGCTTCCATTCACGTGATCTCATACATGAAAGGATTTCGTCCCTTTGTCTAGCATGTCAGGATTGACCACGTTTCAACCCAGCTTACAGACAGTCTCATAGCTGCAATAAAGATCACTCTTCAGTCACACAAATATGTTCATAATCTTCACACGTGAGACCTATTGTTCGTCCTACAATAGCTCAAAGATGCGTAACTTGAAAGGTGTTACAGCTGTAGACTCATTTCCCTACTTGCATCCCGTGTTGTGTGTGTGTGTGTGTGTGTGGCGGGGGGGCGTTTATGGGGTTGGGTGGCCGGGCGGTGGTGGTGTCTTTAGTCTTCAGGTATAACAGGCACATACTAATGTACACACTTCCAATGTGTACAACAACATAACACATTCTGATATATGCTTATGCATAAAACGATACGGTTCTTGTCTGTGGATCGGACATTTACACTATAATGAAAGCAATGCAGAACTCAAAGAAGTGACTAATAAGGAGGATAAGGAAGGTGCAGGGACAATGACTCTCAACAAAAGACAAACATAGCATAATACGGAGAATATATACTTACAGGAACATTGTGAATGAGGCCTTTCAGGCCCATCTCTGAAAGGGAAGCCCGCTACATCTTGGCGCCGAACTCGGTGAAGCATGCAATGCTCAGCTAATCCAGTGATAATTGCCTCACCCACTGCAAAAATGGTTCACCTTTGCACACGAAACAGCCTGGGTTCAAACAGTTCACCCAGAACGGAGATCTAAGGACACCAAGCTTTTCTTGAACTGCTTGCTTCACAGTTGAACATCCTGGGACCTTACTTCCTTTGCCCCAGCCAGTTATGATAAACACCTGATCTGGTACATTTTTTGTTTTAAGCATTGTATCTCTGAAGCTGGCTAACGTCCTGGTGAGAGCAACCAAGGCGGTCCCAACAGACATGGAGTGGAAGTCCATGAACCAGAGATTGCGACTCTGCTGCATGGTGACAGCTTGAGGATAGTAGTTGTTTTCTAAAGCGTAATCCCAAAGATGACCTGCTTCCGCATTCCGACCCAGGTTATGCAGAAACATGATTAGTGCATCATTGAACATAACTTTGCTCTCCATTTCTTCGTCTTGCAAGGAGTCAAAAAAACGCTTGCATTCTGCGCTAATGTCCTCGAGATCGGCTCCAAGAAGCTTGTTCACAAACGCGTAGGATGGATGTTCCACCTTTGCTAGTACACCCAACAAAGCATCAACTTGTTCCTAGTGCTCGCAATCCGAGCAATACTGCAACAGTATCGCACTCAAACTACAGTCGATGGTTATGCCGAGTGTGGCCATATTTCTGAAAATTTCCAGCACCTCATCATACATGTGCACTCGTAAGTATGTGGATATCAAGTTTCTGAAAGTGACTATGTCTGATACTACCCCTGAATCTGATAAGACCTTGTGCCAGTGTGTCACCTTCTCAATATTGCCTACTTTGCCCCACATATCAATCAGTATGTTGTAGGCTGGAAGCCTAACATCATGGCCACATTCCTTCATCTTTCCAAACATATTCTCAGCATCTTCGTACAACCCAGCTTTGCCCAAGACCTCCATCAATGTGATGAAAGTTCCTGAATCTGGCTGCAGACCAGCAGACAGCAGGTTCCTATAACTTTCCAAGCTAAGATCTGGATTTCCTGCCTTGGAGTACATATCAATAAGAGTGTTGTAAGTTACTATATTCGGCTCACAACCTCGTTGTTGCATTTCAGTAAAGATTTCCTGAGCAGCTGTAGGATTGCCAGATTTCCCCAGGCAATGGATCAAAGCATTGTAGGTGAACACATTTGGTTCCAAACCTGCTTGCTGCATTTCATGATAAAAGTCCATAGCTTTGTCGTAATGCCCACATTTCCCACAGATGTCTATCATCCTTGAATAGCATATAACATCCAAGGGATACCCCATCTCCTGCATTTGTAGGAAAAGATCCAGCGCTGCAGTAAAGTTTCCTACTTTGCCGAAACAGTCAACCATGGCAATCAGAATGACAGAGTTCGGTTGCATACCAGCACGTTGCACTTCCTCAAAAAGTTGCAAACAGCTCTCCAGCAGGCCCAACTTCGCGTGATGGCATATCAGAATCCCGTATGTCTGCACATCAGGAGCACGGCGGGATGCCTTCATCTCCCGAAAAAGATCAACGGCTGCTGGCAAGTTTCCAGCCCTTCCATAGCAGTCGATCATAGAATTGTAATTGACTGTATTTGTCTGCACGCCCACCGCCTTCATCTCATGAAATAGTTCCACAGCTTTCTGAAAGAATCCTGCCTTCGAATGAATATCTATAATTGTTGTGTAGGCCACGGAATCAGGTCGATAGCCTCTTGCCTTCATGTAATCAAAAAGCCTGCTAGCTCCTACGACGTCACCCGCTTTGCCAAGACAGTCCATGACTGCACATAATGTGACAAGATCGGGCTTTATTCTAGCCCGCAGCATTTCTCTGTACAATTCAAAAGCTTGTTCGAATAATCCTGCCTTTGCGTGTGCATCTATCATGTTGGTGTATATAAAAACATCAGGTTTACAACCCGATGCCTTCAAGTCACCAAACAGTGCAGTTGCGGCATTCAAATTCCCAGCCCTGCCAAGACAGTTTATCATTAGGCTGTATGACATAACGCTCGGCTGGAGACCCTCCTTCCGCATTTTGTTGAACAAATCCCAAGCTTCCTTCACTGCACCGGTCCTGGCAAAGATATTCATGACAACAACATAGGTGACATGGTTCGGTTTGCAACCAACTGCCTGCATATGCTGAAACGCATCCAAAGCATCTTGGTAACGGTTTGCAGCACTAAAGCCCTTGACCAGAATCGTGTATGTCACAACATCCGGGCTGCAGCCAGCAATATACATTTCTTCCATCAAACCTTGCGCTGCATCGAAGTCCTTCGCGAGAGTCAATAAACGGATCATGACGTTGTAGGTGAAGGCATTGTGCTGGTAATCTGTTTGTGAAGTGGCCCACTGAAAGAATTCCCGTGCAAGGCTCACATCTGTTTGTCGCTTGAGAACCTCACTAACATGGAACGGATCCAGCTTGATGCCCATCTGTGAAAGCGAAGCCAAGTTATCGGCACGGTTCAAGATTCGGCAAACATGATCTATAAGAACCTGCCCTCTGCCCAACTGAGTAGGCCTACCTTCTCTATCTCTACCTTCTGCAGGCCTATATCTAGTCGATGAACCCCTGCGCTTTCTTTCTGCATTCCGCTTGATCACAGGGACCCCATCCAGTGCAGCTGACGAAATTGTGCAAAAGTGCGCAATTTTTCTATCGAAACCACTTGATCCACCAGTAGAAAGTCCGGGGCTGGAGGACCCATGTGATACTTGTCCCGGCATCAAAGAAGCCAAAACCCACCTACTGGCTAAAATGCTCTTCACGTCAGCCAGAGAGAATTCTGGTTTGACGAATGAAGCTCCTTTCCGCTTGCAATTCTGCCTACAATCCGTGACACCAGTAATATTAGCCTTGGTGTCATCGACTGGAAGACGGTTAGTTTCTTTAGAATTCTGAGGATCGACATTAAAGGGGTGATCCCCATAAGCAGTTTCGCAGTCGAACATTCTTACAGCCAACAGCCGGGGTAGTCTTTCAGATCGAAAAACTGCACGCCGTGATGGATCCCGAAGCAGCATCTGCAACAGCCCCATGGCTCACCGGCCTCTTCCTCCTGAATCTCCAGCAACTGAGGTACTTAAACGCAGCTAATCCGACACATGAGCGCTTTGTTTCCCCCATTCATCCCCATTCCTACTCATGCCAGTCACGTCCGACCACAAATCCCTGTTCCATGGAGCGCAAGTTCACCTCTGTGAAAAATGCTCAACTAAATTTCAATAGAGTTCTACATCGCCGCAGCTTGAAACCAACACCTTTCGTATTACCAAACTATCATTTCGTACTACGTAGGATCCTAAAGTACAAATCGGATGTTCCATAGCAATAAGGCAAAGCCTTGCCTTGCCTTCAGGTAAATCCACCCGCAAACCCAACCTCCAATCTGCTTCCGGCATCCCGATTAATTCCTGTATCGCCATTATCATAGTCTCCGAGCGTATGTAGTCCTGATTCGTCCTGCACCAACAAATGAAACAAACTCTTCTTCAATCCACCGCTTTGTAAGCTAGGAACTTGAGAATTTTCCACTGCGTGCTATCTAGTGCTTCAACACTCTCACTTTGTAACGACCCAAAACCTCGAGAAGGAACGCAGTTTCACTCCCAGTTCACAATTTCAGCCTGATTACGCACATTCCGGGCATACTCGTGGTCCTCATTTTCGGTCCCTATCGTCATGTCTGACGTGACTCTAACGATGTCATCAATAAAACCACTGCCAGCCCCGGAACAAGAGCAATGCTGCATTTGGCCTTGACAGCATATCCCTGCACTGCCTTTACGCCAACACTTGGCTGCGTCCCTCAATATAGCCGCCAATGGCTACTAGGGTTTAGGGTTCTTGAGTGGCGTTGCAGCTTCCGACATTTGAGAACAAGCGGAACGTCCAGTGAAGAACATACTGTGGTTGACCAAAACGTGTACGTCGATGTGGCAACGAACTGCTCAACTGCACGGCGTAAAATGGGGACAGAAGAGAAAACCGCGCACAGCAGCCTTGACGTTTGTACAAACAACTGTGGTAGAACAGAGCGGCGACGTCTCCTCCGGTGAATTCATGAGATGGCTAGAGAATTAACTTTCCTCCTTCCTTTTTTGAAAATGATTCGAACATTCTTATTTCATCCCTGAATGCTGATTTATTTGATTATCTATGGACTCGCTCTATTCCCGGCAATTTCATATACCACATGCAAGTAAATCACAATTCATTCGCACATATATGCATAGCCAAAAGGCTCTTTTATAACGTCCCCCACTCAAAGGCAGAGAGTATGAACCCCCGATATCATCTTGGGAGAGCAGTGTCTCCACAATTGAACCACGTGTGTTTGGCAATTTATCATTTTTCCCAATTTGCCTACCATATGGATGTCATATTCTACTATGGCCCGTTCACTTCCCGAATAAACAATCTGATTAGATGCACACTCATCAAGTTCAAACATTAAAACTAAAACCCAGTAAAATAGCTAAAGGGATGGGAATACCCCATCAAGTAGTCCATGGATGAAACCAAAGTGGAAGGATGGGACCAGCCTCCAATAGCATCACAATGGAAAATATGTCCTACTGCATCTAAGAAATCCCAACTATCTAGGTTGAGGGGTCTACATACTACAAGAGCATCCCAAGAAGCATCACCTAACCTCATTGCTCTCCTATAGATTGCACCAGCCAATGTTCTTTGTAGAGCAATGGATATACACTGCCTAAAATAGGCTACACAATATGCTAACAAACATGATATCCCTTGTCGCCTAGTATGGTAGGCTCTCGCTCACTATTTCACGAACTTGTTGAATTCAAGCTTGGCTGATGCCGCTCCACTCGCTGTCCATCTAGGAGGATAGGTAATAACTCCCTCCGAAATTGTGTCATGTGTCATAGCCTCATAGCTTGTCTTAGCTTCACCCCTAGTCTCTCCTCAACTATGCAAAGAACTCCATAATATGATTAAATGTTGGGATCTCTAAACCCAACTCAACTAGCTCCAACCGTGTTATCAATGACAGGTACAGAAGATGAACTTGCGCCATCAAACATTGTACTCCAAGTGCTGAAATAATCCCTTCCAGTCCATAAACGGACTAAACAACATAGAATTGCACCATCCATTGTAAATCACAACATGAATCAAACTTCTATATGAAATCATCTAACTCAATCGTATCCACTATACCTGAATATCGTCTGGGACATAGATATCGTCTATGTCTCACAACAACAATGTGGGAACACACTCCAAGATATCACCATGCTCATCTCCGTAAATCTTTGACATCAAATCATAGTCTTTTGAGAACCTCGGATGTCAAGGTACTGCACTTCGCTACGGGTGCATCCACATTTAATTTTAGCAATCTCTACTTTAGAATCTCCAAAAAACTCCGATATGACACTAATTTATCATCTCCGTAACCATACAGCAACATGTCTCCAACTAAAATCTAGTTCCCAATGACTCCCTTTTCCCATGCTTGGAGCTTTTTCCCCATTGCCTGCACATTCCTTGCAAAGATCTCTCCCCAATTCAACTTCATCGATCCTTCTACAAAGCCTTCAACAATGTTTGGAAGAGATGTCCATATGAAGATACCTGGAAGACAAAAGGGAGTTTCAATTGAGTGTAGATGCATTTGAATGGAAGTTAGAGTAATCACCAAATGGTGTAGGTACTCGTTACTTCCCTAACGAGGGCGAGATCCGTGTAGGCAGAGATTGAGATAAGATGTAAGATTGTATATAAAAAGTACCATAATAGTTTGAAAGAGCTCAAAGTACACTTAGTAAATAATAAAGACAGTCAAAATTGCCCATGAAAGGTAGGGCCAATATTTGGTGCATTATTTACCCAAATCCAAGCCATATCAACTTTGAGCATCAGCCCATCAAGTGGAATGGATCCATGTATGGGAGTACCCCTTTATGAGCCTTCCCCCAAAGATGAAGCATACAGAGTGCATGACATGGGGAGTGCCTCGACCATATTAATGGTACAAATTCTGCAGTATACTCCGTGAAAATGGTAGTCACCATGTCACAACGAAAAATGGAAGGTTACCACATTCCTCCACCACTAGACCTAATGCTTGTTATAATTGTGGGGCCATGGGGCATTGATCACCCCATTGCCCACAACCATATCGATGAATGGCTTACTAGCCATGGTGTAATATTTGAAGGAAGCTCGGACACACACATGTGGAGTGCGACAAGCTGTCCCAACCAAGAGGAGACAATAAATGGTACCCAACTTGGGATGTGCGATTTGTCACATCTCCGAAGAGGGACATGGGAGTTCATCAGGTAAGTATGGAGGAACAACCCTCTAAGGAAGGATCAGAATGGCCTGAGGAAGTGTTAAAAGTGCTATGGGTCTCTACCCAAAGTACAAAGCTGCACCATCCCATGTTAGTGAGCATGTGCGAATCAAAGACAAGAAGAAGGGGTTAACTAAGGAAGAACCAACCAAAATCATCCCATCCGCTAGAGCTAAAACATCACTCCATGAGTAGGAGGTAATATCAGAATTTGCCGCTGATATTCCGGCTGAAGTGCAAAATTAGGAGGCAAGCATACGGCTACCGGGGAGAAGCCTATTGAAGAGCATCAAAAGATATCACTTTGGCAGCAGATATAGTTGACTTAGTAGAAGTAAAGCCTAATATTACGATGAAACAGTTAATGGATGATAATAAAGCTTATAAGAATTCCTCATTCAAGCTTTGAGATCTAGTAAGCCAAGAGCTTTACGACGAGACAAACTACTTACTATGTATTCAGTAGAGTAGAAAGACTTGGGGACGTCTGAAATTGAAATTGAGATTGCGGGTTATATTTTGATTCAGGGTACATCGTCAACATCATGACAGAGAATACAACCTGCCTTGGGATACAAGAAATATGAAGCTACACCTCGAGTGTTGCACCTCGTAGACCAATCACTAAACAAAATGATGGAAGTATTACGAGGTGTCATGATGCGCATTGGTGGAGTACCTTTCTCCCTTACCTATATCATCCTCAAACCTCAAGAGGAGAATAGATACAAGGTGTTTATTGGGCGACCATGGTTGTAAAGT
The DNA here is from genome assembly GCA_014180765.2 of Marchantia paleacea. Classification (NCBI taxonomy): domain Eukaryota; kingdom Viridiplantae; phylum Streptophyta; class Marchantiopsida; order Marchantiales; family Marchantiaceae; genus Marchantia; species Marchantia paleacea. The sequence continues at coordinate 312,869 of MUAA02000121.1, forward strand.
GTGAAAGTAACCGTCACTTGGCAGAAGAAGACCTTGTCATTCTTCGACCCGGAAGCCTCATCAACTAGGAAGGTAATCATCTCCTAGAGCAACTTGAGATACAAGGGAGAGACATCCTGAGATCCTAGCAATGACAACACCGATTCAGGGTACTCTTTAGAAGATAGGGTGAATTATCTCGAGTGCTACAAGGTGGAAGAATAACTATCTTTCAAGGAAGAATAGTAATTATAGATCAGTGTGGGGAGGAATGAGCCTAGCCACACTAATGAAGTTGTAGGCCTTGACAACTGGGAAGAAATATTGTTGACAACAAGACATCAAAGGAAAATAAAACGAAATTTACCATTAGCGGATCTAGATAACTTGTTGACTCTTCTTTGATGTTTTGAAGATGTGTTTACATGAAAAATAGAAGATATGAAGGGTATATCCCAGAAATGGGGAGAACATAGAATAGATTTGATAGAGAGGGCAGTTCCTATGAGACAACGCAAGTATTGATTAAACCCGAAATACTTTATGCTGGTTAAGAATGAAATTGATAAATATTTACACGTAGACATTATTTAACTTGGGTTGAGTAGTGAATGGGTTGTGTCTATTATAATTGTGTCTAAAAAAAATACCAAAAAGATTCGTGTTTGCCAAGATTTCATAAAGTTGATTTTTATCATGGCGATGGAACTACTTGTGTTGAGAGTTGTGTGAGGAAGTTTTAGCCTAGAATGTAGCAAATCCTATTGGATTGAGAGAAAATCCAAATACATGGGATGCAATCTTGATATGATTAAAGAACTCATAGAATTCTCACGCTCCATGTACATCTCCTTTCACTTATCAGCGGCCAAGCAGTCTCGAGGAGCCCTAAATTTTGAAAGGAAGGAAGTTTCGAAAACTGTAATGCAATAGGCTAAAATGAGTTTGAGGTCGGGAACGGGGACGGGGAGGATGGTGATTCCAGACGGGAAGGTGCGGGATCCAAATGTGCACATACCTCGTCTGTTTGCGGTGCAATTTGACCCGCTGTCACCGCAGTTTTAGCAGTCGCAATATCCGTGGGGCCCGTCTCTCGTCCGTCTGCACGTAATCTCACGCGGATCGTAAGTCTTCTCCTCTGAGGCTGTTGGTCATCACAATTGCTGTCGTCGCGGTTCAGTGTAACTTCGCCATATTTTCTGGGCTCCGAGTGAATTTGTCTAGGTTTCCTACCCTGACCAGCGATTGATACCGAAAACAATAGAATTATCTCATTCCCTGCTGCTACGTCTTCCTTTCTTCTGTGAAACCGAAGGTTTTGCACCTCCTCTCTTGAATCTCCACGTTAGGTTATATCGTGGTTTGATTAGATTGCTTGTGAGTTCCAGGGAAGATGATACTTTTTTATTGCTTCGACTTTTGGTTGAAATATTCTTCTATCCTGCCCTTCTTTGCCGTGCAATTCAGCTTATTTGAAGCGAAAGGGAGCCGTGGGAGTAATTGGGATTCAGTTTTCTTCCGCGGATCTCGTTCTTTATGCAGTTGTTTGTAGCAGAGGTCGTTATATATCTTTGGTTCGTCCGTGATTGGATTCGAGTCCATGTCCGTGTGTTTTGCTTGTCAGTTATTAACTTCAAAATTGATTCATCTGATCAAATAAGGAGCTGTTTTTGCTGGTGCTTCTTGGATCATACTGATACTGAATTTGGAGCTTTTTCCAGGCTTGGAGTGGAGGCTTATGAAAGCGTGACAAGTGGGAATCTTCGAGCCTCTAGACAGGCAATGTGGAAGGTTGCAGTGCGCCAGCTTGCTCGAAATCAGCGTCAGCGCATTGACTTGGGCTCATACGAACGTGGTCTCTTGAAGCACTTTTCCAACAGGACAGAAAGTGGTTCGACTACTGCCACAGGACCGGTCCTGGGCACGAGAAGCGCGACGTTTGTGACTGTCACAAGGGGCATCCTACCCAAAAGTGTCGATGTGCTGCCAAGTATCTTAGCAGCTAAAAGGGATGGTTTCTCCAGTCATGAATGTTCCAAATGGTCTAGGATGTCACAGCTGTGCATGTCCACTGCAGCCGTTGAAGACTCGGAATCATCAAATGAAGGAATCGTCATCACTGAGAGCTGTATCAAGGTATACATTGATGGCCATGATGGTCGCATTAGACAGTAATCCATATTCACTTGTTGATGTTTGTAGGATTCGGACATGGATTTCTACTTTATTTTGTTTTCATGAGCATTGGATTATCAAAACCTGAAGTTCTTTTGAAGTTGAAAAATCAACAAGTCTGCATCATCGGACGGTTAGCAGTCCTGCCGAAAGTATTTTCATCTTTCCTTTCAGAGTATCTTGTGGGTTCGTGACTGAGGTGGTTAATCTGCTTGTAGAGACTGAGAGAAATTCAGCAAGAAGAAGGACCTGAAGGGCAAAAGAAGATGTTGCGGTTGAGTGTTGATGGTGGCGGTTGTTCAGGTTTCCTTTACAATTTTAGCCTCGACGACAGCCTGAAGCCTGATGACAGGTATATGGAGCGAGAACATTAATAGTTTTATGCTTCAAATTGCATGGCTGAATGAAACAAGGAAATACTGCCCTGAACAATCGCTGACCATTTTGTTATTTCACTAGGTTGTTTGAGAAGGATGGTGCGAAAGTTGTAGTGGATGAAGTGTCACTGTCTTTTGTGAAGGGCGCAGTTGTGGATTTTTCGGAAGAATTAATACGAGCTTCTTTTACGGTGATTTTCCAACCTACTTCTTAAGTTCAGAGCTCCGTCACCTATATGTCTGAAGTCCAAGCTGATAGCCCTCCTGGTCTAGCTAACACGGCTGCTTCATGGCAGGTCGCATCAAATCCGAATGCTGAAAGTGGTTGCGGATGTGGGGCATCTTTTACAGCAAAATAGCCACAACCTTTTTTGCAGTGAGATCATACTTCTTCATACAGGAGTAAGATATAGAGACGAATTGTGCCTAATTATGCTCCTTTACCCGGAAGCGAGGTTTCTGAGCTGGCGAGAAGAGCTTGTAGCTTACTTACATCTCCACGTCAGTAACATTTTGCATTCTACCATTCAAACTTGTTCTTCCGTTGCTTATGATTTTAGGTCATCAGTGTTAAGTGTACAATGTAGACGTACAGCCACTTAAGTGAGCTTGGGTCCGCTCACATTCGGACCTTTCTGCTAGAGAATTTTTCAGTAGTGTTTGATCTGATGAGTGTATATATCTACTAATATTTCAGGTATATGCCCATCAGAAACTTTTCAGTCTGAGGATGTTTGCCATTACTTGTTCAATTCGTCATTTAATTACAAATGATAGGTTACGGCAAAATCTAAGAAGATGACAACATACTGTATCACAGAACCCAGAGACCTATGGCAGAAAGATATCAAATCAACTGCAATATGGTCGTTACAGCTTGGTGGCACTCGCGTGAAGATATAAAGATTGAAGCTATAGACCTCATTGCAGTGTGTTTTGGAATGACTCCATATGGTGCTGATGGCTTGGTAGAGCCTAGGGTTATTCCCTTCTACAAAAAGTTTGTCATTGGAGTACGTTGGCCAAGTGTATCAACGTGAGGTAATCGAGTTCGTTTGTTGCCGTCTTTGACGTCACTTACGATTCAGCTTCAGCACCTCAGACACTGCGTACAAGCCTACTAAGTTAATTGAATTAAATTCATGTTTTGCTTTCATGATCTTTTGTTGAAATGTCATGAATAGATGGGATTGACTCCTCAAATGAGATGCTTGACCACCGATTGGTCGTTGGCTTCGTAAGGCTGGAAGTGGGTGGCTTGGTGCTAGCTAAGTACAACAGTTTTGTTTCTTTCTGCTTAAGATGCAAAAATTTTGAATGGCTTGTGATCTTCACGAGAGTGAGGAATGTCTGTGTCTATGGATATTATTTCGAATCAAGGTCAGTGAACAGCTTTTGTTGTAAATAATGGAGCAAAGCTTTGGGAGCAGATCGAGAGAATATGATGGATAGTGGCAGTGGCTTTTCGATTAGTCGAGGAGTTTTTTGAAAGAGCCTACAGCTTTTGTTGTTGATCATTGATTGCGGCTCATGTTGGGACAAAGGATTTCGTACCAGTGTCATCATTGGTTTGAATATGCTTTTGGCACAGGCCTGCAGGTTTGGAGAAAGTGGTGTCTAGAAGAAAAATAACGTGCTTGTAGAATCTGCTTACTAAGACGTTGTAAGTTGTTAGTGAGCCAATTTTTCACTGTGAGCTTATGCTCCCTGGTTGCTGCATGTTCGATACTATTGTTCCTACATGTTCTTGTAGACTATCACGATGTTGTTCAAGTAACGTCTGGTATTATAGAAAGAATCCCTGTATACAAGTAATTTGTATTGAAGTAACTCAAAAAGCTAGCTTCTTATAGCAAGTACGGTTATTGAAAGATGATGGTCTCCAAGATACAAGCATATAACACCCATAACCAAGTTTGTTCACATTAAGCAAGCAATTACAATACCACTAGCTAGTGACACACTGGGTAGGAATCTTTTGGGTATAAACAGTTTACGTACAGCAGAGCCTTGTGCCAGATCATGAACCTGGAAACGATGTCAAGATATCACAAGTCACACTTGGATGAACGTAGAGTGAGTCTTCTGCAAGGAGTTCCCATCTTTTGTAAAGGAAAGAGTGAGTTGTTGTGCCAGAGCCCGAACACTGAAAGCACAACTTTTGTGCTAAAGTACACCATGGAAGTTTTTTCAGCTCCAGAAGCTTAGAATCAGAGTGAAGCTATGTTTACGATTGATCGGAAGAACTGTGAGAGTGGAAAGGAGTATTAGAGCTTCCGAACACTCACTCCTTTGAAAACAGTCTTTTCTTTCTGTTGTTTCAGGGATAGTTGACATTTTCTGTTGTCAAACAGCGGATTAGTTTGCAAACTAATCCGCTGTCCTCCATCCACGACACCAGGGTCAACAACTTTGAACGTAAGCTTTTTCCGTGACTGGGTTAATAGCATTACAAATCGACTGCATCTGAATATCACAACAGCTTATGTTCAACTTAAAACCTTGAACGTTCCCAAATTTGTCCCGAATATGAATTGTCTCACAACCAGCCTTAGCTTCAGAGCAGCCCTGCTTGTATCTGCTGGAACTAAACACCCAGTGACAGGATACTACGCCTGGATAGTATTCCTATGATCTCGGCCACTGCGCACCATCATGTTAAGGGTCTTTTCGTGCTTTTAGTACAAGTGCAGATGCTTGTCCAAATCTTACTTTGAATTTGTGGGAGACGAGTCTACCGTTAAAATCAGCTGCTCTCAATGGCACAAAGCATTGCCTGTCGTTTACACGACTTCGAATGGAGTTTCACTTGAGTTAGTTAAGAACAGGTTCCTAGCGCGACTGGGGGCCGCGGCTTATAAGTTATGTCAAAACATGTCACAGTTGAGAACAGGCATTCAGTGTCGATAAACCCTTAGAAATCATTTGGAGCATGTTGTTGAAACGTGTTCCTGTGGCCAAATGTCTTGAAGCACCTTACTTTTAGAAATTTGTGAAACTTGGAAAGGTATGAAATCAGGCTCAGATCCTTTTACTTTAGTAGATAAGGTTTCTTTTCTTTCTATAAACCTATAGGAGCAGAGCGACCAGGGATAAAAAGATATTTTGATATCAGTTCAATCTTGCATGTATCTTGATCAATGAGAAAGCAAGTACCTCTTTATGATGGCTACAAAAAATAAAAATCTTTTGCTTTATCAATGAGCACATACGGAATTAAACGAGAATAATATATGGAAAAGCATTGATATTTTACACCGTATAGAGGTTTAAAAAGCCGTATCGTCCGAACTATTTGCTGTTTGCTTCAGAACATCCTCCGTAAAGCGAGCAATCCTTTGGCTTCTTGTAACCAATGACACAAAACATAATATGGTCAAAATCACTTCCGAGATATAAAGCTCATTTATAACAACCAAATCCAATGATTCGATTTTCATGATGTAGACATTAGAAAGACACCAGCTGGTGTACCAGCCTTTAGAACCTTAACCAAAGATGTCCACTCTTTCCTGCTATGGCGCAAATGAAACCTAGACCTTTTCAATCACATGCAATTTTTTGCAGGTTCAAACCTTCTGACCAAGCAGGGAGAAGCATCTGAAACCCACGAACATCACTCAGCCGAGAAATGATCATTTCAAGCCAACCTACACCAAGTTTTTTAACTCACAAAAATAAATAAATAATATATATATATATGACCAGATTCACAGGAAAGAACTTGGATGAAAAGTACGACTCGTACTGAACAGATGAGTCCAAGATTACGCGCATGACTCCACATTCTGGGCACATTGAACTTCTTCCATTTCCAAAGCTTATACATCGACATCGATGTCCACTTAGAATTCCATGTAAAGTGGAAAGAATGTCCACAGCCAACAGGGAAAGAAGAATAACCGAGCATGAGAACACCCTTTCTAACCGAAGAGTGTTATTCTTGAGGTCGCCCAAGGCTGCACTGCCCTAAAGACCTCAACGTGCCCTCGTCACCGCCGACTTCTCTCTTGAGTAAAATTTGGATTCCAAGCCACAACTCCACCGCACTGCCTGAAGCGAACGTCCGTCTCTTCCCGTGACGGGAGTAAGGGGCAGATTGCTTACGGGGCCGGATTTCACGTCAAGGATCCTCCAGATTAGCTACTCCGTCAGCAAACCCAGACGCTAGTTAATCAGTTACGCAGTCAGTTGATTAGATGATCCTCTCTCTCTCTCTCTCTCTCTCTCTCAAAATTGAGGATCCACATTGAGTAGACAAGTAACCAACATTCTCGAGCTCTTCATGATATGTTGGAGTTTCTTTCCACAAAAACCTTGAAGATTGTACGCTGAAAAACATCAGGGATCCGGAGCCGATAAGTTGCAGAGTAGGGCAGAGCAGAGATGAGCAGACGACGAGACGACAGACACTGTGAAGGAAGGGAAGATACTCCGGAGAGTACATGTCCTAAAGCTCTACAGTTATAAAATGATGGGACCCGTTCCGGAAGATGAGATGATCTTGGTCGGCCATGACAACAGCCCAATAATATAAAAATCATTAAACTTAGGAAGGAGAGGCGGTTCTATTATTGTCCTCAGGATCAAGTTAGGGATCTCTGTTCTCGTACTCTAATTAAGTCGTCCACCGCTGTGTCCTAAAGCAAAGTGGGGCATGGCGTTTTGTCGGAAAGCATCTCCTCGGTTGCGATATTCGGGGCCTGGACCCTGCACAATCAGCTGATGCTGGTGCTGGTGATACTGTCATACTCTTGCAAGACATTTGGTCTTGAAGGGCTACGGAAGCAACATCTTGGCACCCAGCGTCTTGTCTCAAGGGTTGAGGTTTGCATGCGAAGCTCGAACATCATGGGGTCGAACCGAAGGAAGAGCTTCGCACAGAAAAATGCCTGAACTCGTCTCTCCAGAGGCTAAAAAGGAATTAAAAAATTCGATCAAAGGTCGTCGTATGGATTATCGATCACTCATTGCGTCTTGTTTGTACTCAATGGGGCAACTTGCCACGGGGCGAATAATAATCTACCGCAGTGCTAGTCGTAGTAGTCGCTCCACCCACCTTCGCTTTAGCGATTGAAAGCAGGCAGCGAGGGAGGGAGGGACGAGGCAGGAAGCGAGGCCGAAAGGCGAGGGTTCTAAATGAACTCGAGTCACGCTGGGTTGTATTTTTCTGCAGGCATGATGATCATCATAGCGGCAACTGACTGACCTCACTCCAGCCTGAGATCGACTTATGATGGAATGAAGTCCATCATGAAATGGTCTCACATGTTTCCTGGATTGCTAACATCTTTGACACAGCCGAGGCCTGTAGTCCTTCCTTTCTCCAACCAGTGGATCATACCGAGGTCCAAAAAGGACATATGTCACCTTTAGTCACAAGGGAAGACCACCCCCTGCCCCACCCTCCTTAATTCTCCTTCTCGCTATATATAGAGCTGCAAAAGGCGAAGCTCATTGCTCACATTGTCGCATTTACAACCAACGTCATGACGAAAAAGTCATCCGGAGCGCCCTCGACTCTCAGGGTTGGCAAATTCGTGCTCAGAGAAAAGGCAAAACCTCCCATTATTTATTGTAAGGCTCGGAACTGACTGCTGGAGTTCTGCGCTCAAGTACTGTATGGAAATTGCGATGCGTTCATTCTTAGTGCGAGCCTGCCGCGATTGTTCATGGGGAAAAACCTCTGTAATCAATTGATAAAAGTAGTGGACGTGTGGCGGGGGAGGAAGAGTCGAGGAGAGCAGCAAGAAAGAACCCCTTCTTCGTAGCTCTGTTGTAGGTCAGACGGAGCCGAATACCAGAAAATCAAGAGAGGCCCTGAATGATTGCCCAGGACTCTGGACTCTGGGAGCCGGGGCGAAACAGTGTGACGAGAAAATTTGTGCAAATGACCTGTTGTCAATCATGTCATTCATGCCAATCTTCCATGCTGCTCTTCCATTCAACCAGAGCTTGGGCCCTAATCATGGCTTGCACTGGCTGTGCGTACAGAACAGACGTTTATCATACTATCTATTTGCATCCTTCCTGAGATGAGCGTTCTGATGCGAACGGAGGATTCTATGGCTGATAAATGAGTCACTGGGTGATGCGCGAGCGCTAACTTGGGCGAGGGCTGATTACTCCAGGCCAGTAACTGCCCTTTCGCACATTCTACTGCCCTGACCGCTGGTGATGAGTTGCCTCCAGGGTCCGGTCAGAACCCCACCTACCTCTACTCCAGTTATACTTCCCAAAATTCTACCGCTCATTATGGCTCCCTAATCGGGCGCATCGGTTCCCCATGTCATAATCTTCTCCGAGGTGTTGTTAGGCGTGGGGCAGCTGGCGCTGGATGGGGGTTGGGTTACGTCACGTCGGGTTAGGTCGGTCCTCGAGATCGCTCACCTCTTTCTCGCTCCTCAATCATGCGAGACGGCTCGGAAAACCCTGGATGGGGTTACACCGTCACACGCTTCGACCCAGGTCAACCTGGATCGCATGAACCAGGGTCAGTACAATCAAGCAGGTTAAGTTTCCAAATTCTACGGGAGGTAATGAGTGGTCTTAGCAGGGCCGAGAGCCGGGAACCGGGGCCCGAGGGATTATCGTTCAGCCAATTCAATATTCCCGAATGGAACTTCATTCTAGTACCGATAATCAGTGTTGGCAGCGCTGCGTACTGTACCGTAGGTCGGAGCGCTAACCCCGTCAAACCCTAGCGGTACGAGAAGGTCTCGGTCGCCGGGGTGGAGCGGTACAGTACACGGCGAGAGGATCTATAGGAGAAGAGAAATCCTCCAGGCCTCGGCAAAACCCAAACCCTATCTTTTCGAGACTTTCCCAGCGCCGTTAAGTTCAACCTAAAGGGAAGGACCCTGCGGGATGGAGCGGCCGCCGTGATCACATCAGAGCACGCCGGCGGTGGGACTGGTCCCACCTACTGCAGGCGGTGTCTAGCATCGGAAGCCTTGGAAAGAACTAAGAAGGCAAGCGAGCGAGCGAGCGGGCTGGAGCGAGCGAGCCGACCCTCGTTCCTCAGCGTGTGGCATGGGGATGATCTGGAGAGCGGGCTAAATTTATCCGGATCCCGTAACCTCCTGCCCTCCCCATCTCCCCGGCCCGATCCTCCTTCCTAAATTCCATGTAGATGTCGGCCGGTAACTTCCACTTACCGGCGCGACCACCGCTCGCAGGTGCTCTCCTCTATCTCTCTCTCTGTGTTCTGCTCTGCCTTGCCTTTCCTTTCCCTCCCTGGCCTGTCTTGACCGCCGGCGGCAACCCAGTGGGACCCCCCAGGCTGCTGTTGGATGCGACCGGTGGGAGCTGCAGGAGGAGAACTGGAGACCTCATGGCATGCATGGATATGATCATCATGCACCATGAGACAAACAGCTGGCCCACCAGAACCCCTGCTCCGCTCCCCAGCGCTCTGGCCAGCGACCCAGCCAGCCAGCCCCGCCCCCCCACTCACTCACTCCCTCCCTCCCTCCCCCATGAGCGGCGATGAGCCCTTGGCATGGAGAACACCACCCTACGACCGTCCGCTCAAACCTTCCTCGACTGGAAGAGCTACACTACTGGCTGGCTGAGCAGCAGGGGAGATACATGTCGTCTCAACACGTGGATCTGTAACGGAGATGGCACAGTCGCAATCTGTCCGTCTGGGCCTATCCAACATACTGTGACACCGCAAGCCGACGTTAACACCGTGGTCTGTCTGTGATGATCGACCAGATCTACTTGGGAACGACGAGGTTTCGGGCGTATAAACAGTCGATGGAATTCGTAGCCGGAAAATATCATTTCTCCTAGTCTAGGTCTAGGAGTTCGGGCTTTTGTTTTTTTGGGGATTTTCAGTTCCCGCACCAGGGCCACCACGATGATACCGACCAACCACGTTCTCGCATGGGAATCGTCTAACGTTTAGCCGTGGTATGGGCTTTCACACCGGATAAACCACTTGAGGAGAGGTCGATGTTCACTTGGACGAGCGCAGTCCGTTATTTACTGGATGGTCCTGGTGCGAGTCGGGAATTTGCGAACTTGTCGTTCTCTGGTCAGAGATGTCAAAGTAAAAGGGCACCGTCTCGGAAGTTGGAACTCGGCAGCACATAGAGCAAAGGCTCGCGAAGTGAGAGGGAGAGAGAAGTGTGTGACATTGGCATGTTGATTGCCAACAGAAATGTGGTGAAAGACGGCCCCACAGACGTACCTCGGCTTGACAATGAAAGACACAGTAAAATAACAAAAGGGATGGGAAGACCCCATCAAGTCGTACGAAGTAACCAAACCGGTAACATGGGGCTATGCCCCAATAGCATCACACTGGGAAATATGTCCTACAGCAATTGCCATGCTTTGAAAATTGCCATGGTTTGTTTGTATGCGGATTTAATAGAAGCAGAGTTAGTTGCAAGAATGTTTGTCGCTTAGAAACCCTCGCATCCTCCTAACTTGCATCACCATGCCACATCATATGGTGAGCTCTGCCTACATCATCGCCTTCGCCCATCCCAGCATGACATGACGAGGCGCGGATCTTCTTCCGGCAAATATGATGTCCTGCCTCTCTCTCGCAGGTCATGGCCGCCCTCCTCTCTCGCCGCCGGAGAGGAAGGCCGCAGTCCGGACTTGGAGTTGGTGAGTTCATGACCCGTGCTAACCGTAAGTTTAGAGTTCAGACTCCAGGCTCCAGACACGGTTGGATGTAGTGTTGGTTCATTGTGTGCACCTGTTCGATGCATTTCGTCATGAGTCCGGTTCCGAGTTGTATGTCTGTGAAGGTATTCAGTCCCGGACTCGCGGTGTTTCTTCTGAATCTGAAACTCATGCACGTTACGAAAGAGTCCAGGTTGAACGGAGCGTCAGATATGGGGCAGTTGTTCTCGAGAGCTTTTTTCAAAGAACTGAAGTAAGAAATATATAGCAAATAGGACGGGAAGACCCCATCAAAGTATATATGGCAGTTTTTTCAACAGTGGAACCACACTTCTGACAGTGCCCAGGGTTATATCCACGTTAAGAACTGGAAAATCCTAAGTGATCCCAGTGAGTGCAAGTGAATATTTTTGTACAGGAATAGATGGTCCAAATTTCGTCACGTGAGTAATTGTATCATTTCTTAGAAAAGCCTGCATCAGCAGCAGAGAGAAAAGCTCTTCATGTGGGGTAGTAAAACTCACGCCGCACTCTCGGATGCAAGTAACTTTGCTACAAATGAACGGGTGCCCTTTATTCGCTGAACATATATCTTCAGAAGCCAGAAGCGTCTACGAAGTTAATTTCCAACTCTTTGGACAGGCCTGCCTTTTCAGATAAAGAGCTGATCTGGAGACCAGCTAGTGTACTAACTACAGTACAATTGGTTTCCTTCCTCGTCGCATTTCGGAAAGATTCTTCCGTTGAAAGTTGTCAAGCTTCGAGCTTCGGACGTTGTATGGAGAACGGATGTAGTCCCATATCGGCAAAAGCGGAATGGAATTGCATTCGAGCTCGTGAAGATTAGAGATGACGAGAAGCATAACAGCATTATTTGGCATATTTACCGCAATCTCACACATAGAGGGCTCATTGAGGATGATGTCAGGTCGAGTGGGAGATTTTTTGGTGATGGTGAAAAAGGTAGACATTCGTCCAGTGCAGATGAGGGACTATGTATCTCAACTTACTTTGTATGAACATGTATAAAAGTTAAGTGCGATATGTCAGCAGAGTGCCGATCTTTTGGTGCAATTACCTTGAGTACATGTGGGAAGGTTTAGACAATACGCTCTGACATCTAACATATAGAGACGGGATGTCAGTAAGTGGGAGATCTTAAGGGTGAGCCTGTGACGGGAAGAAAGGCGGAGTTACCTTCAGTACATAGGACCTGTACAGATTTTGTTGCGAACCGACCTAGGGAATCAGAATCAAAGCTGGGAGAAGCGTTGGATGGCTGGGACGAACGGCGAGATAGGACACAAGTCCCTAGGGGCACAGGCAAACTTTCTTTACATGCAGCTCTCACTGGATGATGACAAGATAGAGGCTTACTTTTGCTTCGCTCTGCTTTCTTTCTAGAAGTCTAGGGAAGAGGGGCATGGAAAGTGGATGTGGTTTGATGTGGTGGGGATGGCTGCCAAAAGGGGAAAAGTTATTCTCTTTGTCAAAATATGACCCCCCCACTTTCAAGCGGCTTTGGGGTCCTGACAACCAACGTAGTCTGCCAGTCAGTCTGTTGTCAGCAGCAGCAAAATATCATCCACTTCCTTCGCCCTTCCCGTCCCGTCCCCTCCCACCCCACTTGGACTTATGTTTATGTTCCTTCCTATCGACCTTCTCTCGTTTCATTCTTTCCTCTTTAGCAGCTCCAGCACGTGGAGAATTCCTTTGAAACATTTGACCCTTCGTCCTCCATCCTCCCTCCCCTTCGGTTGTTACAGAGGGGCCCTATCAATCAATCTATCTATCTATGGTAGGCATCGGCAGGAGCAGGTGGCAATAGAGAGAATAACACTAGCACTACTCCCCTCTCTTCGCATGGATTACAATCCTCCAAGCGAGAGATGTTGGTTGGTTGGATCGTTCTTAGCCTTTATTCTGTAACCGTTTTCTTACCCTTGCTTCATTCGCTCTGGTGAATCCAGGTGAATTACTCAACATGGATGCGAAGGGATGGGTACGGGTACCGGGAGTCCGGGACCGAGAGACTTTCGAAGAAAACTCAAGGCGATGTAATGCAAAGCAATGCAAGGCATGATGAAGTGGATGTATCCAGTCTTAGTAGAGTCACGTGTTTTCTTATCTGCATCTTCACTCGACGAGACGAGGCTTATTATCCTTTCGTGAATGAATCCTTAGTCCGTGCATCCATGTGCATTTATAGCACATCAGCTACGCTGTTGAACCTTTCCACTTATGGTTGTGCAGTGGTTTGTCACCCCGCCCCCACCCCCCACCTTCTGTATCTACATGTCGCTTTTGACAGACTTTAAGTCTCGCCATCTTTTCTCAAAGGATACACTCTTTGTAAGTTCGTCCCTCCGTCCGTCCAATCTTCCCGTCAATCCAGTTCCACATCCAAGGTCAGTTCAATTTACACCCCTTGTTTCCTAGTCTTGTCAGAACGGTGACGACCTTCAGCTGCTCTATACAGCAAGACTCATCGAACACCGCACCTTCAAGAGCTCTCGTGCCCTCTCCTCTGTAGACTATCATTACCATTGGGCTTCTACCCATACACCAGATGAAAGTACCTGCACACGAAATTGGAACCCTCTCTGATTTTATTAGCACAAAAGAGTTATGGTGGCAATTGTTTACTCGGGACAATCTACAAGAGGTTTTTGGATATTGGAGAGATAAAACGTTGGTTCGTATGAATGGAAACAGCTTTTTGTGTAACACCCTCTAATTGAAGCAAACTCCCTAACAAATTAGATCAACAACATCAACCATTACAAGGTGAAGGAACTTGATGGCAGGATCCACTTTTTGCCCTCCTTTCTAGACGAGTGAAGGGGACGGAAAATAAGAATGTTTGACATATAATAAATCTTGCTGAACCAAGTACGTCCTGACTCCTACTTATCATCCCTTATTTTGGAGCAAACTGATTCTGCAAGACTACCATAATCTTTCATCTGACACCATTCAAATTTTCTTATGTTTAAGGCAGAATGCTGCTTCTTTAAGCATTGCTACAGTTTTGAGTTCTATTGAGATAAGTATTATTATCCATATAATGACGTGGTGGAAAAATCCTTGTTTCGACATTTCTGTTTCTCAGGCAAGTACAGTAGCATGGCTGCATAATTAGTAAAGTGATACTCGTGCATCGATATTTTAACTTACTCATCATTTTATACTGGACAGTTATAAGAATGTTTCCTGTTAGAATCTTTAATGAAAGGTTCATCGGAAAAGCAATTTCTTTTGTATTAGATGCCTCACAAAACCTATAATAACGCGCATCTTCTTATTGGACATCCTCTGGACAGGAAATAATGTCCAGTGTCTTTAAGCAATATTTATCAGCATCACATGGAAAAAACGACTTCTTAATTCTGAGTATGACTTCAACATCATAGAGTTAAGATAGAAGTTAATCTCAAACGATATGATGTAGCAAATTCGTCCTTGTGTAAGTGTTGTACTTTTCTATTCACGTGGTGCGTAGTGTATGACAAGGAGGAAATGTAAAAGACCCCACTATGGCAGACAGGCAGAATATGGATATCACAAATGGGAGGACGAAAGGAAGATAAGAGCATATCAACGCTGACTGAGGCTCTCCACATATCCTCGCGCACATTCACTTGCATGCATTCACATTGTTACATTCCAGGATCAGTGTTCCAGACGTAAATACATACCAAGTTTGGCAGAGAAAAAATAATAATAACAACAACAACCAAAGTTGATTGAGCATGTGGAAGTCGAAGACCGAAATTTCCTCGGTCCATGACTACAAAATTATAAATAACACGTCTGTGAAACATATGGTAAAGCTGATGTGGAGTCTCTTAAGGAAGAGTGAGTAGGCAAGGGATTTGCTAAATGATAGTTAAATGTAGTCAATTCTCGTACAGCTGGGACATAGCCTGCCACAGTACAATTACTCTAATGAAAAGGGCCTGTCTGGGCAGTATCCAACTTCCCATTCTTCGATAGAGATCTTTCTTTTGAGATCTCTCTCTCTCTCTCTCTCTCTCTCGCTCGTTTTCTCTCTCAAGTTCGTTCGTATGAATGGAATCTTAGCCCACTACAAGAGTCAGATCGATTCGCTTGACTAGAAAGAAGAAGCAGACAAAGGGCAAACAATCAAGTCAAAGCAGTTTGACTGATGATGTCAAAGTTGTCATCCATGTTTATGTTGTTTTCAGTGGTCCAAGAATTTGGGGAAGCGAAGGGATGATCTTCATCTATTGCAGATTTAAGGTGCAAGATATGTAAAGTCTCTCGGAAACGACGTCTCGTTTGTTCCCTTTCATACGTACGAAAAAGAGGTTTTAATGCTTGTGCCTCCTTCTTTTCTTGGGTAGTAGATTGAATGTGGGTTGTTACGAGGACAATGGACATCAAATCGAAGTCTAGTGACATCAACTTGCTTACCATCGGTTCTACAACATAAAATAACTAACATTACTATGGTGAGAAGGTAATATCATAATGACGACCTCGGGTTCTCTACCATTTGTTTCAACCAAGGAAGACAAGGAGCGTACAATGAATACCTTTTTTCTTATCGATAAGACAAAAAGAGTACTCCACACGATCACAATTCCATAGTCAAGCCTCTCACCCAACCACTGAAGGCTTTACTTTGTTTTCTATGCATATTTCAGTTATTCCTTTAACATAAACACCTTTTCCCAGCCTTTTCTGTTCTCCTCTAGAGCTATCTATCTTCATGCTTTCCCACAGGTCAAAGGGGTTTGTTTTAAAAATATGCTCCTCATCACAACCTTATGATGATACTAGTGTTAAACCCTTGGGTTTGTGGCACTTGAACAGGACCCAGGATCCGCGTAGGTCTATTTGTGGCACGAGCAAAATATGCTTCCTTCTCGTAACAAAGAACTTGAATCCTGAACGGTTTTTCTTCCATATCTAGTGCTTCGGAAATCTGGGGAGAGGGTATGATCTATTCGTACCAGTGTGAACAGCTCCCTTTGAATCTTGGAATTATCACTGAAGTCATGTTAGGAGAATGAACATGTAGAGCATGTTGGACAATCATACACCTACTGTAGTTTCTGCCCAAATCCAAATTCAACTCAATCATAAGAGTATGAGAGATCTGGGTTTCACGCTCACCTCGGGTAACTTCATGCCAACATTTCCAACAAAATGACTGGAGTCGCTTTACTCTGATTCCGCTTTGGTCAGTGAGGAAGCGAGGGAAAGGTCCATGAGACCCCCTACACCTGTTTTCTCTAGCAAACAGCCCAATATTTTAAGTGCATTACTCATTACCAGGTAACTCTCTCCAATACATGTCAAAATACGTTTAGCTCGGCTGTGCATAAGGACGTGTCTATTGCATTCAGTTTTTCTACTCTGGAAGAGCTGATCTAGCTTTTTTGGTTCACTGGACCAGAAGATTCATGCCCAGCTGGAGGCAAGAGCAGTCCATCCAATAACCACTTCGATTTGAAGCTTCTACAGATATCAGATTGAAATTTGGTGAGATTTTTGGCAAGATTGCCGCGTTATATGGAAGGACTACCGTATAGATATTGGGCCTGAAGGGAATATACAGATTTTATGTGCCCTGTTAAGGTGATGGATTGTTTACAGCACTCATGGGTTCAGACTCTTTTGCACGAGGTGTCTCGCTGCACATGCCTCAAGCTAATTCCTCCTAAAACTTTCCACTCTTCTCTCGGTCCTCGTGTGTGGAAGATGTCAAGCCTAGCAATCTCGTAAGCTGAAAGAGGGAACCGATTGGCAATTAGCAACTCCCTTGGATAATGCCAAGGTACTAAGCCCGTTACTTCCCCGTGGCAGGTATAAGCCACTTTCGAGCTGACAGTGTCAACAGAAGCAAGCTTAAAGCGAAATGAAAAGAAATAAAGGAGACTCATGAATAAATCGCATAGAAAATCAGAACAGAGAAGAAAAGCCAATGGTACATCATGGCAGGGGAGTGTACATGTTCACACTCTAAAAATGATGTTCTATCGAGCTCTTGGGTAGCCTCTCAATTGTGGGTTCGGTCGACGATAAACGTCGGGTACCTTAAACGGGACAGTTCCGTCAAAGGTACGGTCGAAGGGCTAAACTTACTCCCATGGACACAGCTGTAGGTTCTCAAGGGCGTTTGGAGCGAAAAGTTGTCAACTGAGGGGCCTCTGCCTAAGAAACAATGAACGGACATGGAACTGTGGAGATGAAACCGTTGCCAAAGTTTTCAAAAGGCAGGACGCTGATGATCCTTGGCTCACACACTTGCGCACGTAATCGGCACTAGGTGTAGAACTTGGTCGGACCCACCTCAAGAGCCTCCTTTAACGTTGTAGTCGTTGTAGTCGAAAGGGGTTTGTGTCAACCAGGTCAACTTTTCTTCCAATCGGTCTCGTTTCTGCAATACAAGCCCGCAACTTTTCGGGTCCAGTGGACAGAGTCTTTCGCGCCGTTTCTTCTTCTATTGTTCGATTTCGGCATCTCAGCCTTCGGGCTGCTTCGATTTATGGAACACAAACAAACAGCACCCCGCTGCAGAAGAAAACCCAGTAAAAGGTTTACTGCAAAATGGATCATAGACACCAAGTAATATAGCAAAAAGGATGGGAAGACCTCTGCAAAATGTTTCATGCAAAATAGATGCTAAATGAAGATGTGAAAACCTCGCTTTTTGCAATCCGAGTGGAGACAGGCAGACCTCGGCCGAGGATTGACCCATGGAAACGACGGAGCACGATCTCTTCGGTCCTCCGGAATCCAAACACGACGACGGTGAATGAACGTGGTCATAAGGTTACCGTCCGTCATTTGTTGCTCTTCGTTGCACGGAGTCCCTCCAGTTGATTCCACTGTGCCTCGCCTTTGTACATGTTCACCATGTGATCTCGTAATATCAAGACCCCTCCTCCACTTGGGTCCTGGGACATTCGCTTTCACACACTTCTCCGCTGCGCCGTACCTACAACACTTTGCTCAGAATCACCATGTCATGCTCGTCCCAACCCCGAGTTCGAACCCGGGTTAAGCGATCCTTCGAGTCCTCGACCAACGTTCTAACCTGTTTCCACTGACTGGTCTAGACGAAGAGTCACGACTCACGACAAGATCAGATGCCAGAAGAAGAGAGAGGCCACTTGTGAAACAGGTACGTCTAAGCGTATATAGAGAAAGGACGGGGTGCATTTACTTAACCGGGCCCCAAAACTGGAAGTCTCATCCAATCCCCCATCGCGGGCCCCATCGTTAGTTGGAGTAACTATGGTCGAGTCAGTGGAATCCAGCACGTCGAAGTCCAGTGTACTGCATTGCACGACATCAAGTCTGATGTCGTGCGCCTTCTGCTCTAAATCGGCAGCTCACTGTGATCCTTGACTAGACAGGCTCGTTGGGTCACATCCGAGGTACTATGGTTTGGTGAACTACTCCACGAGGGTGTCTTCTAAATCATGTGGAGGCGCCGGAGGCCGGACTCCTATGGAACCACAGTATTCGGCTATATGGCCAAGGAAGCCAAGGCGCTTCCGCGAAACCTGACTCTAGACGCACCTCGTAGACGGAAACTATAATAAGTTCGTTACTGTACAACCCTAAAATTCGAATAATCATGTACTATTGGTAAACCCCTTGGACTCATAGCAGGTCGGATGCTGATGCAGTACAATCGTTTCCACTCTGGAAGCAAATGATCGTGAGCGCGAGTTGCAACTTGCAAGACCATGATAGCATATTATCAATACGAAAGGACACTTGTATATTTGTACATGTTCCCAAGACTTGCAGCCTCTTTGTTTTTTTAATGCAGCATTTTTTAAGATTGTCATACTTCAGCACATCTGTTCGCCCTCGGTGCGAGGATGGCAAAACATTCATTTTTTACCATTAGGTGAGATGTTTTCCTACAGCATTTTTTTGTTGTTTAAATAAATTGTATACATGAATAGAGCATTTAGAACAGATTGCGTTAAATCAGATTTCAAATGAACACAAGCCCCACATTAGTATATACTCAAGAAAACTCATGGGACACTAAATGCAACCTCTCAATATGTCCAACATTTTTCATGTCAACGAAGTGTATTCTATTGATTTCTTGTTTTCAATCTACATAAATTATTACGGAAAAATATTATTTTTTTAAGAGAAAAACTTTCCCTCCGTTTTTTAACATATTCCAAAAAAGAAACTTGTAATTTCACCCCCAAAAAAATCACATTAAAAATTATGTATGGAGGAAGATAATATGAAAAAAAATTATTATTTTCATGCTACAACAAATTTCTTTAACAACAATTGAAAGATCTAATTAATTAAAACAATAAAAAATTATGGAAATATGTATATGCTCATATTATAAAATAAAAATATATTCTTAAAATTTTCAATATTTAAACTTGATTATTTAAAATCATTAAACATTAAAACATCAAAGGAATTTTTTTCAGAGAAATAAAAAATTTTCAAATTTTCAAATTGTTATACCCTAAACTTAAAGTGGACAAAATAATTCAAAATTGTATATAAAATAAGTTATTAAAAATAAATAAACTAGTTTAAATTTTAAAATAAAACTCAAAAAACTTCAACATTTATGTGTTGAAGTTTTTTGTAAGTTTTTTGTAAACATAATATACATTTATATGTATATTATGTAAATAGGTTCAGAAAATAGAAAATGAGATGAAAATTTAAATAAAAGTTTTAATATTTTTAATAAAATTTAATTTTTTTGAAGTATATGCACAGTGATATTTATAAATATTCATCAAAGAATAAAATATTTTTATATTTTTAATTAATATTATAATAGTATTTAATTTAAATAAGAAATAAGAAATAAATCTAAAATAGAAATAAAATATTTTTAATATTATTCTTTCAATGTTCCGATTTTCATATCCTCAAAAAAATGTGGAATAGAATTTTTTTAAATGTATATTCAAACGAATCTTATGTATTAATAATGTAATTTTACCACTATCATTTATAATTTTGTTATTTAACTCAAAAAATATTGATATTAACTTCCACACTAAAAATTTCAAAATTTTTAATCATTGTTAAAATAAATATCAAAATAATAATATATGATTTTTTAATTTTAATTACTTTAGAAAAAATGTAATTTTCTTTCAAGAATTATGTGCTAAACAGAAAAAAAAATATAAGTTTAGAATTTCCAGTACATCAACATATTTCTATAATGTTAAATAAACTTACAAGTTTCAGTAATTATCAAATTATTCAAAAAATTTGATAAATTTACTTTATTTAAGAAAATCTTTATCTTAATTTCTGATATTTGAAATTACATAATATCAATGTTCATAATTTCATTTAACTATATTTCATAAAATTATATCAATCTAAAATTTGATTTCATTAAATATATTTATTTAAATAAATTTTTTTAATTAATTCAATATTATGTGAGATCATATTTAAATTTCTGCAAGCATATCAACAAACACAACATAAAATTTAAATAGAGGATATAATTGGTTTTTCAATAAGCCAGATCCATTCTCACATGCCCAATATTTCATTAAAACTCAAAGTATAGATGTCTCCGGAGTGAATGTGTATAGAGTGATCATCCATAGTGGACTGCCAAGTATATATAGCCATGATAATAGCATATAAATAACATTATATGCTAATCTAACCATGGTTATTCTAACTACTATTAATACGATAAGAATTAACTTAACATATTAAAATCTTAAACTATGCTTCATGTAATTAACCTAAAAAAATTAAGATTTTTATAATATCATATGATTAGATATTATATTATTCTTATTTTATTATAAAATTCTAGGTATTCATATTTATGATTTAAAAATCATTATTTAATTTATCTTTAAATATTTTAGGCAATGCAATTAGATTTTATGTTTTTCGTTAATGTTTATGACATGTGAAAAATATTTTTTATTTTTTGAAAATGTTTATCAGTAACTTTCCTGATTTTTTGTCATTAATTTTTTTTTTACAGATTTATATTTTTTTGAATCATCAATATTTAATAATATGTTATGTGATAAAATGCTTTAGTTGAATGTTCTACATGTAAGAAACTCTTGAATAATAAATTAAAATAATAATAATTGTGAGCACTCCTTAGAAATCCATACATGTCACATCCTTTGCTCCATGTTTCTCCATAGCAAAAATGAGTAATATATGTCCCTCGTGTATTTATATGTAATCGAGGATGTTGGGAGAAGCCATAAGTTTTGCAGCTTCTCTATCTAGACATCTATTAACATCCGTGATCAGCTTTGCTTTTTGGATAAGTAAACACCACTTTCGCTACGAAAACTTCACCTTTGGGAGCAAGGGCTTAGGTAGCTTGTCTAACTATGCCACCTGTCACTTTCCTTTGCCATCTAAAATAAAATAAAAAACACCTGCATGCACCCTCACCATTACATTAACAGGAGATAAGAGATGCATTTTGGTGGAACATTTGGGACTAGTAGAGTTAAAACTGGTTGAGGAGATTAAGGGAGTGAACATTGAGAAACTGTGACCTTATTTATAAGTTTCTTTGGGAATTATATTCAAAATTCCACAGGAACTCGATAACCTTTCCCGACTGAAAGATGTTCTTCAGTTTCATGATCATCTGAGCACAGAAGTTACCAATATCGGTATTATATTTTTGTACCGAAATTCGGCGAGGTTTACAGGCGATCGAGACCAGACGTCCGCAAACCGGGAAAGGTGGCAATTCGTTCAAAATGTGGTCCCACTAGCGTCATTTCTAACGTCGCACTTTAAAGTTTGAATGTTCCTGCTCGAGACGCAACAAGTGGACTCGCGAAGACTGTGGAGTTCTGTCTTTACTTTACTTTACTGCGGGCTGGGGAGGTCGGGGAAGAAGAGTACAACCTTACCGGCAAACTGACGCAAAGAGTTGCGACTTCCTGTCTTCAAACTTCCGTATGCAGCGGACCGGTGATGTGACCTGTCACCTGTCTGAGAAGAAGACGTACTTATGACCGGCAAAGAGTAGACAGTCCCCGTCTTCAAACCACCAACTCAAGGACACCTTCCACCTTCGGGAAGGAGAGAGACCCGGTCGTTCGGTTGGCTGGAAAGGTCCAGAGTGGGGAACAAAATATGACCTGCAACGAGGAGGGTAGTACCCGATCTCAACTGGTTCTAGTAAGCGGACCACGAGTCACCGGTTGGAGGGCACCGCCTCCTTCAGTCGAGTCTGAGTCGACTAACCACTACTGGGAAGGAGGAGGCTGACGTGGATGCTTAACGGCCGTTCAGAGCACGCGGCGCTGGGCTCTGTCTCCACAACACATCCCATGCACTTTTACTGTCGGGAAATTACATTTCATCCCACTTTACCTCCAGACATGCGGCGCGTGCCTGTCCATCTCTGACAACGCACGCGCACTGACACTGCCCCGTCCTTTTTACCTTCGGTTAACTCTCCCTTTATTAGTAACCCCGTCTCCTCCTCTTTTCACCTCCCCTGCCCTCCCATCTCTTCTCCTTTGCTCCTGGCTACTCTGTCCACTCGAACGAGTAACAAAGTCCCCAATTGTTGTTATTGGGGACTTTGTTACTTTAGTTCCCTTCTTCTCTGGTCTCGTCCGGGGGTAAATATCTGGGGATCTTACATTCACACGACGACCATCGGAATGATCGGATGTGCTGGTTTACCGTGAGGCCAAATTCACATAGTCTTTTTTTTACCGCCCCGGTTCTGTGGCAAATGTAGAAATGCTATGATATGAGTCACTCTGGGCCCCCTTCTCAACACACAGATCCTGGAAATTGTAGTGTCTGGGAATGAAAGAAACTCGACAACTATACGGGATAATTATCAGGTAGTGATGAGACTGCACACACTGCACCTCGGCTCAGCTCCTTAGGTCCAAAGGAGGGGGCAGCATGCAAATCAAACATAATCAGATTGAAGTAGGAATCTTCAGAGAATGAAGCTTTAGCTCGGCCATGTAAGAACCGAAGACAGATACTGTAGATCGACAGATGGTTCGGTAGATAGATAAATGCATATGAAAGTAGGAGTGTAGGGCTGGTGCGAAAAACGAGGCGGGATAGAGGTACAGTATGGATGGTTTCGTGGGTGGAAACCGAGGAGAGCAGGAGGAGGACGAGAACATTCGCCCGAGCCTCAAATAGAGAGATCCGTAGATGTGATCATAATAGCAGAGAAGTGGAAGGGTAGAAGTTTCAAGTAAGCTGAAGCCTGGCTGGACTTGGATGTAATGACAAGGGTGGTCTAAAGCTTCGTCGAGTAGCACCGTGTGGAGCACGCTGCTACTCTACGAACCTCTAGGATCCTCCTCCTCCTCCTCAACTCCTCAAGAGACCGCCTCTTGCTCCGGCTCCTCCTTCCCCCATACTGCACTGTACTCTACTCATGGATTTGCCCATCCCGACTCAAGGAAGTTGTGCAGCAGTGGATCCATGGCATACGCCAGGTTCAGTCTGAGCGTGATAGCCACTGAAGAGTACAGACGAACTCCTGTATTTCCCATACACGTATGCAACATATGGATGCCAGCCAGGCCCTTGCGGTCAGTTTCAACTCTGCTCTGATGAATCACAAGCAGAGGAGACTTCGAGACACAGGCAGAGCGATAAGAAACAAACAACGTCCAACAAAGGAGCACAAATACTCACACGTAACTGCAGCTCTCTAGATCTAGCCACTGTAACTAAGCCACCATCCCCCAACAAGCTCAGCTACCGCCCTGTCCCAGAAACGGGATCTTATTCTCCCGGTTTCCTTACTTCTTCCGACGTGCTCGCATAGAATGTCAGTTCCACATGCTACGCATTTTCCGTGAACTGTACTTGGTGCACAGTTTGAGCTTGAAATCGACAGGTTTTCTCACTCTTGAGCCTCTGAGAGAGAAACTCAGAGCTTCAAGTTGACTCTGACACCGAAGGGCATCTCGCACTCTGTACTGTGTGAAATGTACGCACCGGAAATCTGAAATGTGCGATGAACCAAATCACGGACATTGATACGCGGACTGTTCGGGGATGATTTACGTCACGCTTCGGCCATTTAATCCCCCCCTACCATGAATGAAGGACGAAGAGGAGGGGCAAACTGAAATCTGGTCGGAAGCGGGACGTCGGTTGTCATACAGAGGGAATGAGATGAACTGAAAATCGCCGGCGCTGCCGGCCCGGCCTGAAGAGGTCCCGGGATACGGGGGGTCGTGTTTCGAGGCGAGGGTTGCGCCACTCGCTCTGGTTGGAACACGGGAAGGGTGCCGGTGCCGGTGGTCCCGCTCAATCCCGACCAAGGTCTCGAGGTCGAGGGTGAGTCCTCGAGAGAGGGGTCCAGGGGGAGGGAGGGCCCGGGGGCCAACGAAGGAGGGAGATTCGAGAAAACCCGGCTCTCAAAATAGTTCTTCAGGTTTTTGGCAGCAGGCTGTCTTCCTTGCCCGCTCCACTTTCCATAAATTATTGAACTGGAGGAGGGACCCCATGGAGCACGGAGTCATTTGCGCTTTAGATTTAGGGCGATTTAGGGCGGCGATCAAATGGTCTGATACGGTGATCTCACCGCCCTCCCCCCCCGTCGGCTCGGCTGGGGCTCAGACTGGCGAGTACAAATGTTTACATCTGCATCGAACGGATTGCTGACCCTGCTGGGAGCCTTTTGAAAGAACGATCGAGCGATCAAGCGTAGATGTAAGGATCGGAAGAGTAGCTTCTACCATAATAACAATGTACATGGCACAAGGCTCCGGGGGACTAGAAAGAGTGTACAATTTATGATGAAAAGATTTGAATGCGGCCAAGGAGGGACTTAGGGGAGTAGTGAAGAGCGAGTACATGTACAATCGTAGTTACTTGAGTCATTGCACATACGACGAAGGAAAGAGCGGCACAGTATATAGGAGAGAAGCTGATTGTGTGCTGCGGAGTAAGTAAAAGGGGGCGGGCTCCACTTTGAGCTATGAGACGACATTATGGAGGGAGCTGCTATCGGTTGATATCGAAGATTCGGATGTGGATGTGTGGAACAGATGAGGGGTGGCACATCTACGAAAGTGAGGCTATCATAAGGTAAGTTCGGACTCGGCGGACCGGTCCAAGAGGCAAGGCACGTTGCAGCGGGAGGCCTGAATTGTGAGAAAGAGAGACAAGATGGCATTGGCTCTGGGGGATAGATAAATTGGTCGAGGGAAGGAAAGCAGCAACAGGCGAGCGAGCGAGCGAGTGTACAGTGCTGTAGCCGTAGGGGTAAGGACGATGCGATGCTGTAGGAGGAACGGCAGAAGTGTACTGGACTAGACTGAACTGATCTGATGTCAGCTGCCTGTCCCACTTCAGACTACTACTCCTACCACTACTATGGCAGCAGCTAGTGCTAGCTTGCAATTCGATTGGACTTCGTGGTATTGATGGGCGACCGAGAAAGTGGGGAGATGCATGAGCGCTATGGGGGGACGGGGACGGACTCGAGGAGGTCTAAACCCACGAGTGTGATGGGGAGCGGAGGAATGATTCTGTCCTGCTAGTGTTGGTGCTAGCTAGCTTGTGTAGCAGAGGGCGATAGGGTGCCTCCTGTGGGTTGCTCGCTCGACATATGCTGAGAGCGTGAAAAAAGTTTATAGAGAGGTGAACGGAGAGTCCTTGGAGACCCCTGTCCAGCTGCCGAGATAGCGCTAGCTAGCAGTGGATAGGGACTCTCGCGTGTGGGAGCTCGGAGTTTGGAGAAAGGGGAGCGAAAAAGTTTCGGATGTGAAGAGAGAATTTGTCCTGTTAGTAGTATTTCAGCTACCAACAGAAAGTGTAGGTGGTCATCGAGTGCTCGAAATTTGATGGGAGCCGAAGTTTTGGACGTGAAGTGAGAAAAGAGAAGATGCCGGACTGGAATGAGCTGCCTATCCTAGCGCTAGTCCTAGCAGACTGGCTACTGGTAGCTAGCGGCCATTATATAGCAGTACATAAATAATTTTACGAGGCTTCCTTCTATATCCCATCAACAACCTACAGCGCTGCGTGAACACTGGGAGCGCGAGTCTCGGGCCCAAGAGTAATTGGAAGGGCAGCGGCAGGGCAAAGAAGGGATGGAAGAGCAAAGAGAGAGTCGAGAGTGAAGAATGATGCGTTGGCACATTGGTCGGTTTGCACGGCGCCTTAGGCGCCGTCTGGAGCAGAGAGGGCCGATGACGTCTGACATGAAGTTCACTTGCACTTACAGAAGGAAACAATATAATACTTCGGTAAGAGGGAAGCTGTGGACTGACGGGTCCAGAGCTTGATCGCGAGCAGACAGATGCACCCGCAGATGCTATTTTTTGCTCCTTTGTGCAAGAGAGTTGTACGTTGGAAGTTGTCTGTCTGACTGCTCTGATCCCGTCCCCTCTTCTCTTAGAGCACTTCTCTTAGGAGCATAATTACGCCGCATAGAGTAACTGTGGGAGAAACGAGAGCATCCGCCCTTGGCCTGCCCCGCCCTGCCTTGTCTTTCCTCTCCTTCCCTCCCCTCTTCTCTCTACCCCTCTCCTTCGTCCGCTTGCAGCCCTGACCAGCTGCTGCAGCAGTTGCAGGCAATGGAGGGCCCTACCTCGCTCCATCCCCTTGCCTGCTCTTCTCTTGTATATGTGTGTCGCTCAGGCCTCATCGAAGTCCATTTGCTGCAATTATTCTCCGCAGCAGAGTCTCACTCGTCGACCATCCTCCAGCGGCAGCAGCAGGAGACTAGCGTCCCCAGTCTCTATGTCCATCTCTCGCCCAGACACAGCTACCTGTAGCAAGAGTCCCAGCTCTTCGATCATCCCACCCCAGCATCCCTGCGCACTCACGGCGAGCTGCTGCTCGATCTGATAAGACTTGTTGGCACCTTCTCACTGTCTATCTATCAGGTCAATCCCTCCCCCCCCTCAGGGCCTGACTGCAGTTCTCCCGACTCTATATAGCCCAAGCATTTGAGTGGATTCAGGAGGCTCGAGCTCGCAGAACACTTAGTCGCAGAGTTGCTCTCTCACGCACAGACACAGACACAGAGACACAGACGAGAGAGAGAGAGAGAGAGAGAGAGAGAGAGAGAGAGAGAGAGAGAATAAGCTGGTGACGAGAGGTCGTGGGGAGATGAACAATGGGACACTGCCTACAAATCTACTCCTGTACCTTACGTCCCGTCTATAGCGGTCGGGAATTTTCGGGTGCACAAAGCTAATGAGGACCCTGCGAACTCGTTGATCGTATCGCATCAACGCTGTAATCTCAGCATTGCTCTTAATTGACGATACTCGTCCGCGCGCTCCGTCCATGAAGAAGACTATATCAAGTACATTGACGCTCATGTGAGCTGAGCTGCTCGACATGGCCAGCGACTTGACTCCGGGTCAGGATTATCACAGAAATATGTAGGCAGCCGTGGCCGCAGATAATCGTCCAACCAATTCCGCTAATTCAGGGAAGTCTGGTGTCCGCAGGCCTGCGAATGTATAGCGTGGTCGGAAGATCTGCGCGAACTCTGATCGGGGATCCTCACGGCAACTGGCTTAGGGGCGTGTCGATATTTTACCTCCTACACCTGAGTGAGTGAGCTGCCGTGCTCTGTCTGGCTTGCGAAGCTCGGAGCTTTTGGGCGACATTCCGTTTAAATGCAGGAGACAAGGAGCAGCTGGAACTGTTAACGTGCCGAGCTCGCGCGAGCCCTGTTCTTCGGCTCGGGGCTGCTTGCAAGCGGAAGGAGCTCGGGACTCGAAGAAGCAAGCAGCGAAAATGATTAACGCTCATGACCTATACAATGTCCTCAGCGCGGTGATACCGCTGTACGTGGCCATGATCCTGGCCTACGGCTCGGTAAAATGGTGGGGGATTCTGACGCCGGATCAATGCGGAGGCATCAATCGATTTGTGGCGGTGTTCGCCGTCCCGCTTCTGTCGTTCAAGTTCATCGCGCTGAACGATCCCTACACCATGAACTACCAGTTCATCGCCGCGGACGCGATATCGAAGATTGCCATCTTGATTCTGCTGGGCCTGTGGGCGCGATACACTAAACGCGGGAGCTTCGACTGGATGATCACCATTTTCATGCTCGCCACCCTCCCCAACACGCTGGTCATGGGCATCCCGCTGCTGCGAGCCATGTACGGGGTGGAGGCCGGGTCGCTCGTCATTCAGGCCGTCGTGCTGCAGTGCATCATCTGGTACACCATGCTGCTCTTCCTGTACGAGTTCCGCGCTGCCAAGACGCTCATTATGGACCAATTCCCCGAGACCGCCGCGTCCATTGTGTCGTTCAAGGTCGACTCCGACGTCACGTCGCTGGATGGCAGGGAGCCCGTGCAGACCGAGGCCGAGGTCGGGGACGACGGCAAGCTGCACGTGAAGGTGAGGAAGTCCGTCTCGTCGTCGCAGGGCATCTCGTCGCGGCGATCCCAGGGCCTGCTGTCGATGCCTTCGTCCAAGGCGCTCACCCCCCGCCCGTCCAATCTAACGGGCGCAGAAATTTACTCGCTCCACTCGTCCGTCAATTTGACCCCCAGGGAGTCCAGCTTCAACCACACGGATTTCTACTCCATGATCTCGGGCCGAGGCGGCAGCCCGCGCCAGTCGAATTTCACCTCGTCCGACGTCTACTCGCTCCATTCCTCGCGGGGCCCCACTCCGCGCACCTCCAACTTCAACGAGGAGAACTCCAAGGATCTGCACAGCTACGCGCGCGGAGCGTCGCCGAGGTTCCCGCCCCCGGTGTACCACGCCTCCGGGCATGTGTTCGGGCGGAGTCACGCAGGTATCGGAGGGGGATTCGATGGCAGCCATCTGGGAATCATGGGCCGGGGGGGCTACCCGGGCAGCAACGTCGGCGTGTACTCGCCCACGCCGTCGCAGATTACCAAGAAAATGGGGGACTCCAAAGCCACGGCCAAGCTCGAGGACGACGCCGCCAAGGAGCTGCACATGTTCGTCTGGAGCTCCAGCGCCTCGCCCGTCTCGGAAGCAGGTCTGCACGTTTTCGGGAACCAGGACTTCTCGCAAGACGAGGCCTCGAGGAATAACGATTTCGACGCCAAAGAAGTCCGCCTCCTTGTTCTGCCCACCCCCGACAGTGCCGCAGCCACCACCGCCGCCACCACAACCACCTCTTCCACCGCTGCTGCTGCGTCTGCTCCTCCTCCCGCTCCTGCCTCGGCCGGAACTGCCCCCGAGCAGCGAGGTGTGTAATGCTCTGTCCTGTCCCTTCCTTTTCTTTCTGCGGGCTCGTGCTCCTCGGTCGACGGGTTGGAGACGATATCTTTCCGGGGGTTGATAGATTCCGTTGAGGTTTTATTCTTGGCGCTGGCTGGGCGAATTCTGGAGCGCGAATGTGTTCTTGATTGGATTTCTTCTATGCACTGGCTTTGTTCTGCGGCTCTTAATGCTCGTGCCTGTGGTCGGCAGGTGGAACGCCCGAGCTCACGCGCCAGACTTACGAGGAGTACGTGCGCGAGGACTTCAGCTTCGGGAACAGTAAGGGACTAGGAAAGGACGAATCCGAGAAGGATGGGCCGAGTTTGTCGAAGAAATTCGGATCGAGCTCGACGACGGAGCTCACGCCGAAGCTCGTCGATGAGCGGAGGAATCAGAGCATGCCTCCTTCCAAAGTGATGGTTCGGCTGATTTTAGACATGGTTTTCCGCAAGCTCGTCCGCAATCCCAACACCTATTCGAGTCTGTTCGGAATCATTTGGGCGCTGATTTCCTTCAAGTATGATCGCCTCACCATCCCACTCGCTGATTTTAGAGGCTCGTCGCGTATGTTCTTGATTGCTGGTCACGGACGTCGGTTCACATCAGTGAATCTTTTCTCTTAGATTGACCAGTTTATGTACGGTCCGACCTTTACGAGTGAGATTTGTCAACTCTCGGTGAAGATCCTCTTGTTGAGTCAAACTCTCCAACATCAATTTCGCATCATCGTGATGTCTTTGGTCAATTGGCCAAAGAGGCTTGCACTGATTGTCGTTGCTTAATCCTGTGTCTTCTTCCATGAAGTCATGGATGCTGCTCCACCGTGAACACCGTACACTAATGTCGTCTCGGATTAGTCCAAGGACGGGCCGGTCCGTGTCTCCTGGTCTGAGTTTACGTCGTGGAGAGTTCTTCCTGAACCTTTGTTCGCCTCGCTTACGTCGAGCTTAAGAACAGTAATCACCGACTTTAAATATCATACACTCGTCTCTGTGGATAGTTCTTGAAATCGCTCGATGTAATCATCTGCCTGAGCTGCCACTCCAGCGCGTTGATGAATGAACACTTCTGAGGAGCTTTGCTCTGCTGATTTGCAGATGGCATGTGAAGATGCCGAAGCTTATCGACAACTCAATTAGCATTCTGTCGGACGCTGGTTTGGGCATGGCTATGTTCAGTCTCGGTAAGCCAGAATCTCCGGTGTATTTTCTTGTATGCTGAGTTTTGTGAATTAAGTGACTCTGTTGACTCGTGCTGTAGTCCCGCACTTAGTCACATAATTCCGGTTATATAATCACGTCTCGATCTCGATCTCGATCATTACTCCTACGATTCCACTGTTGCAAACTCCCGGCTACGATTCCAGCACGGCCTATGGCGATGCAGCGTTCTGATAATGGTGAATTTTTTCTACCGGCAGGTCTCTTTATGGCGCTTCAGGGACGTCTTATTGTGTGTGGTTATTCGGTGGCAGCCATGTCAATGGCCATTCGATTCGTCACAGGTCCGGCTGCTATGGCAGCTGCCTCTGTTGCCGTTGGATTGAAAGGAAGCTTGCTGCATGCCTCAATTGTACAGGTAATCGCATCTCACCAACCTCTCGGCCGAATGTCGTCAGCAAATAATGTTTAGTATCGTGCCGTGGGAGTTCTGCACTCACTGCGCTGCCACACGAGGGCGATTTCGCCCATGGGCAAAACATGGCCACAATGTCGTGCAAAGCAGAGCAAAATTTCACTTCCTGATGTTCAATGACCGTAATAATTCAGGACCTAGGAAAAGGATCCTCCTGTTGAACTTTAAGAGCGTTATCAGGATTTGAAGGAATATTGGACGTCTCTGAGCTCGAAGATGAATCCGAAGGATGATCACGACTGACCATTCGAGATGCCTTGTGTGCGTCCAGGCCGCTCTGCCGCAAGGTATCGTGCCGTTTGTTTTTGCGAAGGAGTATAACCTTCACCCGGATGTTCTCAGCACATCGTAAGTCTCCCTCCGCCTCTCGAAGAAACTGGCCTGCCGCACGCTTGTTTGTCCAAGAGTGCTCGATTGAGATTCCTGGCGTTTGCTTGGCCGCATCGTTCATGGTGTCAGCCTGTGAGGTCTAATTTTGGCACACACTCGAGTGCAACGTCGCTGACATTGAATTGTGGGACCCTCTTGGAAACTGCAGGGTGATCTTCGGCATGATTATATCACTGCCCATAACGCTTGTGTACTACGTACTTTTGGGCCTGTAATTTGCCATGAAGTGTGCCTCAAAGGAGGATCTTTTAGACAGAGACTTGGATTGTTGGATCATGAATTCGAGCTTGAGCATTTCGGGAGGGCACCCTTCCTTGGCATTTTTTGATGAGTTAATTTTATCCAAGTAGTAGGCAAGCGGATTTTAGTTAAACCACCGGGAAAAGAGTATTTGAACCTTTCTATTCACTTGCGGGAATCACCAACACTGCTCCACTGGTTCTCAACGGAGGAACCAGACCTTCGGACTAGACTGGAAAGGGAAACACCACGTGGATCTGATATACTACTCCTCTATATCGACATCGCACTGGCGTGAAGAAGTAAACTTCCTTCAAAAATCTTTGTGAGTGACATCAATCTCCACCCTTCAATTTCTGACTCTGGCAATGACGCATTTCTGGAAGCATTTGGCGTTAAAAACTGCTGTGTCGCATGGAAGCGAGCATTATCACCGTGCTGTCAGAGATTAGGAAACGTGCAAAATATCGAGTGTCTATTGCCTGAGAAACACGTGTGGCCGACTGATGCAGGCTAAAAAAGATGGAGGGTGTATCAACAGGACACGTCCCAGTGTTGTTGGAGAACAGGCAATTTTTCCCATAGTGTTAGCCTATGTGGTGACCTTAACTGAATGTACACATCTGTGTGGTATAGTCGTCTCTCATCAATAAATTTCTCCTTGTGTATATTTTGACACATCACATGTCCGCCCGCGCATCACACCAGGTTGAGAAATGAGCATGAGCATGTGCGTCGATGGTCGATGGGAGGTTGAGTTTTACCATGAATTGTCGACCGCTTTTGAGAATTGCGAGCCTCGTGGAATCAGGCCGCAGGCGAGGACTATCCATCCAGCAATGGCACCCAAAAAGTTCACAATTCGGGGCTTTCGGCCGGAAGGCTCTCCCGTCAAAAGACAGGGCTCTTGACTCACCGTCGGCACTTTAGTGATTCGCTCCCCATCTGATACACTTTTGGACTCCTGTCCCAGATGAAGATTTGAATAATGACCGAATCCCCGACAGTTGGTCGGGCCAGCGCACCAGCCAATCTTCCCGGAACGAGCTGTCAAAGCTGACAAATGCTGTTATCAACCACATTCAGTCAGGTGAATGCTGTGGATAAAATCGACGAGGAAGTACAATAGAGTTAAAACTAATCATGAATGTGGTGGCTCAGTCCTTGTGCCAGTCAGCAAGGTGCCAACCTCGCCACTGTGCAGAGTACTCTTTGGACTTTTATACATTACCCTCGGAATCTTTCCGTCACCTTTCCCACTTGGACTCTTCTTCCAGTCTGCTCCAGCTCCCGACTTGACACACATGCCTGTGGTGATCCACATTGTTTCGGAGCCTCGCTCGCATCGTGAAGCTGACCTTTTTTTCTCCACTACGCTGCACTTTTTGGACATGGATGGACGTCCGAAGATGCTTCTGAAGTTCTGATTGCGCGACTGGAACCTCTTCGACGATGGAAAGCATCAGAACGTATGGGAGTTGAACTGGCTTCTGGTGGTTGTCGTCGTTGTTGTTGACAACCGCAGCAAGTGACTGTACCCTTCATCAGTCTTGACCTACCTCCGCTCCGCTCTGCTTCCACAACGAGGTGGCAGCAAATTGGTGGCGAGCCTCCTTCCTGTCTTGGGATGGGCCAACATGACATCTCGATTGTAGTCGAGAAACCTGTATGTATGCTCGATGTCAGACCAACCGAAGGTTTCAGATTCTTCGATACTCGGGCTCAGCTTGGCTGAACTTCTGAATCCGACTCTGTTCACACGTCCGGATCAGTTGTAAATGTACGCTTCTTCTTCGTTACAGCCTCGAAGCAAGGAACAGCAGAAGGACCAGCTGATGTGAACCGAAACCATGGACAGGTCGTGGTGATTCTCAGAATTTAGCTTCATGGACACTTCGGAAAGGACAGACGAGGAGTGAGAAATCGGTCTCTCTCAGTGGGATTTTGCTCGTGACAATGCCGGTAACATACAAACATCATCATTCCGTACCCAGTTGCCCAGTCTGGTCAACTCGCGCCAAACAAGATATACCACTGTACTGAGGTCGACGATGAGGGCAGGACGACGTTCCGCAGTCCATAGACCACCAGACTCTGACGGAGGTTGCCTTGTGGGTATGGCTCAATGGGTTTGGATAAACAATTTATGCATGTTCTCGATCCGTTGTACAGACCACACATGTGCCAGCTTGTCTAGATTTCGTTCACGAGTATCTGTTGTCCCCATGACGACCCTGCACTCTCAGCAACGATGCGTTTCTTGATCGTGATGCAAGATTGTCTTTTTTACGACAGTACTACTTTAAGGAGAATGACGACATGGGTCGAATCCGTCTTATGCACGGACCAGGGGTACTTTTCGTTTTATACTTCAGCTATAAAATTCCCTTGCCCCTCGATGAGGTTCAAGATGTACCACTGCACTCATATTAGCTTCTCGCTCAAAAAGCTTTATTCTATCCTTTATTTAAGGTCCTGATGGCAATTTTATATAATTACTCACTACTTCTTGGACAACTGTAAGTACAAGGAATCAGGTTTTCCCATTAGATTTCCAGTTAGCTTCTGGTTTCGAGAATTACTCAGTTAGTGCACGCTGAATTCACATCAGATACCTCGTTCAGTAAACAGTGCTGAACGAGTTAATAATCCACAGGGAACTGTGCATCATGCGACCTGGCTAGCCAGCGAAAGTGCTATAGCTTTTGTTAACAAACCTCGAGACAGGTTGCCTGGGATCCAGATCCAAGAACACAGGCAGGATACGCAAAAGCTTCCAACATGAGGCAGTTTCTTCGTTATATATGGCACAACAAAAGCAGAGAAACATATCCAACTGCCCACACACAATGTGATCATTAAAGAAGACTGCAGCATCCATGACATCTTTCAAATCAGTGATTCTTGCCCACAAACCTCATGATCTTTGACAATCTTTGTAAACATGGATCCGCCTTTCATAACTTACAAACAAAATCTGCATCTCGTCTTTTAAAAATCATCTTTGTTTCCAAAGATATTTCTGCATGCAACACAGATAACAACTAAGTTGATATGCAAACAACGAATCGATGCCAGTTTTTAGCCTCTTTTAAAACGCTCGAGCCTCTTTGTCGTATTGCTTGGCTTCCAGATTATATTTAAACGTGAGTGAGCACTTATGACTCACTGGTACAATTTATTCCGATGACTACTGTACAGGACAATGCAGAAGAATAAACCGGGAGCAGACCTACAGTCAGAACTCTGCCCAAAAATGTACAAAACAGTATTCAGTCTTTGACCTTGTAAAGCCCATGGTAAAATCTGAAACCTACTTGCAAAGCAAGAGGCTTACAGGACGTTCACTCGTTGAATTTTCATCTGGGGAACAGAATCTCAACAATATGCATAAGACTCTATGACCTCATGTTATATCGCATCTCCATTAATTAAACAAACTAGCTCGTCTTGACAACGCCATCTGGCTACAAAAATGAATTCCACCAGAGGTAATAATATTACCCCAAAAAATGTCTCTATGTCGTAAAAGACTCTCCACAGCCACACTGCCCTTTCGAGTTAGGGTTGATGAAAACGAATTCTGATCTGCAGAAACGCAATCGACGTTTTTCTCTTAGTTCGCTAAACTAGAAGAGCACATTGATGTACATGCCTGTAAAAATTGTCTGAAAGGTCAGCATACTTGAAAAATCTATTTTCAATGTTTTGCGAAACAAAGACGAAGTCGATCTACAGATGGGCTTTAAACCCTAGAAGTGTAGAAATGTCCACAGACAAAATGTAGCGAACAATGTCAATTAAGAGAACAGACAAAAATTTAGGGCAGTTTCAGAAGAAATACGAACTTGAGACGATCCTCTATATAATCCATCTTTGTTCCGATAACGTGCATCAGGGCCCGAGGGTCAATCAACACCTTGACTCCCTTCTCTTCCACGATCTCGTCGAACTTGCCTTTGTCATCTGCAATTCGGAATGAACGATCTCAGAATTCACCACTGCCAGCCAGACACAAAAGGACCGAACCTGGGTGACGATACAGTACTCTCTGCTGCTACCACGAAAGAAATCCCAACCGGAAAATTCCTAACGAACTCACCGGCATAATTAAGCGTGTACGTGAGTCCATTGCAGCCGCGAACTTTAACACCCAATCTCAAATACTCTTTCTGCCTCAACTGCAAGAGCTTCCGAATTCTATCGGCAGCAGCTTCGGTGAGCGACAGAGCCTGCCGCCTAGCCGCTGAGGATGCACTCCTTCCTGTCCTGGCTGCCGCACAAAGCATTATACTCGAGCGGCCACACCAAAATCCACCTCACCTCAAGCGTAATAGCGCTCGCAGCACAGCACCACGACGACGAAGACGTAAACGACCCACCTCGCTGCCAATGTTTTGGAACAACAGCAAATCGAATTTGCTGCAATATCCTCGTCCGAGCTTTTCACCAGCCAGCCTCGCTTCGCTTCGTCCTCACTCCTGTCGTCACTGGGGGCCCGTGTGTTCGTTGCTTCGCCGCTTCGTGTTTCGTTCGGGTCTAGTTCGTTGACGCACGCTCTCTCTCCGCTTCCGCTTCCGCTTCTCCGGTCACCAGAAGCCCTGTCTGACGCTCAGACCCTCCGATCTCCCCGAGTCCCAGACCCACACCCTCTGTGTCTCACTCGCTTACGCGACGATGACAACAGTCGCAACACCAACGTCGACGTGGTCGGACCGATCCTTCGGACGAAACTACGTCCGGCAAGTGTGCGTTTTGTACTTTCATCAAATGTTCTCCTCTAATATTTGGTTCATGCATTTTATGTTCTCCTCCTCTTTGCCCACCTAGTGCATAAGAGGCCTCCCAGTCTCCCCCCATGTACCCACCTTTTCGGGGTCTCTACACTCTTGTGCAAGGGTGCATGCCTTGGATTTTGCCCAAGATCTCCAAGTATAAAGTTATGAAATGATGTCATCTCTTTGTTCCTATAGCCTTGGAGTTATATGGAGCTGTGGACACCGACTTTGACATGTGAGAGAGTACGCAAGAGTCTATCATACTAGAAAATAAGAGCTATCACTTTCTTTATCGTATTATGTAGCCTATTTTAGACTGTGATTATCCCTTGCCTACAAAGAGCACTTGTTGGTGTATCCATATAAGAGCAATACCATAAATGATGCTTCTCCGGATGCTCTAATAGACTGTTTGATCTAGATAGTTTGGATATCTTAGATGCACATTGTGATGTTATTGGAGCCTAGGCCCACCTACTCTTTTGGTTTCATCCCTCTAATACTTGATAGGGTATTCTGATCCTTTATGATATTTTACTCTCTCCTCTTTTGATTTTTGGTTATTTTTTAATTTAGATGATTCTTCCACAAATAGTTTTCTTGAGGTTCCTCAAGAACATTATTTGTGTAAAGAAGAGAGACTAAGATAGCATAAAGGATTTGTAGAAGAAGAATCTAAATTCAACTCTAATATTTTTAAAATCTTAGACATTAATGATACCTAGGGGAAAATTTCTTCAAATTGGAAATGCATATAGGTATAAACAAGATTATTTTTCCATTCCATTGATCCTACTAGAATAAAATTAAGAAATACACAACACTAAGAGTACACAAAGTTAATGACGTGTTCTCACCCACTCTTAATCTAAAGTACTAATGTTTTATGATGTACTCTTACCCCAAAGAGTTGCATTCACAAGAAAATAAAGATAAAAAATTTTTTGCTATCAGAATATAATAACTAACTACATATTAATTTTGAAACATTAAAATTCAGTTTTCATAATAAATTTTTAGCTAATTTATGAATGCACTATTTAATTTTGAGTTCTACCATATATTAAACATTTCTTTGTTGAAACAAAAGTTCAAGCGGTTAAAGATTAATTTCTAAATATTTAAAGAAAAAATAAAACTTATTTCATTTAAAAATTGATTAATTTTATAGTAAAAATATTAAAATCTAATGAATCTTATCATGAAAAATAAATAAAAATATCTTTATCAAATATTTTATCTTAAGTTGAGTATCATACAAAGAGATCTATTATTAAAGAATATACATGTATCTTAGCTATATTCATGAACAAAATTTTTAATCTTTTGTTAGATTTCTAGCCTATTTTTAAATACAATTTTAATATATTTCTTTTTCAAAAATATTGATGGAATTTTGTTAGATAAGATAAAATCGTATATTATAAAAATTATCCTTTGGAAAAAATATTAAGAGCACAAGACGTCTAATGCGCATAGCATTTAAAAAGATAATTATATCTCGATTCAGAAAAATTTCTGGTATAAAATTATAATAAATTATACATTTTTCATTATAAAAACTCTTCTGGAAAAATTATTGACAATGAATGACAATAACTTGTACTTCGATAAAAACTAAATATCAATTTGAACTACAAGATTATTAAAAAAAACAAAAAGAATAAGAATCCAAGGCTGATGGATCAAACTGATGATATATATTGATTGATTAGGATATCTTAGGTGCTGTAGAACATATTGCCCCATGTTACCGTTTTGGTTCCATCTTTGTACGATTTGATGGGGTCTTCCCCTTTTGTTATTTTACTGTGTCTCTCCTGGTGATATTGGTTGATGAATAAATTATATCGAAAAAAGATTTTCTTGGAAAGGCCTATGTTAAGAACAAAGCAATCTGGCACATGAAGGAAACAAGTTTGGGTTTCAGTTTGTAGTTCTTTAATTTACCCTTGGAGTGAGCTTAATGCCACATTTGGTCGACGTCAGATAGTTGTGAGAGGTCAGAGACGAGTCTCAAGAGCAGGCAGTTTCCCCAAATAAACAAAAGCGTGGGGGGAGGTCACAAAATGCTTTCTCGTGGCTCTAAATGTTCAGCTTACAACGCGAACTTTCCGCACAGAGACAATTCAGCTGCAGCATGCTGGAAAGATCTAGCAAGTACTCCGACAATTCGCAGCGTGTATATTACCAGCTTTGTTTGATTCACTTGCCCCTTGCGTATTCTTTATGTGGATGGAAAAAGCAAAAGAGTGTGTATGTGCTTGAAAGGCAAAATAAATAGTGCGCTCCTCTGACCACTGGATGCTAGTTCACAAACAAACATAGGCGTTGACATGGCAACCGTAAGGTGGTGCCAAGTACGAGGTGCTTCATATTTCTTTGGTAGTTGTTGATACAACAGTTATGGCATGACCCAACGACAATTCCTGGAGGACATGGAGTCCTGGACCCATGCAAGTGTTGACTTGTTCTTCTATCCTCATTATTTTCCCCGGTTATCACTCATATAGTCCAGGAGGAAAAGTGCCTCCTTAAAACTCTACACATGACCAAAACTAAGGAAGACTGATATATAATAATAACTTTGCCTCACCTACAATGGAACACGAATAACAGGAGTGATTTGGAACGAATACCTTGCAAATACGTCAAGGGCGAAGATCTCGGATGTGCGTACAAACGAATCACCTCTAATCCGATCGTCTGCGCAGGGATCAGCTTACCGAGATTAAATTAGCCGGGTGGAATAATATTCTCTGAACAGGACTTAGCACCAAGTCTCTGGGGCAAAACCATAAACGAGCGGAGGTGTTCCTTTTTAGCAGCATGTGCCTCATTATCAGCCATCCAGCGAGCCATCCGTAGTCAGAAACAATCCAGCTGCCTGACCCCTGAGCAGTGGCAGGCAGACCACAAATTGCAAGTGCTAGAAGCCTCCCTGCATTGGTTCACAGAAGTGACATTGGAACAAAAACTCACTCGCATATACGCATACACGCACGGTTCGATGGAGACGCCATTCAAAAATGAAGGAGCAGGCCTGGCTGACCTCCTCCTCCGATGAAGACACACGACACGATTACGACACACCTCGGGCTAAGCTGGCTAGGCTGACTGGCTGCCGGGTCTCACATGTCAACGGTCCGATTGTCCCCGATTCAAGATCTCGGCCTGGCTACTTGGCAAGGCAAGGGGACGGGAGGGGAACGAAGGGAAGGCAAAGGGGAAGGCGGATTTGCACAGAGGAGGGGGTGCAAGAGATCCGGACATCGTTGATGGGCATGTGAGTGGAGTTGGCCTTGCGGAGATCGGACAATGGCGTGTGCCGGATTGCTCGCTTCGATGTCGTTAGCTTGTAGTAGCTCTTTTTCTTTCATTCCGCGGGCACGATTAGGGGAAACGCCATCGCTGTCAACTTCGGTGGTGCGTTGTGGAGGACCAGGAGTGAGCAGAAGAAGCTGTCGCAGAGTCCACGCCGGGTCTGTGCCTTATGGCAGTGGGTTTGAATCACGGTTCTTGAGGAGTTGGGCGCCGACGAGATGGAATTCGAGGGGATTTTGTCAGTTAAGAGCTGCGGGTGGGAGCAATAACGATAGGAGAAAGACGGGACCTTCTTCCAAAGATGGGCCGAGCAAAGGGAGCCCCGAGAAGAAGGTGGACCGAAAGCAAAGAGACAATGTGTGGAGTTCTGAGGAGCCCCAGCAATCCGCGAAAACGTCAGCGAAGAAGGGGAGTGAGGGAAACAAAGGCGGGTCTAATAAATATGGGAAGGGAGGTTCACGGCCTCGTGCTTCTGAGAGCTCAACAAAGTCTCCAGCATCTGCGGAGAAGAAGATCTCCCATGAAGAGGAAGACCTTGAATTTTTGAAATATTTGTCGCCACCTCTGCCAATTGAGAGTGAAACAGTGCTTCATCCGGAGGTGTGACTCCTCTGACTTCTTTAGTTTTAGTCGTGGTTTGCCTCGGGCGTTCGTCTTATGATTGTACTGAGTTTCTTGTCCTTTGTGTATGTGGGTACACTTTGCTATTGCGGAATATCGTGAACGTACACGCAGAT
Organism: Marchantia paleacea; assembly: GCA_014180765.2. Taxonomy (NCBI): domain Eukaryota; kingdom Viridiplantae; phylum Streptophyta; class Marchantiopsida; order Marchantiales; family Marchantiaceae; genus Marchantia; species Marchantia paleacea. The sequence goes on from MUAA02000121.1 coordinate 353,357, forward strand.
TCTCCTTCCCCTGCAGATCCGCCTTCTTTTCTTTACAATTGCATCTTTCTAATGCAGCCTACTTTTCTGCTCTAAGCACACGGTTAGTCGCCAATCAGGCCGATTTTCTACAAGTGTGTCCCGATGAGATCTTAATTCGTCAGTAATGTCACCAGAAGGTATTATTTTTCCTCATGAACCCACTTCTGGCCTACACCAGCTGCAACTCACGTTGCAGCAAATCGAGCATAATATATCTCGTAGGTGGTATCAAGGTCCATCACCTCCTCTTCAATAATTTTCTCTAGAGCCAAAACCGAATTGGTTAAGACCTGTACCTCGATGATCGACTGCCGTTGTGCGTTCTACAGAAATGCCCAAAGATATAGCTTCTCCATAGTTCTATGACAGTATGTGGCATGGAAGTTGACTCTAGTTTTCAGTGCAACATTACAAACGGATTACAAGTAGTTATCCTGTGGAAATAATTCGTCTCTGTTGTGATATGAGATCCTAGCCATATCCGATCCTTCAAATCTACATTTTTAGGACCATTCTTGGCCCTGTAAGAAAATTGAGCTTCAAGACTTATACGAACTGGGTGGAGTGGTGAGCGATACCTGATTCTGATGATATCTTCTTTTTCAATGAATCTTACTGCTGGTACACAAATCAGGTTCAGCTCACAAGTTTCAAAATACGAGATTGCACATAACGAACATAGAAATCTCTGGTGATGTTTGATTCTTGCCTCGAGCGATAACTCTTTGCTGACCGTTTGAACACCAAAAGATTCGTCACTGAATCTGTATCGGTCTTTCTGTTGATATTTTTCAGGAAAGCTTTGCAAGCCCACTGTGGAGCACATTTTGCAGCAGTACTTCAGGAGTGTGGAGGGGTGTAGGGGCAGCCTTCTCACCCATAACAGCCGAGTTAGAAGCTCTGTACTTGAATAAGAAGAAAGAGTACCTCTATGACGCTCGCATACTAAACACTGTAGAGGTTGTTAGAACAACCCAGGACGGAGAGCAATTGCCACTGGAAAACCATTATCTCAATCGAAGAGTGCTCTGGTCTCTCGAAAACCCACTCGGGGAAAAGGGTTTAGGTCAGGTGAGGGTAGCAGAGGATGCAGAGGAAGAGAATGCAAGACTCAGTTCCTTCTTTGGAAAGGGCACTCCTTACATCGGAGGAACGTCCCATTTCGTTGACGATGATGATGATCTGGGGTACTGGGAAGAAGGTGAAGGCACTGAGGACGATGGAGATGAGGCTGTGGAGTACGATGCCGAATGGGAGTCTATAGTAGGAACTGCAGAGGACATCGATGCTAGATGGATAAATGGGAGACCAGACAACTTAGACGTCATGCCAGAGCTTAAGGTAGATATGGGCACCATTCGTGAGGATGGTAAGGAGTGGAGAGCGATGTGGAATCGTGGAGAGGTTCTGGAAGGTGACTGGGAACGGCTGGTCTCGCCTGTTGGGGAAATTGAGAACGGAATCAATGGTTCAAAGTCTTCCAGTGAGGCCTTCGCTGCTCCTCTTCTCCCACCGAACCCAGCTGGACCCACTTATGCTCCGGAGCATCTGACAGACGCGTTGGGCACAACTTGGGCGGATGTAATGGAAGAAGACGTCATGGATCAGGAAGAAGGTCTCGTTTACTTTGAGGTCTCTTTCTCACTCTTAGCTGGAATGTATCATGTTATCTGGATGATTTTTCTGAAAATTGCTGACGAAAGCTGCCATATTGTTCGCTCTTCATTGATTGACGCTTTGATTGCTGGAGACTGAGATATTAATTATTAGATCACAGACTGTTGTTGCAATCACATTCTATGATCTCATTACTATTGGAAGACTAAGATTAGTTCACGATTCCGACGACTATCAGTTTTATTCTGTCTAAACGAAGAAGGTGCTGCTTAGAATGTTTGTTGGCTGAACGTACTTTTTTGTTTATGAAGTTCATATATTTCAAGTGGTATCGCTGTAGGTAGGAGCCCTCTGTAAACTCTGTATTATATCAGATCAACGCAGCAATGAAGTTGAGCATTATGACTGGCTGATTGCAGGATGGCTCCTATTCAAGGGGACCCTTGGAGCTCTTGACTGAAGCATCCACAAGTGGCCGAGAGTACTTCAATGCTTACACTTGCAAGATCGAACAGGTATCTAACTTGAATTTTGTTGCAGATGCAATGCTCGACGAGTTTTAAGATGACCATTTTTGCTTCACAAATCTTCTTCATCCTAGATGTGCCTTGCTCGTTTAAACAGCTGTTTTGCACATTCTTTCTCCAAGGCTGGACAGCGATAGATCGCTCTACGCCTTACTTGTCTCACATGACGCCAATAGATCAATGCAGGCACTCCTGTTCATCACAATATGTTGCCGAGTAGGATGCTTAGAGTGTAGTACTTCTTCGTACCAGCTCAATTTGAGGGTACAAAGGGCGGACTGTCCAGGTTTTTTTTCAAGTCTGACTTAATTGTTTCCAACGGCATAGTGCATAAAGTGACAATGTAGGACCATGCAGTCGTCAAGCTCCGGTTGTGGAAGGAACGGGACTTTAGAGTCTTGGATACTGAACGCCTTCATTAATAAATACTTAGGATCACTGAGAAGATATTGAAAGGAAGTTGCCGCTTGCGCCTCTCTCGATCTGATCGTCGTTACCACTGCTTTTTCAGTGTCTGGTGGCTGGCGGTCATAAACGACTTCGCATTGTGCACACCGTCTCCGTCGAGAGCGAAGGAGAACAAGTGGAGGTTCTTCGAGTGGCTGTGTACGAGGAAGAATGGATGGGGCCTTGCAATATGAAGTCTATTAGGTACGTCAGAGTCGTGCCATACTACCTTCTGTCAATCCAACCTTATTTTCTTCTTATTGTTGGCCCACAAGAAGTTAGTAAACACTTGTGCGTAATCTGAAATGAGGTATTGTTATACGAGTGTTCCAGTGATGCTGGAGGTCAGCAGCTCAAGCTCTTCTCAGATAGGCCTCGTCATTCGCCCCAAGAGTTGATCGGATCGTGGAAGGTGTTCGAGAAGGAAGCTATGGCATTCCACCCAGCCAAAGACTCCTCCACCGAGAAACCATCCTTCGTGCACTGGTGCAGAGAAATAGCTGTTACGAGGGGAGAACCTGAAATGCCCGAAGAATGCCCAGACTACAGTCCCGAAACCGAGGACGAGCCAGTGGACATGAGCGAGTTCAGTATGCTGTGGCTGACTGGAGGTGTCTCCACTTACGTAGAAGTGAACGAGACCGGAATGTTGACATTCGGGGTCGGTTGGCTGTCTGGAAACGGTAGCAGGCTTGTCATGGAGAGAGTATATGGCGAAGACGGTAAGCTGCTTCATGTGAAATCCAAAACTGAGATTGAGGCCTCCCTCGGAGTTCCTATGTAAGTTTGCTTTGGAAGGAAAGTACTACCACGATATGATGAGCAGCCGCACTGACCGGCTCGTTGAAAACTTCTCACTTGACTACGAAATACAGATGACGCGAGCAGTTGCAGCGGATTCCTTATCAATACTGAAAACACACAGCTTTCATTTGTAAAGTAGGTCAGAAACATTCTTTGGCTCTTAGTCCCGAATGAAAGTTTCATTCAATAATCAAGAAATACGGGGAGCCCCTGATTCAGATCTTCGCCAGACGAATAGCCACACAAATGTAGATCACTAACGGGAGATTTCCATTCAGCTGTAGGCAAGAAATAAGATTATTTTACTATATATGTTCCAGAAGTTTTGCAGCTCCCTGCATCGTCATGAATTTACCAGTCCAAGAGTTGAGCATGCTCGTCCGCTCAGTCTTTTTCCTTTGAATCAGTCTTCAAATCAATTTCCGGTTTTGTCGTGATCTCATGACGTACGGCCTTGTTCTAGTCTTCCGACTCTGCAGTTGCCCTTCTGAACTTAAACTTCCTTCGGTGGATACGTGAGCTTCTCAAGAGTCATCGCCGTGTTCGATTTTCAGTACGGGACTGAAAGGATTGGAAGCATGCTTTCGGCAAGGAAAACATCTCAAGTCTTATCAGCTGTATGGCAGGCCCATAATCGATCAATACTGGGCAGTCGCTGACAGTTATTACATTAGCTGACCGCAAACTATACACACTACGTGAGAAACGCCACCTCCGACTTCAAAGTCATTCTATTCATCTGGTTGATCTTACCAAGTTCCAGGTTACCCAGCACGTATATCCTTTCGCATGTAGAACCTCGGAAAGCGCGGGAAGTTGATAGTGTCTTCCCAGCGGATTAAACTTGGAGGCATGCAGTTCCTTACCTAGAAGCTGGTACAACACGGTTGACGCGTGGACAGAGTTTCTGGACAAATGGGTTTGGCAACTTTCCACTCACTCTTTAACACCTGAAACCGCGATGACAACATGTGGGGTCAGTCGCCTGCAGCTCCGAACGGAATGGCTGAAGACATGACTTTCTGCTCAAGGAATGAAGAAAAGCAAAGTTTGGTGTAGCCTGAGAGAGACATCGACAGGCGAGTCTTTCGATCGACCCTTGCAGATGCGCGGTCGGAATGGCCCCAATGACGGATCATTTCCAAGGCGAGAACAGTGCGTCAACGAAAATCACCAATCCCAGAATTCACCAACTTTCACTCCAGCATAAACTTCCGATAGGGATCTTGAAGCCGTAAGCAATGAGGACTGCAGCGGGAGATGATGGGGGCTTTGGAGAATTAGCAGGAATTGAAGACGACGTCTTGAGCAGATACAAAGTCCTCCAGCTACTATGCGGATTCTGGTGGTGGGGCACATCTGAAGGGGCACATGTCTCATGCTCCTCTGTGACCTATACAATGGCTCTAGCTGGAGCATACTTCTTTTGCCCACTTAGATTGACTAGCGGCTCTTGGGTCTGAAGATAGCGGACTTCGAACAACGCTGACCTTGGACACGAAAAGAACGCGTTCATACACAGAGGGAGGCACAGTGTAAAATGTGCCAATCGGAGACCACTCACTGCGACGTGATTGTCAGCTGGATGGGTACACTTGTTGAGGGCTCTGCTTGAACTGTTGGCTGTGGACGTTGAGCTGATTCCAGGATCAATCGTCGAGGTATCGCTTTCAATTTCCACAATTCAAATATTGGACGCCATCGTGAGAACCTGGAGTCTGGATTGGAAGACTGAAGTATCATCATCGACAAGGCTTGAGTAGTTGTCAAGGTATCAATCGACGAGGAATCGCTTTCGATTTTACCAATTCGAGTCTTGGGGGCGCCATTTGAGAATCCCTGGAGAGGGTGGACGACCACTGAGAAGTCAGACAGAGTAGTCGTGCAGCACATTTGTCGAATTTTCAGAGGGAGAGAAAGATGGTGTACTCACTGGAGCAGCCATTCCTTCATGCGGCGTCCACCGTGGCTCCGGATCCGACCGATTTATGGGCAGCACAAATCCGGAAGCCGCCATTCCCCACCAATTCTGCCTGGTTGAATTTCGTCCTGAACAAGGGCTCGTGTGCCGAGTACCTCCACCCGTACATGATACAATCCCTGGACGGCAGAGTGTCCATCTGCTACCCTACCAGAGGGTTCGACCCGGCCTTCATATTCCAGGCTTTCGTGCCCAATTTGAGCGTTTCCTGCAAGGAAGAAGGATCCACACCCCACGTCGTTGCGCACTACGATGATTTGAGCGTGACACTGGAATTTGGATCGAAGCTCAGCGTGCCGCTGGTGCGGGGCTGCCCTTACATCACATTCTTGTTCAAGGGAAGCATTCCCGTCTTCTCCACGATTCATGCGGTTCTGGAGCTTCGATCCAATGCCGAAGAAACGAGGCACAAGCTGGTGATGAACAACGGCCAGACATGGATCATCTACGCCTCGTCCACTCTGCCGCTGAACAAGGATTTGAGCACGGGCGATCACTCGTTCAAAGGCGTGGTGCGAATTGCGTGCGTTCCGAGCGGCGATGGCAGCGAGGACGTTCTCGATCGGTACAGTATGTGCTACCCCGTGGGCGGGATGGCGGATCTGTCCGTGGCGTTCCAAATTCGGTACTCGTGGAGGACGCTGGGCTGGGGGGAACTGCTCATGCTCAGCCTGCCGCACCATCGCGAGATTCTGCAGCACCACAGAATCACGCTGCCCCAATTCTCGTACGCGAGCATCGACGGGCCTCTCGAGGGCATCGTGGGCGACCACTGGACTCTACGCACCGAGCCTCTCTCCATCGGCTGGTACTCGCAGCACGGCGTCAGCCCCCCGGAGGCCAAAGACGACATCATCCGAGCTGCGCTCAAGGAGGTCGATCAGCTGTGCCCGGCGCAATTGACAATCCCCTCCACGTACTTCCACGGCAAAGCGCTGGCGCGAGCTGCCCGACTGGGGCTCATCGCCGAGGAGGTCTCGTGCCCCGCGATCGTGGACAGAGTGCACGAATTTCTCGTCCGCTCCATCACTCCATGGTTCGATGGCACGTTCGCGGGCAACGCCCTGCTCTACGACCGCAAGTGGGGCGGCATCATCAGCCGCGATGGGGCCAACGATCCCGGGGCCGATTTCGGCCTGGCCATGTACAACGACCACCACTTCCATTTCGGATACTTCTGCTACGCCGGAGCGGTGTTGGCCAAGCTCGATCCCAGCTGGGGCCAGACCTGGAGGTGCCATCTCTACGCGCTGGTGCGAGATTACATGAACACGGACCCCGCCGATCACGACTTCACGCGCCTGAGGTGCTTCGATCCGTGGGTGATGCACTCGTGGGCCGGCGGCCTGACGGAGTTCGCCGATGGCAGGAACCAGGAGAGCACCAGCGAGGCCGTGAACGCTTACTACGCAGCCGCTCTGGTGGGATTGGCGTTCGGGGACCCGCACTTGATCAATGTGGGTCTCACGTTGACGGCTCTGGAGAATCTGTCGAGCAGAACTCTGTGGCATGTCAAGTCGGACAACAACATTTACGAGCCCGCGTTCGTGAGCGCCAACAAGGTGGTGGGAGTTTTGTGGGCCAACAAGAGGGACACGAATCTGTGGTTTGCGCCTCGAGACAATCGGGAGATGTGTCTGGGCATTCAGGTGCTGCCCATCTCCCCCATCACGGAGATCATGTTCCAGGACATCGACTTCGTGAGGGAGCTGGTCGAGTGGGCCTTGCCCGCTCTCAGCCGGGAAGGAGTGACCGACGCTTGGAGAGGATTCGTGTACGCCCTGATGGCTCTGTATCAGCCCACCAAGGCCCATCGGTTGATCCACGAGCTCGTAGCTCATGATGATGGCAACTCCCTCACCAATCTGCTGTGGTGGGTTCACACGAGACCGTTGTGCACATGAGTTTCACTTGATCGCACTCGCTTCTTCGTCCGTGGGAGAAATCTAGAAGTTTCTTATCCATTCATTCCCTCTCCGGCTTCTCACTCATCTCAGCACCCGTGGTGAAAGTGGTCGGGTGCAAAGCATACCCGTGCAGGTTATACGTACATTGTGTCACAGAGATTATCCGTGTAGTGTAACGTAGGATAATTATAATTTGAAAGCTCGAGAGTGTAAAGTTTGCGCTTAATTTGCTCCGAAATAAGGTTTTGCTGCTGTTTCTCTCTCAAGGCATGGACGAGCTTGTTCGTTCCGTCGAAATTCACTGAAAAGATCAGGTCGGTGGGCGTGACATTCTTTCAAAGCAATAAATATGTGAAGATCCCCAAGTGGTCGTCAGATCGCGTGACTCCCCGGCCAATTTTACATCCTCAACTCCAGTTGGTTACACAATCTGGAGTAGGGCCCCGGGATTTCAGCTAGTGTGCTACCATGCTGGGAACAGAAACATCACGCCACTCCCTCCACTCTGCTGTACGAATCGCTTTCTGAAAGCTGGAGAGTCTGCTCCAGAGGCAAGGTGGATCCTCAACCAGGTCTACACTTCCCATTCATATTCAGAAAAGAGTAAAAAAGAGAGAAATTGACTTACACCTCGTATCACAAACAGGGTAAAAGAAGTTGAGGCAACCTGGCCCAAACCACTGAAAGGACACACACGAGCTTAAATGGTTGGAATTATTCGAGAAGCCATGTCATCTCGAGGACGAGGACTAGAGCGAGCCGAGAGTCGAAAGCGAGCTTTATAACAATCGGACATGTCAAGTACAAAGCGACGTTCATGCAATGGGGTACAGTACATTGTGGGGTGGTGCTAGTGCGTTTCACAATAGAAACACGAAATTTGCATTGATTTTTGTCAATAACATCAACCCCGGTTGCATTAGCCCCGTATGACACTTACCATATTTTTTCCAAAACCAAATATCTACTATGGCTAGAGTCATCGCTGCCACATCGGCTGTCCAAAACTTGGGTTTTCTCTGTATATCAAGTATTGCATCATAAAAGACAACCATAAAAGCTACTCTTGTCCATGGATAAGTAGTAGGGCATTTCAGATCAGAAATATTTAAATATAAATCGTGAAGAGCAGTAAATTTTCATTAGTTGCCCATAACTGCTGTATTCTGTTTGCAAAAGTCTCATGTAGACTCTTTCAATAATTTTTTTTAAAGCCATAATTGTACCATATCTAAAATCATTGTTAAATGTGTCATCGCTGTCTGTAACTTGGGTTTGCACCATAGCTGCTGTTTCTCACCAGAAAATATAGCCATAAAATTACTCCATGTCCATGGAGAACAAAGTAATAGCGGGTTTTGAAAAATGAAAATTCTAAATTTTTATTGCTTTCAGTATAAAGCAATAAAATTGCAAGTTAAATGACCATAACCCGTGTAAAATACTACCATAATTATGACTAGATTATATGACTGAAGACTAGATTATACCACAGCTAAAATCATGCTATATTTGGCGATGGCTGTTCAAAACTTGGGTCTGAACCAAAAAATGTTGTATTGCACGAAAAACCACAACTATAAAACTATTTTTACTATGGAGTGCAAAAAAGTAGAGCGCTTCAAGAACGCCAGATAGAATTTTATGTTGAGACATAAAATATTTTATGGAAACTATGTGTAATTTTATGATAAATTCTCTACGCCGATATGGTACTCTCCCTACAGCTCTGTTGCAAAATACTGATGGTTGTATGGTTAGACCAGGGCGTTTCACAACAGGATTACTAACTTTTCATTGTCTCCTGTCCAGAGTAAAAGAATTGGAAGTTCACCATAACATGTTACTCTGTTTCCAAAAAACCCGTATACTACTACCATAATTTTGTAAAGACGGAATTATAATATAGCTAAATTCATCCGTAACTTTGGCACCGCCTGCGCAGAATTTAAGTTTGCAACGGAAATAGATGTATTGCATCAGAAAAGACAACTATGAAAACTTCTACCGTCTATGGACGACGAGTAAGCGAGTAAGATGAACATGAGCAATGCTGAAATGAGTGAAAACGTTGCTGAAATGTTTACGGAAACAATCAGTGAAAATTTCTATCAAGTTTGATTTTCCGTAGACGACTAGCATCGGCAATTGAATGTCCCAGCCCATTTCAGAAATGTTGACAGATTTGAGGAATCGGTTATATTGCAGAATAGGTGGAGAACCGGTCACCATCCGATTTCTTACCTCCCGTGTCCAGTAATCGATAACATCTTAAGGAAAAAGCTTTGTATGAAGAGCAGGTGTAATTTCATGGTTATGATCACCCTCCCTGCAATTCTGTGACTAATTACTACAATTTTATTGCTCTACTTTTCTACCCTCCATATTAATAATAGTTTTATGGTTGTATTTTTTGGTGCAATATAGCAATTTCGAGTGCGAACCCACATTTTAGACATCCGGCAACAAATTGAGCGATAATGGTAGCTATGGTACAGTTTTGTGCTTAAGAATTTATGGTAAGTGTCTATAAACGTCCATTGCAATCAGGGTTATGGTCAATTCGTGCAATTCTATTGCTTTTGACAAAAACCACAAAAACTTCTTTATATCAATTCTGAGACGATATAGTATAGCCGTAAAACCTTAGTACATCTTGTTATAGTATAAACCATAAAAATACGCGTGTTTTTTTTGTAAAAAGCGTTGTGTCTCACAATAAACTTCTACGCCTATCTTGAAACTCCCTTCCTTTTTGCCCTCCATAGTTCGAGCAGTTTTAAAGTTGTATTCTTTGGTGCATTACAACAGCGTTTGGTGCAAACCCAAGTTCTGATAAGGGGGCGTCAAATATAGTAATAATATTGACTATGTAAACCATTTAATCTTAAAAATTTTATGGTACGTGTCTATTGCAAACAGAGTTATTGGATATGGACACTCGTGCAATTTTATTGATTTTGACAAAAAACACTTATTAAACTCAAGTATTCCTATTCCGAAACGACCTCGTAGAACCATAAAACTTTGAGTATGTTTTCATAGCACTATTGTATGTTTTCATAGAGTGACATACGTAAATAGAGTATAAACCATATAATTACACTTGGTCTCCATAATTTTTTTTATGTCTCTCCGTAAAATTATAACTGCATATGCTGGAAACTAGTAAAACCATAAGACTTTCAGCATTTTGACCCAGAACAAAACCTTAGGGAGAATGACAGTAACTGAATAGAGTATTGAAGTTAAAATTACATGTGCTCTCCATACATACTTGTATGACTCGCCGTAAAATTCAACTGGCCTATCATGAAACGGCCTACTGTGTCTGATGTACGGAAATAGGATACTACAGAAGATGTAGTTTTGGTAACGTCTTTCGTACTACGATTGTGAGTACTCGGTTGAATAGTCCTGCACGGACCGACGTACCGCGGTTTGAGATGGCCGATGTTGTTTCGGACTGTAGGTGCAAGGTCGGATGAACCCAGTTTCAGTCGAGGAAGAACCGGGCCTCCCGTTCATCTTATGGGGTGCGATGTAGATTAGGGACCTGTGGAGTGAGCTCCTTCTGCTGTCAGGTTTTGTGGGGTAGGGTAGGTGAGTGAATGTCGCTGGTTTGATAGTATAGAAATTTTACCAGTCCAACGAATCTCTTTGGAAGGACTCGAGTTTGACTGCACTTCTCGCACTGTAGAATACTTGACAACGAGAGGAAAACCTAGTAATCTAGCAAAAGGATGGGAAGACCCCATCAAGTTGTACAGGGATGAAAACAAAAGTGTAGATGGTGCTAGGCCCTAATACCATAGCTATGTGAATTATGTTCTCCTGTGCGTAACATATATTACATACTATAGTAACATCCAAAGAATCATAACTTACTCTGATTATTATTCTATATATTGCACTAGCAAATGCTCTCCTTAAAACAATGTATACACTTTGACTACCAATTTTAAAGCTTGACAATATGCTATGAGGATTGAAACTTCTCAAGGGTTGTGAACACAATGTAACAAAGACACATGAAAAAATTCCAAAAAAAAAAGTGAAACCCCCATCAAGTCATACAAGCAAGAAACCGAGTAAGAGTATGGAGCTAGACCCCAACGTCATCACAATGGGAAATATGCAATATTACACCTAAATATCATTCCTATCTAGATCTAACTACTAGAGCATCCTAAGAGGCATCATGTAACACTCCTATTATCACGGAGCATGATGTAACTGCAACACAACATGAATCGAATACAAAGTATAATAACAAAAGGGATGGGAAGACCCCATCAAAGGATGGAACCAAACCGGTAACATGTGACTAGGCCCCCTAAACACAGTATTAAAATAGACTTATGCATTTTGCATAATTTGCACTAGAAGCATGTAATTACACTCTATATGCGCCATTTTATACAAGAATCTCATAATACACCCGCTAGATTGCATAGCACACCGTGAACTTCCGGATGAGATGGGTTATCTGCTATTGCAGGTTGAGATAATTTCAAAATCCAGTTAGTTGATCCAGGATCTTTAACTGCCAAAAAAACTTGGTCTCAAGTAAATTCTGATTCCTCCTTTTCAATATATTTGAAAAGATTTTATCTAATATGCATTAAATGCAATAATTATCTTCACTGTTGTGTAGGGAAATGATCATTACACTGTAAATTTCTCAGCTGTGGGTGGGTACAATGAATCTTAGAGATATCCATCTACATGGTAGAGTGTTCACTCTCTTGGCTTTTAACAAGAATACATAAAATATTATAATTGTGAAATCGTTTATGTGTCTTGGTTATTTATACATGTGGACTACGTAGCTCTTGTGCATGGGTTATTCCCGATAATCTTCTTCCCCGTTTACCTCTTCACCTTTTGTTCTGCAATATAGCCAATACGCCAATCTCATCATCTCAAGGTAATCAGTTATACAGCTCTCAAGATAATAAACAAGAAGAAGATCAAGATTAGGTATAAAGGTCGCCTATCCAAATGGGCATCCCTCTAGATACCCTTATCCCTGATACTCCGACCTCAACCGGTAGACCAAACTAGTGACAAGTGCCGGAACTTCGTATAAATGACTTTTCTCAAAGAATAAGTTCAGTATCACTGGGCTAAAGAGGTTCAAGTCAATGCTTGATATAGTGCGGCTGAACATAGTATGGCTTGATTATGGAAACCAATGATTATTTGTCCGGAGTCTTGTGTGGTTTGCAGTGTTTTTGTGTATTGTGGCCCTCACTCATGCTTGTTGTAATTACCATTAGGTTATCCACAAACCTTCCTTGGGCACAGGTGTGCTATAAGAGGATCGTGTTTTGTCTTTTTTATTTCTATTGCATGTTGTGAGAACTATCATGCCAATATATGAATTCAATGAAAGCAATGTGATAATAAGACTGGGATAAGCAGGATGTCCATTGGCTTCATGGTTTTTGTTTACGGTGATGTCTGGTTTCAGCCTTGCCATACATGTGCATCGGGAGCTACATGCACATTCTATGAGCCATTTGGGAAAAGTTTTGTACTGGGTATGGTATTCTAGGCTATAGGATGATGTTTATTAGCGAACCACTAACTCAATAGAAATAACCAAATATATCAAACTTCTATGTACAAAACTAATAATGAATTTGGACAGTTTCTATACCATGTATTTAAAGTTTTTTATAGTTTTACAATAGTGCTTTATTTAAATGTGATGATTTTTTTCTAATTCTTTATTCATCCATTAACATAGCAATAATGCCTAATAATTTTCTCAATAACATAAAAAGATTCACATTTTTTTGGAAATGAGTATAACCCCTTTAAATATCCACATAATACATTTTTAATGTTTAATTTAATTCAAGATTACATTTGATCATTGCATGTGGTTTTTTAAGTTAAAATTATATATATTCAATAAAAATTATAATTAAATAGATCAATTTTGAAACCACTAATGCAGTCATGTGCTCAGTATTTTAACTACATAAAAGTGATACATGTGTATATACTGTGCTTAATGTATCTTCATCGGAATACATTCTGAAGGTACTATGCGGAAAATATTCGACTTAACGTTGACTCCCTACCCCAAATGGTCTTCAATATGATCCCAAGTGCAGACTGACTTCTCAAATTTTCACCTTAGATCGCCATATAACATTTTTCGAGGAATTTGCACATACGCACGCATGTTGAGACTTCAAGTTGACTTACAAGAATAACAGCCTTGGAAAATGTAAGAGCAAAAGACAAGATGGGAGAATCATGATTCCATGATTTACTGCGATAATTTGGACAGTTGAGGGGTGAACATGCTCTAACATGAACAAAAGAATATCTGAACATGGTGTCCGAGAATTAAAAGGTGCAAGTTCAGAAACCAACGAAAGTGTGAGAGAGAAAGATAAAATTCGAAGGTGGAGTGAAGAGGGGAACTCTCATTGGAGTTTAAGTTTATGGTTGATAGTAATGAGATGTGTCATTGTTCGCATCTACTTGTGGTGGAACAAGCTATCAACCTATGATACTTTTATTGCTTTGTATTTAGTTTATTGTGTTTGTTCTCTCTCTGGTTGACGTTACTGTGGAGACAAGCTGATTCACACGGTTAATAAGTTTTGGACAAACTGAAAACCTTGAATATCAAAAAAATTCTCAGTTATTTAAGAACGAATGACTGAACTTATGTGAACGAATTGACTTGGATCTATATATTTTTGATGCATATACATCAAGCTTCTCTGGCAATTCCAAAGTGCATTGCAAGACCTTTTACGGGACTTCATAACTTACCCATCACCCTAAACGAAATCCTGTAAAATGTTTGATGGGTAACGGGAGAACAGTGAAGGGATCCTGAAAAGGCTCTTCGTAAATCTTATGGGTTATAAAACATCCCCGTAACAGTTTTGGTCACTATAGACATTTCAAGAATTTTTTAATTTTTTTTCCTTCAGTATTGGAGTATAATAAGAAGAATTTGTATTCCTGGATTTATCCATAAATTTTTGTATGGACCTCTTCAATTCAGCCGTGTAGAAAGATGGGAAGGGGAGTGGGTTTTATGGGAATTGCTCAATTCCCGTACATTTTTTCATGGGTCTATTTTGAACCCCCCTATTCTCATCTAATATTGTACATTGTACATATTTCTTGTGGCAGTAGTACATGCGTTTTTGACAAAGAGTATTGGGTCTTTTCTCATAAGCAGTTTAGGTGGTATTGTTTTTGCACTGTACGTTATCCAAGGCTTCCCCACCTCATGCACAACTCTGTGAGAATAGACTTGGTTTGATCTGTATCTCATGTGTGGCATCAGAAAAAACATAGCCATAAAAAAATTTAGTCTCTATGGAAGCCAAAATAGTAGAATCATAAGACTGAAATTTTTTGCTATACAATGTTAGGGAGGATAACCATAACTAAATGGATTATTAAGCATAATACTACAAGTTTTATGCTTAATACTCCATTTAGTTATGGTTATCCTCCCTAACATTGTACATATTATATGTCGCACCATAAAATCATAACTGCCTATAGTGAAAATGTGACCTTTAAAATGATGGATATTTTAGGAACTTTTTTTAATCGTAGTTGTCATCACATCACGTAGGAGAAGATATGGATATGACAGCCCACTTCAACAGGTTGGAAAGAGTTCATGAGAAACACAGAAAGCACAATTTCCAACGTTTAAACAGCCTAATGGATATTTCATCCATCCATCCATCCATCCACTTGCATACATCAAAGTCAAAATGTGGCTTCAGTTAGTTGGAGAAAATCTATATGCTCACTTTATTTGAAATCGAACGGATTATGAAATCTTGGTATTTATAATAAGAATCCTCATCTTACATGGTTTTTTACAATTTGATCTCATATATCTCTTAGTCATGGGATAAGCAGACTGGTAGTATAAACCGAAGAAAATACGGAAGCAATATTTTATTTAAGTGAGAATCAGTTCTGGTTTATCGTAACTAAATTCCCGGGTATTCTAGCATTAGTTTTCATAGCTTCACCAATACATGTGTGGATTACTTCTCAGAAAAGGTAGGTTCCAACGAAGACGTGTGCTACCCGAAGTTAAATCATCAATAGTATCACTGAAGATGTTTTACATTAAAATAAGTCGCACGTAGACATGTTTCCGTTGCTTAGGTTAGATCGTGAAGTTAGGAAATATGTAAAAGAAGCAAACCCATTTTGAGCATCATAGAAGCTATTTTTTTCCCTGAATAAATATCATAGGAAGCCAAAGCCTGTAATTCTTGCAACTTGTGACCCTAGATTCAACTGTTCTCAAATCCGAGTCTACCAGGATTTTAGGTCATTCTTGTCCACAGTGACATATCGATCTGTAGGGAAAGTCTCCTGGAGCGACAGTAGATAACATCAAATCGAATTACGAACAGTATGAAAATGAATCGGGTCGTATCATTCCCAGATTGTACTTGAAGCGAAACAGTTAAGAAATTTTTGCGGGTTGCCGATGAAGATGTAATATAGCGATGGGGATGCCATTGCGCACTACTGTACTGTTCGGAACTTCGGGAGTGGTTATCGTACGGAAAAGGCAGTTTGGGAAAGTCACATGTAAAACCACGTGGTAGAATGAGAGCGTGGTTGGGTGTACCGAGTAGAGGACCGAGACACAGCGAAGTTTGCGAACAGCGAGCAGCGGAATGGAAGCGGTCCTCAGCGCAGCACAACGTACCTATTTTCGAAAATGAAGCGTACAGGGCCTAAGGCATTCCAACGTCCAGAGACGGGACAGAAATAGGAAAACTGGAAGGGAGGACGAGGAAGATAAATGTCAGAGGGACGAGAGAGAGAGAGAGAGCAAGAGAAGCGAACGAACGACGCTGTTCTCCAACAGTCACATAAACCACAGGGCTGACCTGGCCGTTACGTGGCCCTTTATCGTACGGTGCAGCCGAGCCGGCCCCGACATCGCGACCGTCCAAATTCAAATACACACTCGAAGGGCCGGTCGTCAACGGTCCTATTCGTCCGACGTGGTCCTCCAGCTCGATAAACTCCCTCTCTTGCACATGATTTGTTCTTCCACTGCTCACCCCGCAATCTAATCCGTACTCGCCACGTGCTGAATAGTCTCTGCTACGGGCATTCCCTGCCGACGCGTCCTTTGCCCCTCTCTGTCCCCAAGGCATTCCGCTGTCCATCTTCCTCCCTCCCTTCCTTCCCCCGCGCTCGGTTCCTCTTTCCCTCCCTCGTCGTCGTCGTCGTCCTTCGTCATTCATTCTGAGAACGGAAAGGAGTGAAAGGCCGGGCATCGAGGAGTCGAGGAAGTCATTAAATACGAGCTCGGCCACATCTTTTCTGCTTTCTCTCTACCGATTGATTGATTCTCTGGTCGGACTTCTGGGCTAGCCATCGCGGAAATTTGATCTCGAAAACGAGCGCAGCATTCGCTGTGTATTCCCACGAGCAGCTGATTGTTTGTGTCTCGTGTTGGTGCTGGACTCGTTTGATCTGTAGTTCGACTACGGACGGAAGAGAGGGAGAAGAGAGAGGAGACTAATAACCGAGGACAATTGTTTATAGATTTCTGCTACAGAAGTCCGTTTGTTTGTTTCGGAGCTTGCATCGGCGAGTTTTTCAGGCCGTTTGCAGTCTTGTGAGTTGGTAATAGGTGGTTTGATAGGCGGGCGGTGAAAGTGGAAGAGAAGAGTCGAGAGAGAGAGAGCGAGCGAGGAGGGTGGGGGAGGAAGGAAGGGAGAAAGGGAGCAAGCGAAAGGGCATAGTTTTGTTTGAGGTTGTCTTTCCATTTCCTGGAAAGGAGTAGTGGGAGGGAAGTTCTCTAGAGGAGGAGCAGGGTAGGGAAGTGTTGGTTTCGAGCGCGCTCGAGATTTTCGAGACGGACTTCGGGTGATTGAAACATCGATCCGAGATTTTGAGGTTTGGGTGGCAAGCGAGCGGGCGACCGAACGAGGAATTGCGTTGCTGCTTGAGTGGGACGTTACGTGCCGGTAGACACGCAGCTTTTGTGGGTCGAGGATCTGTCGAAGATTCGACTCGAGCAGGTGGAAAAATGAGTCAAAACGCCGGTGGCACGGATGCTATTGCTGCTCAACAGCAGACGAACAACACCTCTGCAATTGCTGCGCATGCTCCTAATGCTAAAGCATCCCGGGCCGTCTCTCAGCCCGTGGACAGTCACTCTGTCTCGCGAAGGTGTGTTCTCTCGGCCTCCTTCTAGCTTCTGGAGACTCTTGATGGATTGCAGGGGTCTTGACATTTAACCACGCGCGATGCAGATTCGACGTGGATCATTGAACTCTTCCCTTCTGAGAGCTCGCTCTGCGTCCAATTTCCATTTCTTGCAGTCTTCTCTCTTGTCACCTGGTGTGTTATTGTCCGTGGATACTCCCCAATTGGTCGCAGACCGATTGGTCGAAGTGCAAGGTCTTTTCCAAGTTTGAAGTCCACCACCACTTCTGTTGACCTCAATTTGAGTCTACAGAGAAATTCCATACCTTAGTCTAGATCCGAATTCCTCCTCACGTTTATGCTACGCTCTTAAATTTACTAGCATGGTAGTTCTGTTCACCTCGTCTCCCATTGGATTTTCAACGGAACCTGAAGGATACAATCTCCTTGTACTCTCTACTGGGAATGTTCATCGATGATTTGTTTTGACGATGAAGCTGTTGATTGTGAGTTTCTTTTCGTGTCGATTGATATTCTCGAGGTCGAGTTGGACGGTGAAGGATGGTCCTTCTGGGTTTCCTCCACGGGTCTTTGGTTGGAAAATTTGAGTTCAATCAAGACGGGTTTAGTGTTTGGATTCTCTCTGTTTGTGTCCTCCGAAACGATGTTGGACAAGCTAGGCATCCGAAGTCGATTATTGTGTCTCTCGCTGATCATCGTGTCTCTGGCCTCTGATTGCTCCCGTTGTGCAGGTTACAGTCTGAGTTGATGTCTCTTATGGTAAGCGGCTTCTGCGGCTAGCAAAACTCTTTGAATTCTGGCCGAAGGAGAATCGTTACTTCTGTGATTGAATCGAGCGTTTTGCAGTACGTCATGTAAGTCTCACCCTGCCTTGCTGACATCTCTGCAGACTTGCGGTGATCCTGGTATTTCTGCGTTTCCCGACGGAGACAATATATTTTCCTGGGTTGGAACCATCAAGGGGAGCAAGAGTACCGTGTACGAAGGGATGTCGTACAAGCTGACATTGAAATTCCCCACCGACTATCCTTTTAAGCCTCCGCTAGTGAAGTTTGACACTGCTTGCTTCCACCCAAACGTGGATCAATATGGTAACATATGCCTTGACATACTGCAGGTATGTTTAAGTTGTCTACTAGCTCTTGCGCTCTGATTTTGCTGAGACTAATTAAGGCTACTGACGAACACCTTCCGCTAGTTGAAATTGGTTGAAGGAACTCAAGACCCCATCAAGAAGCCGTCATGTTAGCGGAGCCGGTATCACGCCCATTATTCACATTTTGACCTCGATTCTCTGTTTTTATTAAATTTCAGGATAAGTGGTCATCCGCTTACGATGTGAGGACCATTTTGCTCTCCATTCAAAGCTTGCTTGGAGGTAATGTTCAGAGCCCGCAGACTGTATTAGTAGGCTATTGATTTCCGGAATGTGTCCTTTTCAATTATGATGGACTTTAGTGCCCCACCTTTGTTTCCCATCCGTCCAGGATTGAGATTTTAGGTTTCAAGGTCAGGGATTGTAGATTCACATTTGGAACGAACTGTCTGTGCAGAACCCAACAATGACAGCCCCTTGAACAGCTACGCAGCGGCTCTGTGGAACAATCAAGAGGGTAAGTCGGTGGATTGCGACTGCTCTGTTTTTTCTGTTCAGAGGCGATGCGAAACGTCATGCCTGAGCTGGAGACGTGCAATTTGTGGGTAGTGTATGTCATGACGGCATGGGGTTTGTCTGTTTGTGTGCAGAATACCGAAAAGCCAACTGCAAGCATTTCCGCGACGCTGGAGGAGTTATGGCCACCTCAAAATGAGAACCATAATCCACCGCGGGTTTTAGCGGGACTCCAATTTGCATCGCAGCATTAGGGTCAGGAAACGAAACAAACGATCTGGCGTTCATGGAAATACGATCCATCCTGTTGATAGTCTCTGACATTGTATCATTGTTACGCAGAGCTGAGTTAGCTACTGTAGTGGTGTAGATGTGTAGAATCCTCTTTTGGTAAAACGCAAATGAACATCAGTTTGTTGCAACTTAACGGCTAGCGTGACAATTCCTCGAGTGATTTCCTCGAGTGATTTGACAGTCGTCAGCACATGAATTGCGCCCTCTTGGAGCCGATGTCCAGCCGCGACTTTCGCTGTAAAAAAGCATGAAAGGAAGAAGGTTGCGGGATGAACCGCGCAGTCCTGAATGATCTTCGGAGCCAAGCGGTGGGATTTACTCAGACATCAGTGAAGGACTAGTCTGCCGGTAGGTTGGTGCTGGAGGTTCGATGGATTCTCCGTCACGTTCTTTGTCTTGTCAGACCCAACCGACCGGTGAAGGCACACACTCATTCAGGTAAAGTGAGAGGTCATCACATGGCAAAGCTGGGCTAGGCTTTTTCAAATTATCATTTGTAGTTTGGCTTTGTATCAGCGGAGAAAGGCTATTATGTTGCCCTTCGCGAGGAGAAACATCCACATCCATCGAGAAATCTATGCAATCACCTCGAGTGACGTTTTTCCCGTCAAGAATCGTTGTGATGCCTTACTTTGTTTTCGTTTTTAGCATTTTCCCTCGCCACCAGTTACATGCTGGTTGTTGTCTCACCCACCGTCTTCTTGTTGGCAAGTTATGCCCGATTCTCTCTCTTACAAGATCTGGCATCTCTAGACTTTATCATGCAGCTGTCTCATGTCCATGTCCTACTTGCATTAATTTGTCACTAAAAGGTAAGAATTACAAATCGTACGTTGCGTATGGATGGAAACTGCACCCCAGAAGCAGTTGCATTCACGAACACTCAATTTTAATTTACGTTTTCAGAGTGGTTTTCTCACCCAGTTCTTACTGCCGAAATCATTGATCTGGTTAAGTTCTCTGGAAGTTTCAGAAAAATGTTCAAGTTACGTAAATATTCTCAATGTTTACAATTTTAGATTGTCAAAGCAAGACAATATAGCACTCTGCTACTTTACCTTTGGTGCAGAGGAAAAAAATAAAGTTAAACGCCAAGTAAACGAAAAGAGATGCTTAGCAACTCACTTTTTCTTTAGTTCGAAGATTATTTATTTTAGGTTAAATACTAATTTATCCAACCTAACAAATAAATGTATGTCTGACAATAATGTCATGTCGTATATACTCAAAAGAGAGAATTAAGAACAACAAACACGAAAGTGCACATAGCCTAAACACAATTCCACCATAATCAAACCTATCAAAATTGCTAAATATTGTAAGCAATCAAACATACATTTAAATCATGAATACGTCCCTGTCTTCAGCATTCTTAAAAGATTCAGTGTCCATCTCATATATCGGTAGGAGCAATAAATTTTTGCTGCCCTGATCCATTTCTCCAACTTTCCTCTTTCCGTATACTCCACATCTCAAAACTATTTCCTTCTTCGCGAATAAGCACTCCATACTTATACGCGCATATCCCTGCGTAAAATTCTCTAACTTGACGCATGTCAATAAACTGCAGAAAACTGCAATTAAATAACGCGTCAGTCAATGAGAATTTCTCCGCGTTTTGGATTGTTTTCCTCGTCATTAAATACATATTTGCTAACAATATATCATATGGTAAGGACATAAGGTACATATGCAATATTCCATGTACTTTGTGAAAAAGAAGGAATGATTTGAACTCTTGAAGAGAATCAGATTGTTAGAATGGTTAAAATGAAACATATTTTAGATACAAACAAAAATTGGTAACAATTTTATATATGAGATTTACATTGAAGCCGTTCAAAAAACTTTAATATTCAACAAAAAAGTTCAAGAATAAAAATCCATCATCAGCTAGCCTTATTCTTAATGTGGTTCAACATTTTTTCTAATGCGTCAATGGTTTTTTTGTTCACAGTAAAGTATTTGGATTTCAAAAGAGAACAGACAATAATAACCTCATCATTCATATATTTGTAAATATATGATTCTTAAAGCAATATTCATGAAAATTATAGTAAAAAATAATAATTTTAATTAAAAATTGAATTTGAAATAGTGATTAAAATTTTTTTAATGCAATAAATATTGAATGTGAGTAATTTCATTCTAAGATTTACGTCATTTCATTGACTTAGTGATATTTGCATGTGAGTCACAATGAAACACAATAACTAGTAGTGATATATCATTATAGAATATTTCTAGTACTGGAGAAAATAATCACCCACTTTAAACCATTATAGGTGAAAAATATAATTCATTTAAATGGTATTTAAACCAGATTTTACATATATTTGATAAAAAATAAGATAAAGAAATAGATTCATCAAAATTATTTTTTGGATAAATTAAAATAAATTGAAGAAAAATCTTCATCCACTTTACATTTTGAACATGAAAGAGTTATTGATCAATCATTTGATATGTTGCTACTCAGATTAGTTTGGCATGACATAACATTGTGTAATGCTTGATCATATATCTACATACATATGTATGCATGATTATGACAAACACTAAATACATTAAATTTTGAATAATTATGAGATTGAATGAGTAAACACTCAATAACAATATGATAATAAATAAACTATTTACATAATCTAAAGTACATCCATTGATTTTTTCATCTTACAAAATTACATCCATTGACTCTTTCATCCTACAAAAATATAAGATGTAGGATGTTGGTTTGAAGAATTTGACAATAGTTTGAAAGTTAAATGGGCAAAAACTCATGTGTTCATTATAGAGGGTTGGGATCAACCCAAAAGAACACAAATATTCTTCGTAAGGCCAACAATCAAAATTTTGAAAGTTATTGACCATAACTAACCTAAGTGTATCTAAAAATACTGAATTCAATTTATTGTTTATAACTTACAATACTCAAAAATTGATTAATAATTGAACCATTTCAAAATTAATATGTCATATGTCATATTACTTTCAAGATTCCTTAGATGAACTTACACATAGGATTGACTTTAGGTTGATTTGCTCCTCATGACTTAATTCTTATAGAGACCATGGCCAAATGATATGTACACATTGTGCAAAATTTTAGTGATTTATCCCTCACTTTAATATAAATATTTCAACTTGCTCTCTTTGTTACTTCACTCCTCACTTTGATATAAAACACTTCAATCTATCTACATGAATCTAACCAATTTTTTACATTAAGAATCAAACCCCTTGGAATGAATATTGATCCATATAGATTTTTCAAACTTACCTTCAAAGATATAAAGAATGGCTTATAACCCATCATTTCAAACTAAATTAGTTTATCTACTATATATTGGTATTATTCAAATATGTTCTCCAACATAAACAATCTCAATGCCAAAAAAAAATTCAAAATGTACTTCAATTTTTCATCTTGAACTTCATTTGCAATTGATCCATTACTTATTGGAATTTCTTATCAATCTTCACTATGATGATGAAATAATCTACAAATAGAGTTATCTATATCTTGTAGATATTCTTGATAAACACATAGAAAAAAATAAATAATCATTATTACAAATCTTGAATCCAATAAAAAATATACATATACTTTTATATCATGCCTTTGATGTATGCTTGAGTCCAAAATATAACACTAAAAGTAATGATTGTGTAATGATTTTCAAAGATGACAGGTCTTCCCAAGGCCATCCCTTGCTTTATATACTATGAGACTAAAAAAAGTTTAAAATCCAATGTATGTCACATGGCTAACATGTGTAGGTCACATGATTAATTATCTTATACTAATTAATTCCTAAAGTACATCTAGCACCTTATCTATTCCACCAATGCATGGTAACCATCTCATCATGTATCCATGCAAGCTAAAGTTTAACTTTCTCTTTTGGGTCATGTACATCATGATTTTGTTTTTTAATGATTTAATTAGAAATCTATGATTTAGCTATACTGACTATGGCTAATCAACATTGATTAGAAACCTCCTCCCATTTAAGACGCAACATCTTTGTTGCAAAAAAAATTCAGAAATCTCCACAAGTACTTTGGCATTTGCAAGATTTTTCAAAGATTTTCAAGTAGCGTCATAAAGTCCTTGCATTAGACTAGATATTTTATTTTTGGATTCCGCTAACCTCTATTATGTTTCTTGAGTATCCTTTCCACCTCATATTTCTCTACGCCATCAACCATATTTAGTAATGCAAATGGTTGATGTGGATTTTCAAAGTAAAAAGATCGTGAAATATAATTCCAAAGGAGATACACATGAAAAACATAATATATTTTCATGCATGTGCATATTTCCCATTTATTGAACAATAAATGGGAAAGATGAGAAAAAAATGCCTCAATTTCAAGCATAAAAAACTAGAAGGTTAGATTAACCTTGAAAATATTAAGTAGCTTGAATTTCATAAAAACACTAGAATATTAGATTAATCTTAAAGATGCTAGGTAGCTTGAATTGATTGTGAGGCATGTCGGTAAGATATTCATGACGAACTCTTACAATATGTAAGTTTATACATCAAATATATCAACACTTTTCCTCAAGCTTGTACTTTTTAAAGCTTGAAATGCATATACTTCATATTAATGGATAAATCGTGTATCTCATAATGAAATATAAAATGCTCATGATTGTACTTAAACAAGGACTTTATAATAATATCAGCAATTTTTTCTTCAGTATTCATGTCTCTGAAATAAACTCCATGTTAAATCATGTACCTCATAATAAAATATAAAATGCTCAAATTTGTACTTAGACAACACTTTTATAATAATATAAGCAGTTTTTCCTTCAGTATTCATGTATTTGAAATATACTATGTACATACTTTGGTATACATTTTATATTTTATATTAAAATTTTTCTTTCCTATTTGCCAATCAATCCATGTGATATTTGTTGCTGGAAATTATCAAACTGAATTAGACTTTCACGAGAGAGATTAGCTCTCTCCTTTTCTTTTGGCCCCCAGTTTGGTTTTTTCTTGCCTACTTTGGCTCTTGCTTTGTTTTTTTTTTGAAGAAACGACACAGTGTAATAACATCCACTCTTGCTTTGTTACTAAGTCGATGTGTCCATCATTCCCTTTATTACATGCGTCTCCCTTTCAAACAAAATTTGACTTCCTACCTGCGTCTAGATGGCAGACTATTTTGTCCAGTACAGGAAATACTTTCAACATCTTACTCTCCTCTCCTCATTTACTTATAAGGTACTCGCAAAGTGAAGAGGTTACTCTCAAGTAACCTCTTCACTTTGTTCCCAACCTGATCTTGATAACTAATTCCGACTCGTGTGACTTTCCTGGTTTCCTCTTTCCTTGACTGGTGTCTTGTCTCGGCGTCTTAGCCGTGTAGGCTGCATCACCACGTGACACGCACAAATCTACTATGAAATCATGTTTTTCAACACATATTTGTGACTAAAATAGAAAGAAACATTGATTTCACGAGTGATTGGTTTTTCACCAACGGGCATCCCTCTGGACCTACCAGAAACGGACCTTGTAAATCCTTGGACGCTTTGATGGGAAGACCCCATCAAAGCGTCCAAGGATGGAACCAAACCGGTAACATGGGGCTAGGCCCCAATATCAACACCCGTACTATATACACTCTTGAGTCATGACCACTTCAGCGCAGCAACGGCACCCGGAGGCGGCCGAGTTTACGAATTTTCAGATCGACTATATTTACCGACATGTTTTGGACCGTGTACATCTACTGCAACTGGGCAGTACGCTCGCTGCAAGTTGTCAGAAACGGGCCAATTTGACGACCCAGCAACAACACGTGCCACCAAGCCCATCGATGATGATGATGGTTCTGTACTCTCGTTGTTCAACCGTACGTGAGCTCCTTGTCGACGCACCATTCATGATCACTGCGTCTGTACGTCTCGGTACGTCGACGTTTTAGGCTCGGGCCAAGCTGTCGACAATCATGCGGGAGCCGAAATTATCATATTTTACACAAAATGTCTGCCCTCAGCTGCCTCCCGTCGTCCATGGATCCCGTTGTCCTGGCGAATCCAAAGATGTACCCAATGCGAGGTGACGAGGCTAGCGCAGGGGACAATCGCCGAGAAAGTCTCTTGTCGACGTTCTCCTCCCGTGGAATGAATTGCTCGGCAGAATCATCCCAGGAGAGGAGCTCAGTGCGTTTTCCTTATGCGTTTGATTCCTGGTAGATCCACGTTGCTGTAAAGAGCGTAGTTGCGCCACTTGTTGGGCTTGACTGTGGCGTACTCCAGCGTGAATTTGGTCTTCAAAAGTCTGAATTGCTGGAATACCTTGAGCAGGTTCGCTTCCTCCCGAACCAGGAATCCGATCAGAAGGCGGGTGGAAGTGTCCCCCTTGCACACCTCCAAGACTGCCCGGTGCAGGTCTTCCATGGGAATGTAGAAGAAAGGTGGGTCGAACACGAGGACTCGGAACGTTTCGGCCTCACCGATGGGCACAGATGGAAGGTGTCGAAGGTCCCAGAAGCGAAATCCCGGAAGGTAGTTGAATCGGGTGTCGATGTCAAGCAGGGTTACGGCTCTATCGTCCTGAATCCAGAATGCTTGAGCGATCGATGGGGTTGAGAGGCAGCACAGCGCCGGTTCGAATGTCAGCGCTCGGCACAGAGCGTCCACCGTGCTCGTCGTCCAGAAGTATTGCTCTAAGTCGTGCCGCTCGGTGAATCCTTCGCTGAACATGTGGCGAGTTTGTGTCGTGTTTTTGGCGATTTTATGTTTCGCCACGTTTCGCTCGACCAGCTCGTCTGCCATTGTCGTTTCGGGATTCAATACAATCACTGGGCCGTCTGCTCTTCCCGCTTATTTCTTCTTAGAAACAATTCCCTCACTGTCTCCCAGAGCTTTCTGATTGACAAGACCACCCTCAAGACACTCAGTAGCCTCAATCAGGCGCTTAAGTGAAAATGTAAACCAGAGACGAAGGATACCAAGGCAGATGAGAAAGAGAGGACGGACTAGTTATGCAAATACTGCCTTGGAGGAGAGATCTGGCCTGATGACTCCGATCCGCACAGAAGTCAACTCCAGTGACACTGCTTGTTTTCAATCCGTGTGCATCAAGTTATCCAATTTTAGCTGGGTATGATATACAGTTCAATGCTTCCAGTCAGGCCTGAATTTCCTGATCTCTATCAATTGAGTTCCATCGACGTTTCGTGGTACAAGGATCTTCCAATAGATATTCGTGGAGCTCCACCAGGGGCTGGATATCTGGAGAAGGATTTCACATGCTCGGGTCAAGGATGAAGCAGAAACCTTTCTACATCTGACGTCGAAAGCTGGATATGTTTTCAATGAAGCAGTATGTACACGTCATCACTTCTTACCGTGACTCGCGCAATATTTGACGTGCACATCGTTAGTTCGTATCGTAACCCTCGTTCTGATTCATGCAGACGTTCATCCGAGTTAAGAAAACCTCCACTTCACATTTGAGGGATGGAGAGTCTCGCCTTCAAGGTGCAGTAATGCAACGGGTAGGGTTTAGGGCAACAAAAGGTTCCCAAAGATTCTAAAACCTAACTGGATATGAAGGAGGGACGAATTTCCAAATAGCTTCTCTCAGTTTTCAAGATAAGGTTCAATGAGAAGGGAAGGGAGTCCAGTCAACAGTTCTTCGATCGCCTTCGGAACATTTCCGTGTCATCTCTAGACCAAACCTTTTGGAGAAGGCACTTCGTATTGTAATTCCGTAGACAGGTTGATTTCGGAGTTGTCAAGATTTCATGTCCACATGTCTTCCCACGCATAGGCTCTTTTGGTTCTTCCTCCATGATTCGTCGAGTAAAAATAACACAGCTGTATAGAGTACAAGTTTCGAGGTAAGAGTGTTGATACTTTCAAGCCAGTTTAGCAGCTTAGGACGCATAATTCAGTCAGAGATTCCGTAGAGTGCAACGGAACATCAGATGTTATCACAACAAGGGCACTATTCTAAAGCACCTCAGCTGTTGGCTCTCGGGAAATGAGCCCAGAGTCGTAGAATGTGCCTGCAAGGGAATTTAGGACCAGACAAAGTACCAATGACATAAAGGTGCAAATAACTGAAAATAGTAATTCGCACTTCAAAATTCTTAATAAATGTCTATCGGAATCAACATTTTTTGGGCTTCTTGAAAATAGCTGTCTTCATATACTTGAGCTCTGCTATGCTTTCTTTTATGTCATCAAGAGCACGATGGTTCTTCTTCTTCTCGGGCGCTCTGTCAGCATCTGCATCAATAGCGTGGGTAGCTTTCGCTGGTAAGAAAAAGGACGTCCTGGTCCTCTTGAGAAAAACGAAAAGCACGGAACAACTCCAGTAGCCCAAAGACGGATAATCAACAAGAGGTAAAACACTGTAGCGTTGAAGGTCATTACTAATCATCATACAGGTTGTGAGAATTCTGATTTCATATAAACCTTGGTGGCAGACTTTGTGCACCAAACTTCGAAAGAAACGCCCCATTGTACAAAGAGCTAAATAGACTGACGGATAAGAATGGAGGGGATTGACTGAGAAAGTTTACTGTCAAAATCCATGCAGGATGCAAGGAACTAATAATGCGCCCTGTATTATCTGCCAGGTTGGTCCAACTGACAGATGACCCGGCATATCATGGGTTGAAAGTTTTTATAACTGATTTTGAAATTGATTTTATGACTGATTTCTCACTATATGGTAGTGATTAATGCGAGACTCCAGCACTCTCACAACTCATCATCTACAATTCATTCTGAGTTCAAGCAGTTACTCAATTGCAACTAGTTCCCCCGGAATCACAACCTTCAGTTCTCATGGCCTTGAAGATTCTTAAAACTTACGAGAAGCCTGTTGAAATACCTCCTCACTAACAGACTCAGCCTGGTGATTTTGCACGGACTGTTGGGCAGAAGGAAGAGGGGAACAGACTAACGCAGAGATGGGAGGATTTGCTCCTTTGAAATTGGTGGTGTTTTTCTACAGAAGCAGCATGAGTAGGCTATGACTAACCGAAAGGAGAAATGAGAAGGAAATTTCCTTTTTGAGCGCAAGTTGTCAGGTAATCTTTATCTGACCTCTTTCTTTGTAAAGAAAGAAAGCCTCATGCTGCAGAAGAGGAATATTTAACTGAAATTGAGCCCTCTTGTATACGTTGTAATCAGGAATATGTCGCAAGATAAGAGAGGGAAAAAACAGACCTTGTGGATACCACCTCACGCAAAGAGCACGAACGCTGCTGACATCGACCACTACGTGAGAAAAAATCTCCGCTAGCTTCGGCATATATTTCTGACAGCATCATCGGGCCACAAAAAGGTCAGAGCAGAAACCAAGTCCACATGACAGGCAGTTCCACAAGAAGTCACAAAAGATAGTAGGCAGTGCTTTTCCTCACTCTTATAAATTGCAGATCAACGTACACCGAATTGCCAGCAATGTAAGCTTTGCCAGGTGAGACATATTGATTCACGAAGTCCAGGACCTGGCCACATGGGACAGTGTACATCAACAATATATTACAAACTCGATGACTAGGTGGAGAATCAGCACCCTAAGAACGACCTAAATCAGTGAATTAATCCGCCTGAATGTAAACTGATGGTCGTTTAAACCTGCTCCTCCGCTTTCTGCTCAGTTATGGTACTTTTGCGGACGCCTTCCACCAAACCTGTGACAGAAGAAGGCTTTATTATTACCGCCATCAATCGGATGGTATTTTCTTTTAACTCCCTATAAACAAAATAAGAATGACCTATTCTTGATGAGAAACCTGTGTCGAAACGGGTATATGCAACATAAATTCTAAGAAAAAACATGTAAATAAAAAACCAAACGGAAACACACGAGCTTTCGCTGAGTCTCCTTCTAATTCACGTAGAACAAGGTAGTCTCCTCCCAAGTCAATAACGTTTCAGGATAGTTGTTGAAATGTCGTTCATTTCATGAAGGCATATTTAACATTCAAATGCATCATAATCAATCAAGATTTCGTGTCGTTTGGTCACGCCCTGCTACAGAACAGTTCATATTGAATCTCCTACAATGTAAAAGAAGCTCATGCAATTTCATTAAGTAACACTCTACGCATTTTGATTTTTTTTTCAGGACAATGATGTGTCATAACTGCTGAAACAGTATCAGTGTCCAAGAAGAACTCAAACTTACAATGCGAAAGTTTCATGAAGGACATTAGGGATAACTTACCACTAGCAGTATGGTGCGCTTGACACCACTCGTTCATCTCTACAAGGGCATTTTCAGGTTGGTGAATGATGAGGTCGGGACCCTGCGGGGTTGTCACAAAGTAAGCACAAAACCAGGAGTAGAACTAAAAGCACAAAAGTAGTTTAATCCATTTCAGGGAAAGTAAGAAAAATAAAACACAATAAGAAAAATAAAATACAATAATCAAGTACAACCTCGATAATTGTCTCGAGTTTTCCATCGGTGATGATGCAAGCAATCTCCAGAATTCGATCCCTTTCCAAATCAAGCCCTGCACAGAGTCCGGCGAATTAGATATAAGCCAAATCTAATTCCTCGCACCACCGGTATGTAGAACGATTGTTGTCAACTCTAATGATCCAGGTAAGAATTTTTGTAGGTGAGTAAGATAGAGTTTATTAGACAACGCTTCTAAGTGAACGAGATTTAATATGCAATTACGAATCCTAGCCGCAATTTGAGAGTTCGAAAGACAAGGCGTCATGAAAGTAGAGAGTGAATACTAACCCGTCATTTCCAGATCAATCCAAACAAGGGGCTTATCCAACTGTGGTGCATCACCTCCGTTGCGCTTGCTCCGGCAGTCCTGGAAAAGGATATCTAGTGTCGTTTTGGATGTCTTTTGCCCTCTTTGGTTCATCGCAGCACTCAGATCATCATCCTCTTCCACAAGGCTGAGAGCTGTGAATGGATTGTCAAGCCGCTCCATGAATAAAATTTCCCCTACCGTATCAGGGAAAATCCGCCCTACAACAGGAAAAGGAATTCAACAGTTGATAAAACCTCGCCACTTATTACGCAATTTGCACAAACCATCTCAGCTCCTGGGACGACTCGTTCACGAAGAGTACTCATCACGGCAATTTGACTAGCAGATAAAGAACTTGCAAAGAGATTCTTACCTTCAGCTTTAGGGCGTCGATTTTAGCTCAAATTTCAAGTACAAAACCGACTTAAAACAGTAAGATCATACGATGACATTTTCTCGCTGAATTGACCATGATACTCGCACACGACTGTGCAGAATTTAGCATTGAGGAAATCATTGAGATAATTCACTCGTACTTGGTCGTCAGAATTCACCCGCGGAAAAACATAGCCGCTTCACTGTCTAGCTCCGTAATGCGAGGTGCGGAAGTTCTCCCTCACCTGGGCACCCACATCAGAAGGAGCGAATCGCGCAGCAGCCCTGGCCCACCCGAAGCCCTCCCATTCCCTCTCTCTCTCTCTCTCTCTGTACTTCCTAGTTAGTCTCTTGCTCGGGCGATGCTATCCCCACTCCCGTCTCGACTTCTTGGTCATCCGCTGCCCCTTGTCCTCTGAAAGCTCCTCGCAGATATGCACCAACCACCTTGCGACAAATCCCTCCCTTTACCTCTAAGAAGCATCCGCCTGTCTCTAAACTTATCAAGCACATTCAAATATCAGATTTGTTTCCCGTCTGGCGGTTGGTGTGTCTGGCACTTCACCTCTCGGGGACTATTAAACATCCATTGAATGACTTTCATCTATAACCTAGCTTTCGTTCCTACCCCGAGGTCATCCATATCTGTGCTGAGGGCTCCAAGATCCCAGCCCGTTCTATGACTCGGCGAGTTCTTTCTATGGACTTACAGACCGTATATGGCTGCTTGGGCAGCAGCGTAGTGTACCAGCGTCTACAAGCAACCGTGTGACCTACGCACTCATAGGTGAGTGAGCAGGCTGCTTCACATGCCGACAGTTTTCTTGGAATCTATTTTCCTAAATAGAATCCGACTCTCCGATCCTTCTTTCCCCGCTTGGACGTTTCGTTACAAGTGACTGAATCTGACACTTCGGAGACTCGAAAGAAAGCAACGGTTTCTGTCATTGATGTCAGTCGTTTGGACGATAGCATCCCCTCTCGATGGAGGCAGACCGACGCGTTATTAGGTGTGAAAAAATTTGTTTTGTCTCTTACTCTGTTCTTCATGAATGTAGAACACATCCGCGTGTCAGTACTCACTTAGGCACAACCACAACAAAAAGAACTCATTCTTCGAAGCAATTACCCAAAGTATTCATGTCGCTGGAACTTCACATCATCGGGCCGATCAGTCCTACGAACCAATCCATCTCTTTGATGAAGAAGTAGAATTTCTTTTCCACTGCCCAATACCATACTGAAATTTGTCTGGGAAAATCACAGGTTCGTACGTAAATTTTCCATGCAGAGAGTGGTGTAATCATACAAAAGCAGAGAATAGTTTGTCACTACAACTGGCACATGCAATCACGTATCAGACTCGGTGGAAGTATTGGCGAAGAAAGCCATGAATCCAAAAAAACTGTGGCAATTTCCATTACAAGAGCCTGTCAACCGAATCTCAACCTAAATTTCCAGTTCCTCTTTGATTCTTGGCTGACTTCCATCAACACAAACTTGAATATGAGTTCAAGCGATCTAGTTCGGAAAGACCCAACGATGGTCGGGCGTGAATCTTGGCAATGTACAACGATGATGTCGATGAACACAGTCTTCCTTGCTTGGGTTTTACAACTTCAACCTTGACCTTCGACGCTTATTTCTCCCTTGTCGTACTTGTTATAGAAGTTCATGACTTTTCTTTGATAGTTGACGCTGTTCATCTTCCAAGAGCTTGTAGCAACCACAATGCCGAGGCAGATTCCAATCACACATTCCATGGGAACATTGATCTTGACGAAGGTATTGGCAGCATGCTTGACATTCTTCGCTCCATGATGCGCTACTTTTGAAGCCACTCTTGCTGCACGTCCATGGGCCATTCTTCAACGCCAGCGTCCTGACTACCTTCCTTCCTCGCTTCCGCTCTCCTGCCCTGCCTGCCTGCCTGCCTGCCTGCAACTTGAGGATCAACAAGTTCACGTCCGAATGTTAAATCACAGTTTTTGCGTCGTCAAATCGTTTCTTCCTCAAAGCCTATCTTCTGTGCGATTCTTAATTCTTGTTCATCTCTCAACGGTCCGCTTCATGCAATTACGATGACTTGAGGAATCAGAAATATAGAGTCATGATGATAATGTAAGGTCTCCAGATTGTTCTTGTGTCAAGCTATTGGGAAGTGCGCACCTGTCCTATTCATTTTGCTAGGAGGCAACAAAGTTCGTACTCTCATGAGACTCTCTTTCCACTTTATCCAATTTCCAGTCTACAAAGCGTTCTGAGTTCCCTCATCTTTTAGCTAGTACAGTATCTATGTTTGGAAGTTCACACAGAAATCTATTGAGCAGGTTATATTAGTTCACGGTTTCTGTACTGGATTTTCCATACAAAACAGTTTCAACACCCCGGTTCCGCACGACGAAAGGTGTACAAAACCGGCTCCGTACATCACACAAAACGTGTATTATAAAACCAGTTCCGTACCTTGCATCTACGGACTTGGAAGAGAACCACAGAGGGACGTAAAATGGAAGGCTGGCAGTTTTCGTGCAGTCCATCGGTAAGTTCTTGTAGAAGCACATATTTCTGTCCTTATTTCTTGAGGAGTGATACTGCTTCTCGTTCCGTTTCTGCGAGGTAGCTAACCTCTGGAGCTATCCAGCTCTCTTCCATCTTTCTGTAGCTTGCGCAACGTGTGGACATTGCTGAAGGCCGGGCTGTGTGGAATTGATATGCCTCAAAAGAGAATGGAGTAATGCCACCTTTTTTGACACGTTATAATCACAAAAATTTGATGCGCAAAATCAAAATTTGTGCTGTCTCCATCCGTTAGAGCGTTAGAAGCATTGAAACTTGGAAGCCGGATTGCTACAGTTTCCATAACTTAGCCACCTCCCACCATATCACCAGTATCACTGCTCAGTTTCGCCCATGACTGAACAAGGGCGAAAGCATCGTGACCACGATGTGTGATGGGCCGGAAGACTCAGATCATACCGACAATGACGATGATTTCATCCCTTGACGACGCTTGATTTTGAACCACTATTGCAGTAGATCGCATGAGCATGCGCTAGGCGTTTGTCCCGCCTACTAGAGAAATAGAAAACATGAGACTTTAAATAATAAAGAGGGTGGGAACTCCCATCAAACTCAACAATCGGGGTTTGGAGGCCAAAATCCGGCAGACGATATGATCATCCCCAACGAAATAGAAAGAAACATGAGGAAATCCTTAATATTGCCACCAACTATGCACTAGAGCATGATAAAGTTTGCATATCATATCGCCAACTATTCATTTCTATTGCTCCTTCTACTACCTTGTGTGGAGGTAGCTAATTATACAAATTAGCTACTTATGCTCAAGGTAGTATAAAGTTTGTCGACTTGTTTGAGTGTATGAGATCTCACATATATTTTGATTTTAAAAAAACAATATTGTTTGATTTTCAAGCTAGCATGAAAACACACACGGTAAGTATGTTAAATATTGGGTCTACATGTGTTTATCACTCAATTTATTGCAGAAAATGACTTCACCTTTCAATAGTTCATATAAATTATTCTCTTGAGTCATAGTTCACTATCTGAATTGATTTCACCATTCACCATAGTTTACATTTACTCTAATATTCAGTATAAACATCTGTCCCATCATAACAACAATAAATACTACTCTTATGTTGATAATTTTATTTTCAATGACAAAGCTTTCAATATTATTCATATTGAATTTTTTTTATTATGTACATAATTGAGTATAGATTTTTGATGATATTAAGAACAAACATCAATTCTTGAAGTGTTTTAATATCACTTGATGTGATGTTGATTAATAGTTTGTTGTCATATGATTGAGTTTCTTGAATCAATATATATAATTTCTACTTCTCTCTACACTTCGAGCCCCGATGAAATCAAACCTGAATGTAATTATGATAGTTATTCTTGTATCTTGGTGTTATTTATTTGTTACTTCTTGCTACACCATAGCAAGAGTTAACAAATAAACAGTTAAGTTTAATTGTTGAAACAACCAGCATGACCATCTCTATATGAGGATCATTTGTTTATTACATAATCATTGTCTTTATTATGTAATAAACAAGACAATGCTTATTTTTGGGTACTATAAAGAGAAATTGAGTACCCAAAAAAATAAGTAATTTAAGTCATAATAATTTAAGTCTGAAAATCATAATACTCTTAATCATAATAATCATAATACTTGTTTGTTTAATGTTACAATGATAGATATATTATTTTTTTATGTTTGCTCCTATGCTAGTTAACTAAACAACAATTCCTTCATAATAAATCACATAATTATCTATAAGATGTAATCATTTTTTCATGTAGTAAATGTATATTTTTAAAACTTGGTTTATGTATCAAACATCTATCAACCTACATATAATACACCTAATCATCAAATACACTCATTAACATACATATGTTGATATTTTATACTCATATAATCTAGGCCTAGTTGTTAAAATTTATCTTCAACATATTTCATAGTTTCTATCACAAACTTTCAAAGTGGTTTGTTCCTTAGTACATTCTTGTTGGTTGTTTAGTTATTCTAGTACATATGTAAAATTTTCTTTTTAAATACTTGTGTTTTAAGAAGTTTCTTTCAAGTAATCAAAATTGCTGAATAAATTGACATCATTGAACACCTTGATTTTGCAAGCATCAAAATATAGAATGAACACTTGCTAATCATAAGAATTATACAATTCAGAAGTTGTTTATTATCAAAATCACATTCTTACAAAATGATGTGTTTGCTTCACAAACATACAACATGTAAACTCACAACTCTGATTTTATTATTTTTTATCTTAAAAATTGACATGTATGAGATTGACTTTACTGCACTCAAAATTTTACTATTTTTTTGGAAAAAATTGTCCCAAAAATGCCATGAAAAATGCAATCATATTGTGCACATTTCAATGTAATGTAATGCTTTACTTGAAATTTTTTAATTTATTAAGATTTTTTTAATTTTTTTTCCTTTATATATGATACCTCTATCTAGCATTGCAATGGACTTAATTTTTTTTAATTATAATAATATGTTAAAATTTGTATCAATAATACAAAATTGATTAAAAATATGAATGAAGTCTCATTGTTGAGTATTTAATGTAAATTTAAAATGTGTGGTGAGAGAGTCATTAACTCTATGTACAAAAAACTCTACAAGAATAGAGTAATATTACAAATATTTATGATTCTAAATCAATTATATGATTTTTTGATAAAATAATATAATTTATTCTAATTAATTAATTAATTAAAAAAAAATATAAATTTATTGCATGTAATAGTTGGCAATTGATACATCTTCATTACAAAATAATTTGTTCAAGGTTGATTTGATAAAAGAATTTACATGCAGTAATTGAAATTGCTCATCAAATAGGGAAGTAGAATTAATAGTTTGTTGGTTGTGAAAATCGTTACATAGTTTCAAAAAACTTCTAGAACTTTATACAAAAAGATACACATTCTTTTATAAAAATTATTTTAACAATCATATGTTTATTATAACATGCTTTTTTTTTGGAAAAGTAATATTGTCTATATTTACAAAGTTTAACAAAAAACTTGATTTAGTTATTAAATTGGTGTCCTCAACAAATATATGAACGCCTTGCAAAAAACACACATTAATGTAGCAAAACGTGTTCCCATGTGCTTGGAGGTGACAAAATATTATGAAATTTTTAAAAAAAGGGCAAAAAATTGTACTATGTAGTTAAAGAGGTGAAGAGTGGCTTTCGCGCATGAGAGACAAAAATTGAAATTTAGAAATTTCTATAAATTGTTTGATTACAGGGTCCATTAAACGTCAATCCATGGTCGCATGCTCTTCTATGGAGGTGGAGTATAGAGTGATATTTCTGGGTGCAAAAGAAGTTTGTTGGTTGCAAGATTTTTGATATCCATGAGAGTAAACTAACGATCATCTACTGCAAAAATCAAAGCAGTGCAAAGGTGTGGATAAATCCATTTTTTCAAGTCCTAACAAAGCACCAGTGAAGCTGGTTCGATCAAAACATGTTGGATTGGATTGATTCATGTGTCAGCTACCGAGCAGACATATTTACGAAGTCTCGGACAAGACTAGATTTCAGTATCTTAGATCCAAGTTAGAAGTTGAGTCATTTAGAAAGCTTATTTCTAAACATAAGCAACGGACCTTTTACTTATAGTACTTGAGCTAAGGACCAATGTCATCGCTCAAGTACTCTAGAAAGCAAATAAAGACAGGTTTGTGTCTTGCTGCTAGTGATGTTTTATAAATTCCAATAGGTTTGATCTTCTATAAATATGTAGTAATCTCCAGTTGAACTATCCATTGGGTTTAGGGTGTATTTAGTTTAGTTAAAAATCCTATGAACTTGTTGCAAGCCTCACTCACTCTTCGAAGACGCCACATCATTGAAGGAGCGTGGGGAAGTTTGAACCATATTTGTCTCTTCACCAAGGCATCTGGCAAACCTTGAAGAAAACTAGAGTCTTAAGGATGAGCCCAAGTCATGTTTGAAGGTACAGAGATGTTATGAGACGAAGAATCTTTTGAACCGACTTCATCGTCACTATTGCTTTGTATAACAAAATGCAGATTCAAGGCAGATCATCTAGGAGTATTCGATTGAAGAGAAATATAGCCCATAGTGTCCAGATCAGGGACTCTCGGAGATTTGTATCTGTACATAGCTCTAGTTTCAGGTGTTGGACATGAGAAGCTGATCGCACCTTTGACATTGATGTAGATGGTATAACTCTTGAAACAAGGTTCTTAGAAGTAAACAAAACTAGTGTGGAGAGGAGGCGTTGGTAGATTAAGTGTTTATGTAATCATGTAGATTAAGTGGACACATCAAGTAGCAGTAGCTGAAAGGGATTAGCTCGAAATTTCACTTGAGCTTCTCATTTGACTTCTTGGCCACTCATTACTATAACAAGCGAAAACAACAATGATGGTCACAACTCCAACAACCTGTAACATACTTACAACCTATGAATTAAGAAACTAAAAGCAAACTTTGTACATTTCTCAAAACTTGGCAAATGAACACTCAAAATGTTCAGCAAGGAGTTTTGTATAACGTCACCAAGTTTCAGATGAAGCTAAAACCTACAACTTGAGTTGTGACATCACACGAACAACGAGCATTTCACACTGCATCACAGAAGATTGTCACCAGGAACTGAACAGTTCTACACTCAAATCACGTAAACTTGCACTCGCAAAATAAATTTAGCAAGAGTGTCACTCTTGTCTAAACTGACCTGGAGTATGTATAAATCTGGGGTAATGTCCAATATGTGTAACAAGCTTCACGTAGACTTGGGACTTAACGTGGAACACATAAAGCAGGAGAAAGATATATGATCCCGAGTCCCTACTCTTCGGTTTCTCCCATGGAAGAAATAACGCATTGTAGTGGCTGAGACCACAGGAACGTCTGTCGCAGCGGTGGTAGCGAGCTGGGATACTTGAAAGCTTCTCTGGTACTTTGACCTTTCAAGCATGGAACATCCAAAGTCAGCTTGATCACATGGAAACTCAAATATGCATTTCAGCACCCAATTCAAAGTGTTGACACACTGTGTTCCGATCATCACACTGGACAGAGCTGGAAGATCTGACTTGATTATGTGTGAACATGGTCCACATAGATTGTGCTCCTTAGCCGAGACCCATTTGATCAGCGTGGGCCACGAGAATAAAGATGTGAGACGTAAGCAGCAAGAGAATCAAGGGACTAGCTTGATGTGAGATTGAAAGAGACTGTAATCATATGTACGAATGAGGTGAGGTCATGATTGTAAAGTGGACATTACTCTTCATCTCTGAAAACAAAATTTATATCAGACGGGGATTTTCTACATAAATGTGTCACAAGAATGTAGAAGTCACGTGGTGGCGACTGATGGGGAAACCGCGTTGGTACTGCTTTGAACAGTACGTGCTGAGAACTACCAAACTTTTTTCCTACCAACAACCCGTTTACAAATGTAACCTGAACCTACAGAAGCTTCGCCCTGTCGAATGATTGGAATTTTGGCCAGAGCTTTGGAACTCTGAAATACGGAAAATAACACATCAAGCAGCTAGCAAGTACACTTATCTACAGGGGGAAACGCCGAATTTGGTGAGAGCCTAGGAAGGGCGAAATAGAGGTGGGATAAGATTGAAACTATCGGCAGGAGCGCTCCAAACGCTGAACGCCGAGCTTGCTGTCATCCAGGATTTTACAATTTCAGGGTGATGGCGAAGTAGTACATCCTTCAGACCCTCTGTTGTATTGACCCAGCGCAGTCCCTCTTTGGTGTATGTTGCCTCGTTGAATTCGGTGGTGAAAAGGGGAGTAGCCTCCAGCCTCCTGCAATCGCAACAGTTCGATGTCAATATGTTGCAAATTTATGCAAATATATGTACCAACATCAATTTAGTTAGAAGGAGCCAACGGTTGGAAGCTGATGAGAACTTCGTATTCTGAAAATGTAACACCCGAGAGCTACTCACTGATAATTTATCCAAACGTATTTCGCTTCATCTCAACAAGGATGGAAGAAAATGATGTTAGCTTCAAATGCAAACGTGATGAGCTGCATCTATCTGGCTGTTGTATTTATGTTGATACTGGGTGGGCATTTATGGGCTGATTATGATTGTGAATTCAACTTTGAAATGCTCGTGAACTTCTTGCAGTTTTATAGTTGGAAGACAAACGTACCTTGTTGCCATGAGGAGGAAAATGTAGAAAGATGTCTCGCTAATCGCAAATCCTGTAATCTTCCTTTCTGCTAGCAGTCCGACGAGAAGGTCACACTTCTCCACATCATTTCCGTAAACTTCAGTGAGGATTGCGATGGTGTCAGGCTTGTCTGTCAGGTCGCTCCAACTCTTGATTGCGGGCATGAACAGTCTCTTGCGGAATTCGTTGTAACGATAAACTCTGCGTGAACGATCTCTGTAGACTGCCAAAAGAGAGAAAATACAGATGTTTCAGGTCCATGAACCATGGAGTCAAAATCGGTAACATCAAATCTGAATGACCGTAACATCTATCTCCAGGAACTCAAATGTCACAAGGTTCAAACTGGATTCAGCAATCGATGTATAGCATTCCGCATTGCGTTCTTTCTTCATTGCATCTCGGAATTCTGTCGAATTGAATGCAACAATGACAGAGGCCAGTCTTGAAATTCTCCATCCTTCATTTTGGTATGAAAGAAACAGTTCTCTCATATGATCCAGAGCGTACGTAGAACGCAGCATGAAAAACGCTTGGCACTTACTTTCCAGAGCTGCCATGTCTACATGCTCTGAGCGAGGGGCTCCCTGCGAATCTGTCACTGGGAGGTCCCTCATCCATGTAGGATAGTTGAAGAGATCCAGAGCTCCAGACGCTTGGTTGCCCATAGACGTCAGCAGGGTCTTGATTCCATATTCTCTGGCCTTCTTGATCCCCGCTGTACCGATCAGGTCTGCGACTGGGATTCTGCACGCAAGGGTCAACAGAACATTATGATCGAGTTTGTGACCTGCAGATCTGAACTGCACGAGGGCTAAGCGAAGAGACCCAAATCTGGCTTCTGCGGCATGGAGATGGTTAGAGATTCTTACTCTTCAATCAGCACGGGCTCATTTTTCACTTTTGAGGCTTGTCGGAGATCCCTGATTTCGATTTTCTCAGGCAGAAGAGGGTGCATTCTGTAGACTGAAGTGAACTCCTCCGTCAAAGAATAGGGCACGCCATGGTCCACTGTCTTCGAGTGCCCAACGATCCCACTCAAAAGGCTGTTGTTCGTGCTTCCGATGTTGTCCTTGACCCACTTTCCTAGTAGCCCATACCTGACACAAGATCAAAAAATCACAGCAAACGTCAGCGTTTTTTCCAATTTTCCGGGGCATCGAAATGGACGAACTAAACTCTTGAGCAGCCGATTGCCATGCTAGGAGGAATTCAACTTGAATTGTACAAATCTTGAGTGGAACTAGTGCTATGATTTATCAATGTTCCAGGCGTGGATCTAATGATAACTACGCACTTCGCTTTACGTAAAGCCCTGGAAAAGTGAGCAATCTGTGCTAACAATCATTTCAAATGCTGGGATCCGTACCAGTTTGCTCGCATGCCAGCAAGGAGAGTGTTCATCTTCAGGAGCTGAACGGTCCAGTCAATGGTATGGATTTTAGCAATGACACATTGAGTCGTAAACTTGGCGTGCTTGTAGATAGTCTCGTCGTCGAAAGTAGGGTGAGCTGCCTGCAGAGTACATGGTCCGCAGAACCCAGTTACACCACAACGATCCTTAGTTACTCTAGAAATCGTACAGCTAGACTAGATCTGGATACGTGGTCAACCCCAAAGACTGCTAGAGAAAACCCCAAGCACTCAGAGCAGAAACTCACTCGGAAGCCAACCTGTCTAATGTACTGAGTCTACTACTGCCTACATCGTATCGAGGAAAGTCCAACGGTAAGACTCATGAATCAACTCGCTGGTTGAAGTAAAATCGGTGCCATCGATCGTAAATGACAGAAATTATTGTGTTGAATCATATATTCTGCCTCGAGGTCTCAGGAAGAAGGTCCTGAATGCACGAGAGATCATGCGCAGGAATTCGAATTCAGCATACAGTCTGCATACAAAGCGACTTCGTTTCCAATCCAAAAGGGAGTCCACATACAAGAGAGCTCCAACTTATTCTCGACTTAAGAAGGAAGAGTGCGACTGATTAAAAACCTTGATCGTATCACAGATAAGGTTGTGCTCAGCAATGAACAAGGACTGCAGAACTGCGACGCCCATCCATGGGTTGCGTGGATCTCCGGTGAGGGGGATGTCATTGTGCCCAGCCTGGAGAAGACCCGATCCATCGTTGGAGATCTTCAATTTTCCGTCTTTGCCAGTCTTCAAGGATTGATGGACCTCGGCATTGGTTCCATAGATCATACTCGCATCCCTGTCAACGAATCAC
This sequence comes from Marchantia paleacea, assembly GCA_014180765.2. Lineage (NCBI taxonomy): Eukaryota > Viridiplantae > Streptophyta > Marchantiopsida > Marchantiales > Marchantiaceae > Marchantia > Marchantia paleacea. Next base: position 394,919 of record MUAA02000121.1, read on the forward strand.
CATACCAGAGCGGTCAACTTCAACCAAGTTCAGAGCGAGGGTTGCCTGACATGGAACGAACGGCAACGTATTCAATCGCAAGGCTTGAATTGTGGATCTTAAGAGCCGACGCAGTCTTCGAACTTCGAAGCCCGGTAGCGAACATTGAATTGCTTCACACATCTTTTTCGGTCACTAGGCCAATTCCAAGCCATAGAGAAAGTTATAGATTGCCAAACGGAGGTGAACGTCAGGACATAGCCATGCATGAGATTCTGTCATGGTCAAACTGAAGGTATTCAGAGATACGTACCACCATGAGGATCGTGTGTTGCGGAATCCAACTTGCCCGGGACCAACGTCCTCCTCATGCCCCGGGTGAAACTTGAAGGACTTTAGTGGACACTGCGCGGCAACAGAACTTGGAGCGATCATCTCCACAGTCTGCAATAAGACACAGTTGGTGACTGAGTGGAGGCAGCTAGTGGCAGATGTGTAAGTACAGAAAGGTGAGTATGGCGCTGATTCATGGTGGTCATCAACCGTCGTGACATCAATTGCAGGATAGTTTCCAGCTCAATTCAGTCAATTTGCATCTGCATGTTTTCCTTCACCATTAGGATATGACAAGCCGGCAGAAACCTCATCGAAGATAGATGGCGATAATTGATCCAATGTTCACCATCGACATTTCCTGTCCGTAATTAAGTATCCAGACCTTCTTCATTCTAGTCAGCTAATCCCAATTCTTACTCACGGGGTCAAATCTCTATGATTCGGCCGGATATGCATAACCTCGTCAAGTCCATTGTGGGTTTCAGGAAGGTTCCAGGTTACAGTAACATCTCGTTGGGAAATGTGACGGAGAAAATGGCTACTACGCTTGAATACACAACAGCTGTTCTTGATTTCATACTATGATGCGGTCAACTGTTCGATATGTTCCGGCCGCGAATGAATGTAAGGGCAATTTCTTCCCAGGAATGAGCTTCCATTAGCCTGAGAAACACTCAGAGGTTTTGGACCAACTGTACCTTGCTAGGTGAATCGTCTTCCTGGTGGTCGATCCAGTCATGAATCATGAAATTGATCCACGAAGCGGCTATCATGTTGAACTGAGTTCCCGTGCCACTGAAATTCTTGCGGTTAAGCAGCTTAGTTGCAACCACGGCTGGGTGTGGTTCCATGAGCTGCACATACATCCATGCAGTCAGATTAATTAGTGAACAGCTTCTTTCATCAATCTTTTGCTTTTCAACATCCGGGTCTGTCTCCTACAGACATCAGCTAGTGTATCTGTGATGGATTGTCCGTCTTCTATTTCTTCAAATCTACAATGAAGCGTACTGAGGCATGTGCAAATGGAAAGCCATTTCGCATGACGTCAGCTGGATGCCAGCTAAATACTAGAGAACACATCTCCTACCACGTTCAGATATACATACGAGAGATGGTGTGCTAACAATGAGAGCAGATTAAGTTCTTCAGGTCATTCTCAAATTCATATTCCAGATCACAATTGAGCTGCGGGGAGTCCGACTCGTCTGTGTACTTTTGAGGACAGCAGCTCAGTTCCGAGTTTGCACCAATTCCATAAGACGATACAGGTGAATCATCTATATAACGCAATCTTACTTGACTTTGTGATAGAGGTGGAGTTTGGTCGATGTTTCGACCAATGAATGAGCCTTCATCGCCAGGATCCTTATCTTCGGGGCCGACGGCAATGAGATTGTACTTCTGATGAACCAGTCGTCTCAGCTCGAGGTAAATGAGCCCCATAAACACAGGTAGTTTGTGCCATCTGAGAAACCTGTCGCTGAGATTGACATACTGCAATACAGTCACGTTTGTCATCAACAGTCTGATCTACACAAACACCCATATACTTAAAATGTCGCAGACTAAACTCGCAGGGAAGTAAAGCTGTAGATTCGGGAGTATTCTACTCTCCAAACAAAGATCAATTTGTTTCCAAGTGACTCAAAGAAGTCTGCGAATATTACTCTTTATTTAGATCTTTCAAGGTCGGGTGGCTGCTCACCCTACGGAGGTTATCACATCCGAAACGGTTAGCTGACGAGTTCCAGATTCCACAACTCAAACTTTCTTTCTCTCACTATACAAGGATATTAAAATTCATACAGTATCACAAGAAGCTGCCCGTACATACCAGCAAGCAGAGTTTGTATCCAAATGTCATTCTATTGTAAGCTGGTCTCAGCTCCGGACTAATGGCACACGAAAGGAACCCCATGTTTTCCTCCTTTGCCGAGTCCTACGGTTGTCACAATACTCGAAAACTTCGGACCAAAAATAAAAATCCTTCGACCCAATGTCTAAACTTCCGAGGAAATATGCCCGATTTCAGACAACACCGTATGACAATATAAGCGGGTCCAACTCTTGCCGTGCAGGAAGATCTGTCAAGTCGTTGGCTCTACAGGGCTCCTAGCCCTTAAGTACTGCTGCTCCCGCCAGATTCATCAAAGGCAAATCTGGAGCTCGGTCCCAACAAGAGAAGACTACTTAGCCCCGGTTGTGGAAGTCTACAGGTTCCTGAGTCCCTGACATAACTCAGCCGGCGCAAGTCAACCTTCGGCTCCGCTCCTCTAGTGCCCAACAAAGTCCTCTCTCTGGAGGTCCTACGAGTCTTGCTCTCGGAGTCTTCCCGGACCCGATAACACTAAACACCAATTGGTCATGACGACGCGCTTGTGTCGATGTTCTGCTCGATCACCGGCAAATGTTCGTTCAAAAGTAAGATTCCTTTCGGCCGAGATCTCAACGATTCTCAAGGCCCTCGAAATGTCAGAAGCTCGATCCTGTCATCCGGACACCTACTCTACACTACCGGTACTTCCTGGTATATTCGTTCCAGTAGGTCACCGTATTCATAAACGTCGGATGATCGGATCCCTCTCTAGGCCCCCTTCTAGGTGAATGCTCATTGTTCACATGGCCTAGCAGACAGACTACTGTGGCGCAAGTGTACGTGTACTTGGTCTGGTATGGTCTGGTCTGTACACTTAACTCTGCAGACCGCGTAGTTCAGTCTCATAAACACGTGAACCTGCCCACAAGATTGTGCTATTTCATTTCCGTTTGTGAACAGAAACTCTTTCATTTACATATAACGGAAAATCAAAGCCTCAAATATGCTTAGATTCAACAGTCACGAATTGACAGATAATAATACTGTACTTTCCACGCACTCAAAAAGTCACTTACTGAATGTTTTCTGTCCGATTATATCTACACGTTAATGGTATCCTAAGAGTACAAACCATAGCACATATGATAATTTATCGACAATATAGTTTATCTATTCCTTTTTCCCGAAAGTTGTGTCGCCCCTATTGTAAAGATTCAAAGAACGTAGTGCTAAAGATCTAGCTTAAAGTACTTGATTTGCACCACAGACGTGAATCTGGCCAGGAATGAATTGGCACACCGTTTATCTTATTTCCACTTGTAAGATCTTCATTGAAAGGCTGTGCTGTTGGGAGGTAAGGCAAAGTCAAGGATATGAAGGGCATTGTACATAGGTCGACGGAGAGCACCTATGGGATACTTTAACTTACATATTAGATTCTTTAGCTTATGCAAGTGACACGACGAGGAGGAGCTGCAACGGAGGAAGACTTTATATAAGGCCAGCAGGTCTTGATTTACTGTATTTGCCCTTATGGAGTTATTTGAGCATGAACTCATATACTCTCGTGCGAATATTCTGGAATCTGCGCACGGGCTTCATAATCAACACTTTCAGCTACTTCCATCGCCACATCAATATTGTAGATCCTGAATCTCGATTTCTTTCGCTGTTGGTACCTAGTAAGACTTTTTCTAAATTTGAGTGCGAGTTACAATGGTCCAATGAGTTTCACATGCTCACTTCAATGTATACTTTTTCTTATTGAAGCTCTTCTAGTTCGTTTAGTAGCATAGGTGCTTGGAAGTGGTCAGGTCCTGTGTTCAAATCCTCAGACCGAGCACACCTCGAGCCATCACCTGGTGTGTGATGTGATATAGTACCCTGGATATCTGCCAAACCTTTAATGTCCCCTGGTTGAAAAATGCTCTAAGCCATGAGAAGAGTGAAATCCTTTTTATTGTAAGATTCAACACCAAAACAATTGACGTAGACAGATGCCTTAGTATCTAGGTCACTCTTGTGATGTGACTGGAAATTTATAGAATTCAACCTCAAAACAATTTTTTTTAGAGTTTTTGGAAGTACTGTACTAAACAATGTTATGGTATAAGAGGCTGACTACGGGCTCGGAACTTCGGAACAACAAGCGTCACTCTTCTTGTCATTACACACTCCGAGTACTGGACATCATAAAGTTATAACTTCCTCTGAACACATTACGGTATAATTTTGACATTTAAAGTGCTTTCAGAACTTGCCTTATGCTGGCAAAGTGTATAGATGTCCTGTTCAGTACACTAAACTGCTGCCTTCTAATCGCGTCCCACCTGAGAATAAGCATAGAAAGGGAGGCCGACAAGTGCCAAGAAAAAGGAAAATGCCCCCATCAAGCACTAAAAGGTAAACAAATAAAATGTAAAAAAAAGCCCAGCGAATCGCAGCCTCGTGGGCAAGGAAATCACTGAGCAAAGTTCCCTGCACTCTTAGGGGTACATCTCTTACTGATAATAAGAGTATCGAATACATTAAGGTTAGGATCTATGGCATGTGATAATTTACGTCAAGTGGACTGCAATATGACGCAGAACTCGTTGTATCTTCAGAACCGCAAGGCCCGTGCTTTATAGACATTTCCAGTAGTGGAAGGTTATCATGATATACATGAGGATGAGCATGTAATAATTCTGGAAAGTCAAACCTGGAAGCCGAGAAGGACTAGTGCAGGTGAACATGACGTCCACTTCGAGTTCACATCAGGGCCTCTGGATTGTGGGACTGGAAGCCATTGTCCGCATTATACTTTGTATTCTGGCCCATTGTCAAGTGGGCATGAAAGTAAATATCGTACTCATCCAAAATTTCATAGTCGAATCCGACTCTGGGGTTCTTGGTAATAAAATCTGGGTAAGAGTTACCGGTAGTTTTGGAAACTGCTTTCTTTGTGTCGGTGGTTTGGCAGTGACCTTTCTACACACCATTTATCTCTAAAACGTCCAGTCCGGCCCGCGTTCCTCTCCTATGCTGGTCAGCTTGTCGGTTGAGATCGCCACAGCTAAAATGTTTCTTCTTGGAATTCTCGTGCATGTTTCCTCTTGAATTTCTCGTGTTTTAAATGCAGAACGCGCATACAAGAGGGCAAAGGCACTGTCCCCTACAGATCGATGGCTGGACCTTTTGATGCAAGGATGTTTAGTAAGTACGAACTTCGAAGCTTTTAGCTGCACTTTTGGCGCACCTCCAATAAATTGATTCAGCAGGACTCACATTCATCATCCAGAGCAGTACTAGATCTGGCAGGAGTTTAATCTGCGGGTAAAAGCAGTGGACTTTATCCTGCATTCAAGCTATTCACCAAGTCAGCAGATCCTGGACAGTTTTCTGGTGTGTGTGAACTTTGAAGTCACGAAGAAAACTGTTGTTCTACAATATATCCGACAGTGAAGAACGGAAGAAATGACTTTTACTGTTTGCTTCCTGCCTTTAAAGTACAGTACAGTCCGAGAAGGGACAGGATAGTCAGTGCATCTAGCCTCTGCAGGGAGGTGTAAGCAGGAAAGGTAGAGCCACTCACTACTCACGAGAGTCACGAGAGCTTCTTCTCTGTCGTTCAGTGCCACTTTTTCTTCTATTAGCACGTTTGCCTCTGTTAATCCAAACAATTTCAAGGCCGAGAAGGTAATTTTCAATCTCAGTCCGAACACACTTCTGGCGAGGATAACAGTTCTCGACTCTGTAGGGTTTCCGTGCACAGATAAACTTGAATGCACCGATTCGAACGTCTCACATCCATGACCTCCAAAACTTTATTGTCCGAGCTTCACGGGAAGATCATGACATGGACCACGGGTGGTAGCCATGGACTTGTAATAGTTCTTCATGAGCAGTTGCCACTTACTGCTGTAGAGTGAAATGCTTGCTACCTGAGTGTGGCGATCTCAGGGGTAAACCTAACCAGGAGGATAGAGGGAACCAAGTAATGGAGCAAAAAGGATGTGAATACCCCATCAATTAGTACATGGATGAAACCAAAGGGGTAAGATGTAATGCTATTGGGGCTAGCCCCATGGAATCACAATGGGAAATATGTCCTATTACACCTAACATATCTCAACTATCTAGGTCAAATAGTCTACATACTACAATATATCCAAAGAATCATCACCTAACGTTATTGTTGTGTTATGGATTGCACATGTTTTTTTAAGCAATGGATGCATGTTATCCAAAATAGGCTATACAATAAACTAAAGAGTGATAACCCATGTTTCATAGTATAGTGGAATCTTGCGCATTCTCTCACTAACATATTGAAGTTTCAAAGCTAGAATAACAAAAAGATGATCTCTCTGTATACCCCTATACTTGGAGACCTTGGATGTTACCACTCCACTCGCCACCCATCTAGGAGGATGGGTAATCATCCCCTTTGAAACAATGTCATGTGTAGGATTTATAAGCACAATGTCTATTACAATAACCTGGTCATCCCGAACCAGGTTATTTTAATAGACATATATGAAGCTAACAAGGTTTGTCAAACCTTTAAATCTTGAAGAACTTAGTTGTACTTTAATGCCTGATTATATGTTGGTCTATGCATATCTATTGTCAAAACCTGACCAAGAAATATTCTATATTTGTTACGCAAGTACGATAAAAGGATGATTTTCAGCGCACAATTCGAAGGGAACATAAGTTTCAGAAATCTGCCAAGTAATTGACTATAACCATGGAGTCAAATAACCGATTTTTTACAATTGCTAAATATAATGAGATTTGGATGGGATTTCGGGAGAGAAATGAAGCCGCTGGATAAAAACATTCCAAACCTTTCTTTCATTCCCTGTAGTTGAAATGATTATTCATAATCATTTCATAAGTAATTTTGAACATTTTTTTTTTTCAAAATAAAAGTTATCATATTCAGGAGAAATGATGAATGTCAAATACAAATAAGTCTTTTAATACAAAGATGTATGTCATGAATAAGTGTGGTGTGTTGAGAGAATAGACATAAGGCGGGAGGAGTCCGGACATTAGGTAAAAGCTTCAAAGGTTGGTGGTTGGGAGCCAATCTCCTCGGTACTACATCTAGCACAGATTTAGAGAATGCCGTTGTGCCAATTTTAATGGAGTTGAACGCAATGGGGCCAAATTACATCAAATGATTGGATCCTTAGGAAGACGATGACATGGAATTGATTCAAGTTATGAATCGGACGGCCATATGGTGCAAAAATCAAACTCATACAATTTTACAGTTAACTGAATTGGTGGAGTATTTGGAGATGTAGAAGACGGAGGCAGAATAGAAAGAGAAGGCTGCAAAGCTTTCTTACTATGAGATTTGCAAGATCCATGGAGCAGAGAGTAAAATTCATGGAGTTGGAAAATGAGCCATTTTAGGCTCAACCATCCGTATCATGGTTCATCACTCCATGTCTATGTTTAACCGTGAAATTATACTCTTGTAGGATAAAAATCCATAGTGCAAGCTTTCTTATAAGGATCTCTAATTCCATCAATCATTTCAATCGTTGATTATCAGTGAGGAGAGTGAAGAAGTTTGCAAACAAATAACAGATGAAATGTGCCACCACCCAAACACCTACCAAATATTCTCCTTCATAAAAAATATACTTTGACTATGCTGCATTGTTGGAGCAACTTGCATAAGCTACTACAAACTACTTTGCCTCATCATCATTTTGAGTAAGCATTGCTTCCAAACTCAACATACTCTAATCAATATATACTTCAAAGGGACAACCTTTCACTGATCTACTCAAAATAGGGGTATATGTCAACCATGTCCAACCACATCAAAGATCTCATAAGGTGTAAGCATAGTATATTGATCAGATTTTTCTATAAATTGATAGATTGGTAGTCATCACACATAAGTCTATATGTATAATTTCCATGTATATACTTCTTGATTGACATCCCACCTGTTCTTAATATGAGGTCGCTTAGCGGTATACAAGGCAAGAATCATCCCACACCGTAAAGGAAGGCCATGAGAGGCAAGGTGTTTAACATATGTTGGATAACAAAAGGGATGGGAATACCCCATCAAATCATACAAGGATGTAACCAAACCTGTAATATGGGGCTAGGCCCCAATAGCATCACACTCAGAAATATGTCCTACAACAACTAAAATATCTGAACTATCAAGGTCAAACGGTTTACAAACAACAGGAGCATCTGAAGAAGCATCACCTAACGTGATTACTTTCCTATGGATTTCACCATCTAGTGCTCTCTATAGAGCAATGAAAATACGTTACCTAAAATAGGCTATACAGTAAACTAAAGAAAGTGATACGCCCTGCCGCATAGTATGGTAGGCTCTCGCACACTCCCTCACGAACATGTCCAAGTTGGTGTCCATAGCTCCATATAACTCCAAAGCTAGAGGAACAAAGATATGACCTTTCTACATACCCCTATACTTGGAGACCTTAGTTATTGCCGCTCCACTCGCCACCTATCATGGAGGATAGGTGATAACCCCCTCTAAAATTGTGTCGAGTAGGATCGGAAACTACCACATCCGCCATAGTAACCTGGTCCTCCCGAACCAAGTACAAGTCTGCCTTAATTCTAGTCGACTGCAAGACATACCAATGCTCCCTCCATGTGAGGTATCCACCCTCTCGCACCATAGCAAACACCACATCCCTAATGGCATCATGAGTAGCTATCCTCTTGCCTCCAAATGGGCAACGAGTCATATGAACACCAACTACATCTAAAATGATACCACACTCACATGTGAATGGTCGAGCCAAGATCCACTAGCTTGTACTCTTGCTAGAGAAATAACGTAGACGAGCTCTAGTAGTATGAGGAATGGTCGGATCCGGTAAGAGTGAATGTAGAGTCTGATGAAACTGTCAGTCCATCAAGATAGACTATAGATCTTTAATCCAATTGGTGGCCAAAGACGAAAAAGATGGGAGCTCATGTCGTACCTCTAGGGGTAATGCATATCTTGTATCTCACAATAATACCTGTAAGGAAAATGATCCTGAATTCTCGTCCCTCACATATATCTCTAGGATATGCCTATCTACAATCACAAATCAAGAAGATAACAAAGGTAACTAGAGTGTTCAACTAGCCAAGAATGTTGAAGGTGAAGTCTCCTCCATTGATAATAAGCTTATCCCTCCACTCAAAATTGGCAAAGAAGTATATCTCAGTGTCAAATCTCATGTCACACACTCAAAGGTCCTTGGTTCGATGTAGATGCAGATGATCCACATTGTTCGTAGATCCATCTATGTACTTCGCATGGGCCGTTTCTCCTCCATATTGTAATCTCTATAGCTCAGGTTACCGATAGCATAGAATCCACTTTGTCCCCCCCTTCCTCCTGCATCTACATTTGCATTCATATGACAACCTTTGATAGGTATATCTTTGATGACATCATTAGATAAGAGATCTTCGACTGTTTGACATTAGATTTGGTACAGAGACAAACATCTTTACCGATTTTGTGTGGAGAGATAGGCTTATTATCAATGGAGTAGACGTCACTTATAGCATTTTTGGCTAGTTGGGCACTCTTGGCATTTTTATTATCTTCCTAATTTGTGATTGCATATAGATCCATCCTTGAGATGTATGCAAGGGATGTGGATGTAGGATCATTTTCTTTACATGTATTATTATGAAATATGAGAGATGTTTTATCCCCGGAGTTACGACATGAGCTTCCATCTTTTTCCTTTTTGCCCACCGATTGGACTAGAGATCTATAATCTACCTTGATGGATCGACAGTTTCAGTAGGCTCCAAATTCACTTTTAGTGGATCTAGCCATTCCTTGTACTACTAGGGTTCATCTATGCACTTGCTCATGCAAGGATGCATGCTCGTGGATCTTGGCTTGACCATGCATCATGGCTTTAGGACTCGCACCAGCTACTTTTTCTACAACAATGAGGTTCCGCCTTGACTTAATCCATCCATCTACATCTTCATTAGTCACATGTGAGTGTGGTATTACCTTAGATCCAATAGGGATCCATATTGTCCATTTAGAGGGTATGAGATAGCTATCCATGATGTTATTAGGGATGATGTTTGTTATGGGACAAGAGGATGGATACTTCACATGGTGGGAGCATTTGTATGTCTTGTAGTCAACTTCGGTAAGGGCAAGCCTATACTTAGTTCGGGAGGACTAGGTTGTTGTTGCATATGTTGTGGTTATAGATCCTACATATGATACGGTTTCGGAGGGGATGATTATCCATCCTCATGAATGGACGAAGAGTGGAGCGGCAACAACCATGGTCTCCAAGTATAGGGATATGTAGAGAAGTCACATTTTTGTTCCTTTAGCTTTGGAGTTATAAGGAGCTATGTACACCGACTTCGATATATTCGTGAGCGAGTGCACGAGAGCATACCATGTTAGGCAGCAGGGTTATCACTTTTGTTAGCTTATTTTATAGCCTATTTTAGTCAATTTGTTTCCATTACTCTATAGAGAGCACTAGCAGGTGCAATCCATAGGAAAGTAATCACGTTAGATGATGCTTCTGCGGATGCTACTGTTGTGTTTGACAGTTTCACCTAGATAGTTGGGATATCTTAGGTGCATAAGAACATATTTTCCATTGTGATGCTATTGGGGTCTAGCCCCATGTTACCCGTTTGGTTTATCCTTGTATGACTTGATGGGGTCTTCCCATCCTTTTTGTTTTTTTACTTTGTGGGTTCTTTCTTGATGCACTCTGAATATCAGTACAGTTCTGTAATATCTACATTCGGAATCACTTTTGAATAATGCTATTTCAGCTTTCCTTGGATCTCTTGTACGTCATCCTCCCGTCAGAGAAGACAAATATATGTCAGCCACTTTGTTGAACAGATCGTACATTATGTGTAAGCCTCCTCGTCTGCCTTGGAAGTCGCCCAAACTTGAGTTTCACATTGCTGTATTTTACTGTGAAGCATCGTTTGGCTTCCACTGTTTAACATGCACCAAAAACACCTCCAATGTATTTGAAATTTGAAACCTTACAAGATCCTGGGATCCGTGCAAAGCATATACAGAAAACATCAGTGAGCGGGCTAATCTGACCTACCTACTTTATCCACAAGCTCGGTGGGCTAATAATACTGCGCAATGGTTTTTGATTATGACAAGTGATTTTTAAGATTCTAAATTTTAAGATATGAAACCCAAAAAAACACCAAAAACCGAATTGACATCAGCCCACAGACAAGTGCTCAGATATCCGCGAGTGAGAATGTAACCTAGGAAAAAAAAAGTGCTATTGACGTACACAGTATCGGTAGCAACCGCCTTTCGGCTGAAAGCAGAAAAGTTGAGTTGTGTTGCAATCTCAGCTTGTTCAAGGTCAAGAATCCACGCAACCCTACGATTTGAACATGCATATCTGACCTATTTTTAATTCCTCGAGGTCCTCGACAGGAGATGGGACCACATTCTGCTTTGACACCAGAGCTCTGAAGACAAAATATATGCGGAGGTTTCTGTCCCACTCATAAGATTAACAAAACATTGAGGTGAGCAACATGTGGCGGAAGTTTGGCTTCGTCCTGCGCAATGTCTACAAATTTATCCATGTAGTATGCAGCAATCCGACGAGTACTTCTAATCCAGAAACTGCCTCTTAAAAGGTTTTGAGTCGCAACGAATGTTTTCAATGCTCGCAGTCCATACGGACAACAGGATGACCCACTTTTCGTGCTGTAAAGCAAAAGTTTTCATGGTCGAATATAGAAAATGATCCATATGTACCTCTTCCATCCACCAGGCCCACTCTAAGATTTCGTACATGAAGGTTTGCCATTCGAATGTTGCGTCAAAGATTATTGCTACAATCTTATCGTATTGACCTTGACAACATTCCTTCTCCAGGTGCATATTTTCCCGGTATATTTTATGCCCCTTCTTGGAGCAATTGTGCATACATTCCTTGGCCATCCAAAGCTAGAACCAGATTGCGGGGACCTTGTTAGGGCTAAACTGGAGTCGTGACCATGTACTTGAGAACACGGTTGATGTGTAAAGTGATTCGGACAAGCGATGTGCCACGTATTTTTCTGAATCCTGCGTGAGTACATCTGTGATTACCAGCGTACATGCTTTCCATGTGAGTAAAGGAAAAAGTGACAACATTTGCTCAGCAGTGTGAACCACGTGTCCCTGCTGCTGCTGGTTGTTCTTGGGTCCATCGAATCTGATTCACTGCATTCGATATGCTGTCGTCGCAAGTATGGACCGTATGTGGTAGAGGAAAAGCGATGGTCACTCCCAATCTAGTTTCATTTAACCTTGCAGTCGATGTATGTTACCTGCTCGATGCATTCGCGATCATACCCAACCCAGATTTTTTGGACTCTCCGAGTTTACGAATTCTGGCTCTTCAAATCAGGCTGAAAATATTTCAGCACTTCAAAACTGGGTTACAAAGAAATTGTTATGTTAAATTCCAAGCATATTCAGTTTACATCAAGGTAAAACCTTGAGAATTTTCTTTAATTTTCTGTCCATTTCTATGAACTAATTTATCCAATGTCGGTTACTATAATAAGATGATGACATGTGTCATTTTCAAAGATATTGTTATGAAGATGATATTTTAGGTGAGAATAACTTAAGTCTCATTGCAAGATTGTTAAGAGCTCACGGTTGGATTGACATTGTAGGGTGATGATATTGATATAGCTCCAAACCTTTTCAAATATAAAGCATAGTTGGGATGCAAAGGTAAATGGAGAGATCTAGAACATCTCTTTGCTAATTAAGGAGCTTATCCCATCAAAGTGGAGCCAACGTGGGACATGACAACATGATTGTAACACTAGAGAAGTGAGGTCAGACCACTCGAATAGCTCAAAAATTTTGAAGTTGAGATAATCTCAATAATTTCTCTTTCTCCATATATAGTCATAAAAAGTTACAATATAGATAAGGTCTCACCATCATCCATCCAACTCCTCTTGGAATAATGATGTGACATAGTAGGTAAAGGAGGAGGTGCTGATGAATTTATGAACTGTTTGGGTAATGGTATATGTTTTCTCAATCGTGACACATGATGTATTTTCATATATGACAGGAGCTATAACTTGTAAGACATTTTGTCAACGTGTTTCAATATCACAAAAAGACCAATGAAACAAGGGTTAAATTTTGATGTTCCCAAAAGTGACAAATTGATCGTCGATAACCAAACTTGATCTACTATCTCCTAAATCAACTCCATGCGATGAACATACAACTACCAACTTCTCCTTTGCTTGATATAGTCCTTTGTGTATGTGTTTCATAAAATCATTGACCACCTCAACCTTGGTTGAAAACTTTAGGAATTTCCATCAAACTAGAAGTTGTCAAAGGGTGAGCGTCATACATCAAATAAAAAGGAGATATTTTTGTGGATGAATTAAAAGAATTGTTATATGAAAATTCATAAGAATAACAAGAATATACACTCTTGTTATTCCTACAAGCTGGATGCTCATAGCATATCCTCTATTCTTATATTGGTTCTCACTGTTTGACCATCATATTGAGGGTGATAGGTTGTAGATATTTCTAGATTTGTTTTGAATAAACCAAACAAAATTTTTCAAAAAAAAATTAGTAAAATGATTTCCTCTATAGATAATTAAGACTTTGCTTAATCCATGATTCACAAAGACTTCATCTAGATACAAATGAGCAAGTTATGTTATAGTCATTATGGTTGTGGTAGGTCAGATAAGGATCATTTGACTCAATTTATTCACAAAAATCATGATTGAATCATGTTCTAAAGAGCTTTTTGATAATTCACATACTAGATTCATAGTTACAGGTTCCCATTGTTGTTCATAAATAGGAAAAGGTTGTAATAAATCTCCAAGTTTTTTATTACATGCCTTGTTTTGTTGACATGCTACACAACTTTGAACATATGTCTCCACATCTTTCCGCATCCTTAACCAATAGTACAATCATTATATGATCTCCAAAATCGTTTTAGCTCTCACGTGTCCTACAATGGATGTATCATGGACTTCTAACAATACCATTATACATAAATTTGAATCTTGTGGGACTCATGTATGTTGGTACTAAAATGCTAGATCTCAAACCTTCTTTGACCTCTCCGCTTCAAGTGCTTTCATGATATCCTCATCCTTTTCTGTTGCAACTATCATTTGAATCCACCAATCAGCTTGAATTTTCATCTTTGTGATGTTTTGATGCACGACATTCGTAATTAAGCATATGCAATATAGCATATGCAATTTTCTTCTTGCTCTCCACATATACTATTTTCATGTTAAATTGTTGATGTCATTCTGTCCATCGAATTTATCGTTTGGAGAGATCCTTCTAAGTCTCCAAATAAATGTATGGTTTGTGATCAATTTTCACCATAAACCCTTTGTGTCCCAAGTAATGCTTCCAATGCTTGATGGTTAGAACAATGGCTTATTCCTCTCATTTAGTTGTGTGATAGTTTCGCTTGGCTAACACTAATTTTTAAAAGAAAAAAACAACTGGATGTCAACAATCCTCTTATTTTCGTTGAAAAATTCCACCCATTATTGTACTTGATACAACAAAAGTCAACTTGATTGGTTGATTAGTATTATACCACTTGAGAAAAGGTGCATGCAAGATAGCATATTTCAATGTTTGAAAAGTTAACTCTTATGATGTTCACTATCTCCATTTTTTACCTTTTCCTAACATAGATTTTAAGGCTTGAGAAAGACAGTCAAAATTTTTAACAAACCTACAATACAATCTGATAAGACCTACAAAAACTCTTCAACTGAGTTAGATCCTCATGGGATATTCATTCCATGAGAATATTCCATGAGGATCTAACTCATGAGATATCCTCATTCTCACTCATCACTTGGATTCCCTTTGCTTTGATTCAATGACCTAAATAATATACTTCTAACTCATCAAATTCGTATTTTGAAGCTTTGATATATAACTCAATTTCTTGCAAAACTTGAACTAACTTTCATAAATGTCGCCTATGATCATGTAAGATTTTTCTATATATCAAAATATCATCCAAAAAGACAATAAAAGATTTATATAAATAAGGATAAAAAATATAATACATCAATCTCATGAATGTTGAGAGTGCATAATTGAGACCAAAAGGCATCACTAGATACTAAAAGTGTTCATACATAGTACAAAAAGCTATATTGTTAATATCTTCATCACCAATTCAAATCTGATTGTACAATTCTTCAAATCCAGTTTGATGAAGTATTTCGTCCCTTGAAGTTGATTAAATAAATCATTCATTCAAGATAATAGATATTTTTTTTTCAATGTATGTTGATTCAGCCCACGAAAATCAATGTACAATCTAATACTCCCATCCTTCTTCTTCACAAACAACACAAGTGCTCCATAAGTTGAAATGATTGGTTGTATGAATTCCTTCCTAAATATATCACTTTGCAAGTTAGTGTGCTACCATATATCACCTCGATCTTCTGATCTACACGCATATAAGATGGCAATCCTACAGGTAGATTATATAGGAATACATCCTTATACTCTGTATTAATATCGCTTAATGAGTCCAAAATATAAAGATTATCATTAGAATCAACATTTCTTATAAGTCCCAAGAAACATACATCCCAAGAAATGACAATTTTACCAATCACAAAGAGAGTTAATATTCTATTTTGAGATCTGATTCTATATTCATAAATCTTCCATCCATTACTTTTTACCACTTTTCTTTTCAAATCGACCTCCGGATGGTAATACTCCATGCATGATATTCTTAGAATGACTACATATCGACTTAATCTAATTACTCTCCATTCAATCTCTTCCTTGTATCCCGCATATGGCTAGTTGTACATTTGTGACTGATCTTCATTTCCCTACATTTTCATATTTGTATTCTCCTCCTTCCATATTGTTGAAAGGATGTCACAACATGGATCAAGTTTTACAAAAGCTGACAATGTGATATATCCTCCTACATGCATAGCATTGGCAATAATCACGAACTCTCATTCCTCCTTGATTTATCATTCCATTATTTGATTTTATTATATAAGATTCACTAAATTTGAAATAAATAATAAAAGATTATCACATCCATCCTTGGATGTTGGTCCTCGTGGTAATGCATATCCTTCCCTACGTCGAAGATTTTTCAACTCCATTGATGTTGAGCCAAGTGGATCTTGAACATTGCTTGATGGTTCAGTGTGTGATCCCATAAACACCTGAAATCCGTTGAGCAATTGTGATTGCTTTATTCACTATGGATGGTTTGCTCATCATCACTTCCTTTTGCACTCTCTTCTTCAAGCCTTGTTTGAATACATTCAATGCTTCTATTCCACTAATCTATATAATGGATACTTGAAGATCTAGAAATTCTTTAATGACTTCATGTATAACTCCTTTTTGCTTCAAATAACACAATTTCATTCTTGAGGTTTGAAGAGAATCTACTGCTTGAAAGTTCTCGAGAAGTTTCTCTTGCATCCCACTCCATCAAATGGTAGCATCTCATTATGAAATCATTTGTTTCCAAGTAGTGTATCATGTAAGAGCATTATCCATGAGATAAGACTGCATGAACATTCATGCAATAAAATCAGAAACATTCAAATGTGATAGATGTATATTCATCCGCATTATCCATCCCTCCAAAACTCTCATGGCTCTACTACCCTTGTAAGCTTCCATCTTGAATGACTTTCCCATACAAAGTGAGATAATGATTTGATCTTCCATTTTCTGAACTCATCTACTATTTGCCCCTTCGTTGTCAATAGGAGTTTCTTGCGGTAAGGATTGAATCTCTTGTACTTGAGTTTTCACTTCCATCTCATCAACACTTTCTGTCTCTACCTTCTCACTCTCTAATGCAAAGATCTTGTCCTCTATGGCTTGTTGTTTTGTATGATCCTCTACGATAGCTTTTGTCAACTCTTTGATCTCTATCATGATTGAGATAGAGCTACTCTTTGATCTCTCCATGCTTCTCAACCATTCAAACAAATATCATATATAATAACAATCCAATCTCTCAAAATTTGAATCACAAAGGCCGAGGTGATCTTATAATAGCTCGATAGTACTCTTCAGCATTATTTCTAATAAAAAAATCCTTCTACACTATCTTTTGTCAATAAATCGTTCTATTTTCTACATACATGTTGAACAAAATTGATGCGGATGGTTTGTAATTCAAATCCATCCAACATTCAATATAGAATGTAAATGATACAATCCCACGTTTCTCTATGGCTAACAATCAGAAGTATTAGTGGAACTGATGACATGATCACTCAAGTCATAAAATTTGCATCCCAATTGGTCACAAGGTACACTCTGAAAATATTTTTCTCCATGAATCTAATATGAATGTTGAACAAGTTGAGAAATGAAAAGTTTGATACATGGTTTCACTCTAACACATCCATATCTACAACCCATAGTTTTTCCTTTCCCCTTTTTTATAAATGCAAATCAATGACCTATGATTATCTTTATACAACTCCCAAGAACTTAAAGCTATCATCATTGTTTTGCTATTCAAAAAGCAGTAATCAAAACTCAAGGAAAGAACAAGTTAGCTCTAATACCATTGTTACACTAGGAAAAATCACTCGAGAAGATCAAGAACTTCAATGTTGTGAGATAAACTCAATAGTTTCACTTTCTTCACATATAATCCTAAAAAGGTACAATACAAATAATGTTTCACAACCACCATCCATCCAACTCCTCGTGGATCGATGATTTGGCGGACATCACTATGAGCACACAAATTCTTGACATGTAACTCCAACTAAGACACTAACTAATACATTAAAAAATAACCTAATGAGTTAGATTACTCATGTGACATCTTTAAATAATCCACTAATCGTCAACTCAAGACTATCTATCTCCATCTTGTGTAATCTCTAATTTAATTTTCATGAACTAAAGATGATAACAATGATCCTTTTTATGTACCGATGCTCAATTCATTTGTGATGACCATCCAGTATCTTCATCACAATCACTTTTAGATATGGTTAATATATCACTTTGGATATAGCAATTGATGAACTCTCTAGACTTGATTATTTTTTCAGTTGTTTCTTACGATTAGAAATATCAAAATATACATTTTGATTTAGTTTGAAAAACATAATGTTTTTTCATGTATGTCGGTAATTTTAACTTATATTCAACTGCTTCAATCCGTTAAACTACTAGAAAAAAGCTAGTTGTTACAAGATCATGAGAAACATCTACAAGAAATTATTTGAATGTTGAAAACAAATAAGTCATTTGTTAAGATGTCAAAATGTGAGTTTGGCAAAACTTAAGTAGATTACTTTAGTCATAGAATCAGTGCATAAGACATCCAAGTTATGAGTGACAAAGTGGGAGCCATTCAAAACTGGAGTGCTTCGTAGAATCAAACTCAATTCTGGAGTTTCTTGGATTTAACTAGCTCTCTATAGAAGTTTGTGGAAGCTTTTGCTCGTATTGCTCAAACTTTAATAAATCTTTTAGGCCAAGGGCATAAATGGTAATGGGATATAGCTCAAAAGATCATATTTCAAGCTTTGAAGAATGCAATCTTATATGCATTGATCCTTAAATGGTATGATCCAAGTATACCAACAAAACTTGTTACATATGCATTATGTGTGGATGTTGGAGAAGTCCTACTAGAGGGATGGGAAGATCAATGACCTCCAATGACTTTTTTATCACGAAAGTTTTTATTGAAAAAGAAAAATAACCATACCATATAACGAGGGCAGTAAGACATTGTGATAACATCATACATTGGAAGCACTATCTCGGAGGAAAAGAGTTTGCGGTTGAAACATATCACAAACCTTTAGTTTATTAAGAAACTCTGAAGGATATTTCAAAACAAAATATTCACTTGGCCAAACGGAGACATCTTTCAATTAGAAGATGTTGTTTGTGGAGTGCAAGAAGAAGCTTGCCGATGCATTAAGATGAATGCCATGTATTAATCACATCGCAAAGGTGAAAATCCACTCAGGATGGTGGAAAAACCTAAACCTAGTGATAGATTGGAGGATGACAAGATTACAAAAGCCATTCGGGAGGGTAGAATATAGTTGAAATGCGTATTGATGTTTCATAAGTAAAAGATTTGGATAACTGTAAATGTTTCTTTACATATAACAATGTTAGGAGAGGCACATGATTTAGATTTTATTGATCATGTAGGAGGGCAGAAGTCTAGAGGGTATATTTTTGGACAAAACTAAGCAATCACATCATCAACTCTGTATGCAATTATATAACATGTCAACAAAATAAAAAATCAACATCACCAACATCTCGACCAACATCAAGTAGAAGATGGGAGCACGTCAATATGGATATGGTATGTGAGTTGCCAATAACGTATACTTGATATGACTTGATAGTAGTTTTTATGGATTAATTAAGCAAAATGATTCATGTTAGGTCCACAACAAAGACAATCACCATACCACAACATGAACATATTTATATGGATATGATTTTTGCTCAACATAGTTTAGTTATAATTCTCATAACTAATAGAGGAATTCAGTTTAGTAGCATATTTTGAAAAATCTTATTTTGGTTATTCAAATCAAAATTAGCCATGCCCTTTGTTTATCACCCTCAAATGGATGGACAAACAAAAAAAGCAAATATATTTATTCATGATATGCTAAGAGCTTTTACTTGGAGGAACAAAAAGACTGGAATTAATTTTTACCCTTGATTGAATTTGCTTATAATAACTCAATGAATGTATTCACAAAAAATAGCACTTTCTTCCTTATATATGGAGAACATCCTCTCACATCATCTAGTTTGGTTCAAGTAGGTCATATGCATGGATCATCAACCTCAATTTAAGTTGTGTACTAGTTTGTGGCAAGAATTGAACTAAAAATGCATCAGCCAAAGTAAAAATTACCCATTGTTTGGAATTTATCACCCTCAACTTACCATCATCCCTTTGGCACTCTCCACGAGGATCAAATGATGCGAATTCCTATAGTCACATCTGGGATCAAGGTCTGTAATCTTTGATGATTTACTCAACGCTCTACTATCGATACTTGAAAAAGTCTCATGAGGATGCTTTCAAGATCTTGGAGAAATACATATATTCATTGACAACATGTGGAGTTTTAGGAAGGAGATCATGTGTGATTATCTATCACCAATCTTGCGTGAACATGAATTGAAAGTTAATTCATGATTATTGATGTATTGAATTGTATTATATCAAGATATCATCTCAAAACACAATCAATGATTTATATAGATACTGAAAAAAAATATTATTCATAAGTCATATGAATATGGCAAAGGTATTGATTAAATCAAATGGCATAATTAGCTAATCAAAGTGTCTACATCTAGTTCTAAAAGTAGTATTCTGAACTGTAAGACCCAGGGTTGTACATATAGGATAAAATGTAAGTATATCTAAATTGTGCCTAAGTTTATCTTAGTCATGACTATGTTTAGCTAGTTATGGTTAAGTTGGAGGAAAATATAGAGTAACTTTTGGTGTGGTAGATGAGAACAACTATTTTGTTGTTTAGTAGGAATCAAGGAATAGATTCCATCACATTGGTATCTTGACTTTCCTTGACTTGGACTAGTTTTCATTGGTTGGACTTGGTGAAGACCCTTAAATCTAGGGGCGAGATTGACTTGGTACACTAGAAGTCAATTAGGGAGTAGTTGGGCTTCTAGAAGATCCAAATGGACCAATTGCATGTTGCCATGTACCCTTTTCATTGGGGTTTGTGATCTCTACCTCGTTTAAACTTGGTAAGAGGAAGTTACATGGTGATTACTTGTAGTTACTAGGGTAAGATTCTAAGTAGTATAAATAGAGAGGTTGAGAACCACCTCTCAAGTAGTTTTTCAATGGAAGTTAGTTTTGGGAGAAGATAGTGTGGTGATCTTAGTTTTGGGGAGCTTTGTTCTTGGAGACGTCATGTTCGGAGTGGAGCCTTGATTCAATGAAGACTTTGATTACCAAAGTATCCCTTTCCTTTTGAGTGATATCTTACTCATGGTGATAATGTGCATAATGGAGCTTGGACATTGAGAGTTTGTGTAAGAGTGAGCAATAGGGTCATGGTCATAGGGTGGGACTAAGTTCTTCTAGATTCATGATGAGCTTCCAAAAAGCCATCGGAGGTAAACCTAAGTGAGAGTCAGCCCGGAGGTCACAGAACACCTTTATTAGTTATTCTAACTTCATTATATCAACTTTTAAGATCAAGCTTGGTGAAATACTTAGTTCCAATAAGTTGATAAAATAAGTCATATATTCAAGGTAATGAGTACTTTTTTTCACATTTTGTTGATTGAGAGCACAATAGTCTATGCACATCCGCATGGAGCTATCCTTCTTCTTCACAAGCAACACTTGAGCTCCATATGATGACACACTAGGTTAGACAAATCTTCTCCAACAACTATTTCAATTATGTCTTGCATTTCTTCATCCTATTTGGTGTAAGGTGATAGGAATATTTCAAATAGAAAAATTCATGATAAAATCTTTTTTTTATGATCCATTCTCCTTCTCAATGATACACATAGAGGTAGATTATCTAAAAATATGTCTTCAAACTCGTTCAAGACACAAATTCATTCCTCATATATAAGATTATTCTTTTAGAGCGCTAACATTTCTTAATATTTTCAAAAAAATATACATTTTTGTGACTAACAATAGTATTTTCTATCACATATAGAGATAAATTTTTTTTATTTAATCTTAGTCTATTTCCAAATATCTTTCATCTAATAATTTTATTATCCTCATTCGCCAATCCACATCATGAATATAATTTTTCATGTGATGCATATCCAAAATAGCATCATAGCAAGCAAATTGAATTATTCTCCACTCCAATGATTCCCAACCTTCAATTCCATTTCTCTAGAAATACTCTCAATGCTCCAAGTTTTGACCGGTTGGTAATTCTACTTCCACATTCTCATCTTCTCTAAAGATAATCCTAACTTTATAAAAAATTATCTAGATATGAAGCTTTATGTAGCTCTTAGGTTAATCAACACTCTTACTTTCACTCCTTCTATCTCGCCATCCATCACAATCAAACATATTTACTTCTTCTTCAAACCATTTACATTCATGCATTATTTTCTTTCCCTAACTTTCCTACTTTTCATTGAATTAGTAATGCTGTGAGTCAAGGATACTTGTGTTTGTCATTTTCCGGATTGCATCGATCATTTTCTCTCTTCCTTCAAGATTTTTGAGGGGAGCAATAATATGGTCTCGTTCCTCTTGTTGATACTCGAATTTGACATTTATAGCAATATGACCAAATCTTCCACAATTGTAGCATTGCTTCATTTCTTGTCTCCCTTCGAAGTCGTCTACTCCTCTTGAGTTTGCTTCTTGATGAAATCACAATATTTACATATTTGGATTACGATGATTTCTTCCTTGAGCATTCACTCCTCTTGGAATGAAATCTTGTCTCCTCCTCATACTGATTAATTCCATATGCATTGGTCCATAGTACTGATTTGTGGAAACTGATATCTCTAGATAGTTATGGTAGATGTTGGCCATTCGTTGTGCATACGCAATAGCCTTGTTCAAGTTACTTAGATTGTCACGAATCATCTCATGATGAATCTTTTCTTCAATCCTCTTTTGAATAGATCAAGGGCTTTAGCTTTACTCATATCTCCTATTTGAATTCAAAGATCTCAAAATTTCTTAGTGTACTATTCCACACTTCCCTTCTACTCCAATTTCTACAATCTCATCAAGTGTAGTGATTATGGGATCCGTTGCTTGGAAATTCAAAAGAATATTTCGTTTCATTACACTCCAAGTGACTTGCTAACTCAACTTTTTGAGCTTCATCATCCATCTTTGAAACCAAATAAAGTTTTTTCTTCAACAACAAAGTACAAATGAAAATTCTTGCAATGTGATGATTGATGTTAAACAAAACTAGTTGGTACTCCATTCTCTCATTCCAATATTTTAAGACTCCCATGGCCCAACTTCCTTGATAAGGTTCTATCTTACAAGCTTTTGTCATCTTTAGGATCATAGATATTTGAAGATCTAACTTTCTAGCTCATAGTGTCACTAGGGACTCAATAGTTTGAGCTCTCACTATTTTTTCACTCTCTATAATTGATGTTGATGTCTTTATCTCTATTTTTGCTTCTCTCATTTTGTCATTTTCCATTTTTCTTACTTTTAGTGATGTCCATTATTGAGCTAACTCTTACACTTGCATTAGTTTTGCTCAAATGCGGCTCTCAAATCTCTCAACTCTTTGATTATTTTTTTCAAAGTGTCCTCCGTGATTCGTCTCCATTTATATTTTCTCTCAGTATAGGACTAAGATAAACATTCTCATATTGCTTAAGATTGATAATACCAAAAAAATAGATGATGTTATCATCTTTTGGTAATATTACTTTTCAAAATTTAAAACAATTACGCTTTGAAACATAGCTTTAGGATGATACAAACAATAGATTTCACACCATGTGTTGAATCTCACATGAAGTGGTTTATTGAAGTCTATATTTAAACTAAGATGTAGATTGTGAGATGCCAAGGAATATCGTATGTGACTAATGATATTTTTGGATCTTGAGATCTCATCACATTGTTCATGAAGTTGGCACCAAAATGATAAACTAAATATTTAAACAAACTTGTTCACTCAATATATAGTAATTTGATATGAAAAGAATTAAGAAAAAGTAATCTCAATACTATTTTATCTCCCCATCCATAACCTACACCCTCAATAACAACCTTTCACTACTTGCAGCTTAGCTTAGTGGTCATTGCTAGCATGTAACATACATTCTTTCATCAAATTATAGTACCAACCAAGACTACTCTTTGAAGACTGTGATCCACACTCATATGAACAATAAACATATTATGATATCATTGTAACACATAAGCAAATGATTTCGTAATGGCTTTCAAATATGAGATGACTTCTCAAGTGCTCCTTTTGCTTTATATACTATAGGACTATAAAGAGTCCAAAATCCAATCTATGTCACATGATTTATACGTGTAAATTTCATGCTTCATTATCTTATCCTAACCAATTCCTAAACAACATCTAGCAACTTATTTATTCCACCAATGCATGATAGTCACCTTAGCATGTATCCATGCCATCCAAACATTCATTTAACATTGATTTTTTGGAACATATGCACCACTATTTTTTTGCTTAGTATATATTTTCCATTCACACTTCATTATATCATACTCCACTTAGTATTGATCTAAGATACATTTGATCAATCATGTTATGCTATGTGTGGATTATGCTTATAATACATTGGAATAGACTTTATGATTTTTGAGATGGGGGTGAATATATTTATTTCTTAACGTTCATATGGATTTTTATAATGGAAGTAATATAAATATTTGTATATAAAAATGATCCCTAGTGTAAAAATTAAAATAGTCCATATTCAATTTTTTATCTATCATGTTAATATATATATTATTATATTCTATACTTATAAATTTTATAAATTTTATTTTTTGATTTGGATTATTAAAATATAATTTTTTAAACATATTTATGATTTATAAACTTAATTTTAAACTTTAGCTTATGATTTATGTTGATTTTTGATAATATTTTCTCAAACACTTTAACTCTTTAACATCTTGTTCATAATTAAATTATTAAAAATTTGACTCTTATTAGAATGTATATTGAAGATTAATATATCTCTAAGTTATTTGAATATTTTTTGAAAGATAAATAGAGATGTTCAACGTATGATGTTAATATTATGCGAGATATAATCTTATATGAATTTGATATTCCTAGTTCATAATTAATTTAAAAACTTTTTTTGAAATTTGAAAAATAACGAACGGGTATGTCATGACATGAAAATTGAAGAGATTATTAATCATACAATATATTTGCAATTCATATGTATTGCAAATTTGCATATATATTTTTTTCTTGATTTTACAAAAAAATTTATTTTTTAAAAAAATAAAGAATAAAATATATATTTTATGCACTTATCAAATTTTGAAATTATTTATAAAATATTGTGTGCTAAACCATGTGAAATTTTTAAAATTTTTCAAATCTCGAATTAAATTTTAAATTTGATTTTTTTATAATAAATTTGAAATTCATCATATTTATTTATTTATATTATTCAAAAAATTTATTAATTATGATCATAAGATTTAATTGACTTATAAATTTTAATTAAAAATCAAATAAAATCTATATTTTTAGATATTATTATCTATTTGGGACCAAATGATCATTTATGATACAAATTATGTTTAAAAAAAATAATTTCAAAAAATAATTTTAAATAATATGTTTGTAAATAAATGATATAATTTAAAGTTATCCACTTCATAAAGAATAAAAATTAATGCAAAGGTTTTGTATTCAAAAAAATAATAAAAATCAATAATTTTAATTGAAAAAATATTTATATTTATATTTGATAAAATTATTTAATTTTCATACTAATTTTTAATTTTTCCTGCATCATTTGTATATTTTATCTTAATCAACACATTTTTAATGATACATCAATTATGTTAAGCCATAAAAAATTGATTTTACAAATGATTGTAAATAAATCGATTTAATAAAAGTAAAATATAATTATTATTAAAATATTTTTAAAATTATATTTTATAAAAATTAAATTTTTTAATTTAATTTTTGATCTTAAATTTTTTAAAAAATTTATAGTGCAGTTAAAATAAAATATTATTTTAATTAATGAAATTTTTTTAAAAAATATGTTACTTTTTACTATTATCATATTATTTTTTGATATTTTAAATGTAAAAAAATATTTTATATAATGAATTGTCAATTCATATTATGATATGGGTCATGAACTTTTTAAATATATGTTATGTATTTTTTATAAAAATAAATAAATTAATTGATTATTTTATTTTATTTTAAAATATTTACACTACATAATCATTTATATTTATTTAAAACACTTAAAATCATGAGTTTATACTCTAATGTGTATCATACAAAGTTCAAACTTGTGTAAACTTTGTAGTATTGTTGAGCATTAGAGCATTAGTATATATTCATTTGGATTTGGTTATCTTTCATTTGGATTGAATGGTGTCTTACATGGATCAATCTTTAGACAATTTAGAGACACTGGTGTACCTGTGTCAAACCTCATTGCTTTTTACGGTCTTTCTACAATTCATCTTCTTCTCTCTTCTATAAACATGGATTTTCACATGAGGGAGTCACTGTTCTACAGTGTACCGCTGATACTTGATAGAGAGATCTTTTGGGAGTATCCCTATTTGTATGGCTCATTATAAAGCTCTTCTATCTATTGCTTTGGCTGTGCTTGATTGTGTGTACCACTCCTTAGCGGTTGATACACACATTGTGGTTCATTTCTCTTTCAGTCACTATTAAATGCCACTGATTGTACTAGAAGTCTACAATCTACACTTTGGCTTGGTCCACTCATTTTCAACTTGCTTTGGAAAGGGTGTGCAAGCTTGTGGATCTTGGCTCGTCCATGCATCATAGCTTTTCAACTCACACAAGCCACCTTTTTTTACATTGATAAAATTCCGCCTTGGCTTCATCCATCCATATGTGTATTCATTATTCATATGTGAATGAGATACTACCTTAGATGCTTGATAGATCCATATAACTCATTGCCCATTTGGAGTGCATAGGATAGCTATCCATGATGCCATTAGAAATGTGGTTTTTTCTATGACTCAAGAGTGTGGATATCTCGCATAGAGTGAGGGTTGATATACCTTGTAGTAGACTCCGGTTAGGACAAACCTATAATTGGTTCGGGATGAACAATCTATTGTTGTGGAAGTTGTGGTTAGGGATCCCACTGCAAAGAAATTATTGCAAAGAAATATCTTAGGTGCATGTTTCAGATTGTGATGCTATTGGGCCCTAGCCCCAACCTACCCTATTGGTTTCATGGTGTCCGACTTGATGGGGTCTTCCCATCCTATTTGCTATATTACTCGGTTTTTGGCCTTTGGTGCCGGAAAGAGGAAATGAGACTCCGATGTCCGCATTACCATCCTCTAGGAGGGATACATTTGTGTAAGCAGCCAAGGTTATTTCATTAGGACTTGGGTTTTTGGGCTAGGTTGTGTAAGTCTGTCTCTGGTATTTTGGTTTAAATGTGGGTAGCGGTGTGTTTACTTGGTGCCATTTTGAATTTCACATGCAGACATAAAATTTCATAGAATTGAGTACCCATAACACTGACATGACTTTCCATTAAACATTGCTGATAGATCGAGTCCAAATTCAACATCGCTGTTGTGTCTGTTGCGCCACATTATTTTTGTCTTATGATACAAGCTTATCGCTTGAACTTACCTCAAGTTCAATCTAAAATGTATATACTTAATTATGCATGCATTTGATTATCATGTATAGTTGGATGCACTATGTTCACAATTTTTATAAAATCATCATTTAACACATGCATTTTATATATTAATTAGATGCATCTTTTATTTTTTCTTGAATCAATTACAAAAAAAACACAAATCATAAAAATGTAAATCAATCTTATATATTTGAAATAACAATTTTACTACAATTTCAAATTCATATATAATTATGCTTGTTTGTGAGATACTTCTAATTTTTTACACCCAATTGTTATGAAAAATATATTTTACTTTTAAAGTATAACTCAAGTTTCATCTTTATTGTTGTTTGAATGCTATAATCTCCTCTTTAATAGCTTCTTCCACTTAGTATATTTCAAAATTTTAAAAAAATTTGACACATCTTTCTCCTCAACTATCTTGATCATGCATACATGATGTACTAATAAACTCTCATGTATCTACCTTGTCATAATTTATGTAACGGTATTCCTAATTAGGTAGATGTGCATATGCACGAACAGATACAGCAGTTAAAGTCAATTGTGTAGCTAGTACCATTTGTACTGAAATTACAGTCGGACTGATGGCGTCATTAGAAGACTTGGAGCTCAATGGATAGAGTTCAAATTAGGACTCCTTGGGGTGCAATGTTTGAAATTGAGACTTTGAGAGTGTGGCTATGGTGAAGAGTAGCTAGTGCGGGAACTTGGAGTCTTTGAATCACAAAATAGGTTTGGCTTGATTGTTATTTCTTTTTTATGTTATGATTATGAACGGAGTGTCCTTGTGGATGTCTTGAGTGGAGAATAAATTACTTAAAATACTCAAATTGGATTCTATGGTGAAAATTGTGAGTTCTTGAAGCGTTGAAGATATTTTGATGAGTTTTGATTGATGGTACCTTTGATATGTTTGCAGTACATTGATGAAGAGAAGATCGTTGTGATGATCTCGAAGTAGATTTGATTCAAACTTGGGGTGATCAATTCCAAATTTTTATATTTTTTGTTTGTGCTTAAATCCAAATCGAGGATTTTGGAGGGCGAAAACGTTGCTTAAAATTGAAGAAGTGGGTCAATACTCATTGTTATCTTGGGGCTCTAAATCAAGATTGGCCAAAAAAGATTTCAGACAAAAGTGATTGAAGTCCAAGATTTGGTGTTTTGAAGTTTTCGGATCAAGAATAGGAACGGAAGGGTATTAGATTATAATATAGTGTATGTTCGATCTGAAATTTGGTGGGGTGATAGAATATATAAAGTATCTTGCGCATGGGTAGAGACATAAGATACAAGATTAGTAATGTTAGAATTGCAAAATTTTGACTTTTAGGGGTCTAAAATTAGAGTTGAAGATTTTTAAAGTCTTGCAAAAGTTTCAAACGGTGTCCGTTTGCAGAAAAAAAATTGCATTAGGTAAAGAATTGAAAAGGACTAAGTTTAAAAACCACTATATAAAGCTGGATTACTTGTGTCAAATAATTGATGTGGAGAACAAAAGATCTCCAAAATTCAATTTGTGTTTTTAAATGACATGCTAAGACTATGTCAGTCCGGGTTGGATTGGTTTTAACCCCTTTAATGGATGTTTTTGACATGCCGTATTTTTATTTATGTTTCATGTGATTGATATAACTCCATCTTTACTTCTATTTGTGCACCATATTTGTTTGTATTGCTGGTTTGTTGTTTGAAATGTTAGTGCTCATATGTCATACCGATAATGAGGCTAGATTTGCAGACCAATTAGACTATCCATGTTTCTCCTCAGTGAGATAGCACTTGCGGACCTGTAGACTTGGTGAGTGCGTGTGGTGATGGGAGGTTTCAGATTGTCCTTGTGTTAGCACCTTGTGGTGCCTTATGTACCTTCTGTTGTGATTTCTAGTTCTAGTTGGGGACATGTTGTTGTACGGTTACTAAGGTGATACATTGATGTCACACTTGAGTTTTTTGGAGGTTACGGATGAAAAACTACTTGGATTAGTAATGGGTGCATCCGTAGTGGAGTATGATACCAACCTTGTTCTTTGATGTTTACAAAAGACTCTGATTTGATTTTAGAGAGTGACAAAATTGAGCTGGGTGATATCTTGGAGTGTGTACCCATACCATTATTGTGGGACATGGATTATATCTATGGGGACACCAAGGGTCCCATATCATATTCAAGTACAGTTGGTACCATTGAGTTGGATGACTTCATACATGAGTTTGACTCATGATGTGATTTACAACGGATGCCTACGTTGTTTAGTATGTTTATGACTTAAAAGGAATTATTCCAACATTTGGAGGATCCGTCAATGGATGATTATCATGAGTTTGGTATGAACACCATGAGTAGATTGAGTTGTGGAGATAATATTGGTCTCCAAACTACATCTCTATTACTTCAGGTACAATGTTTGGTGGTGTGAGTTCATCCTCTATACTTGGCATTGATGATACAATTGGAGCTAGTTGAGTTGGGAAGAGTTTAGAGGTCCCAATTTTTAACCCTATTCTAGAGTTCTTTGCACGGTTGAGGAGAGATTACCAAGGGATGAGAACAGACAAGCTACGAGGCTTGCATGAGTTTCAACATAAGAATGGAAAGAGTCTTTGAGAGACATATACTCAAATGTGTTGGTTGATAAGTGTTATCCATGGTTTGACACAGTCACAAGCTGTCCAATATGGGATGTTGGCGTAGAGTGAGAGATGTCACCTTACTACATGAGACATCACCTACGTTGATCATTGTGTTTCAACATGCAAGAAGAGAGAATGGTGACTGCTGGGTTCAGCAAGGATTCATCAACTTTGTCAACTCCTTCACTTTAGCAGTCTCCAACATAAACTCGAAGTGATTATAGTAGATAGGTGAGGCAGTCTTGACCATCTAGACTTAATGCAGAAGTTATAGCATTGAGACCATTGCCATCCTTTTTAGGTCAATAATTTGTTGCTAGGATAGTGTGTTGGACTTGTGGTGGACCTCATCACAAGAAGTATTGCCTTCAAGATCGGAGGATGGATCCTGTTGAATAAAAATCATGTGAGTATTGTCACAAACATGGTCATATGATGGTTCGATGTTTTGATCTACATCTAAAATAATGATCAACAAGAAATACCATGGCAGTCCCTGGAAGAGATAGAGAAGTTCAAAATGGCAAGGGTCATTGTAGAGGACCTGTCCCTTGTCAAGTGTTAGCCCATGATGTGAACATGGCATCTCAAGTGGAGCAGCTGGAGCAGAAGATAGCAAGTATGACTATAGTCCAGCAAAGATTAGATTGTGGAGTTGATGCCTCTACATCATATGATGGAGATGTTATAGAGTACATGTGCACACCGGCACAACCATATGCAATTGTTGTGACTCGTAGTGCAACACATATTATTGAGTCTAGAGGAGCGTCCTTGGAGTTGGATCCACAAAGAGGGGAGGCTAGTCGACAAGTTAGACTTCCTCAGTCATTCATATTGTCTGAGGCATTGAATATCTCATCCATGGTTCCTAGATGATCTATTAGAGAGATGAGGGTGTAAGCCAATGTTGATTTACTTGGAGATGGAGCAAGTAGGGTCCAACCCTCAACATTGTATGAGGTAGCATCCATCTCAATATAGGGGGCGGCAAAAACTCTTGTTCATTCTCCTGTTTTCTTAGCCAAGGATTTATGCATACACATGAGGTGATCTTTGATGCGATTGGACATGCAAAGATTTATAATACATTGGATTTACGAGCAAGATATCATCAATTGCGGATTTGAGATGAGAATAAAGCCAAAACAGCCTTCTGGGTAATGGATTCGCATGGCAAGGATGTGTTGTATCAGTGGAAGTTCTTACCATTTGGGTTGAAAATGCACTTATTGAGTTTCAAAGAATGATGTATAGGATCCTAGCCGGACTTGATTATGCCCGAGCATACATCGATGATATTCTAGTATATAATGTTTCAGTGGTGGAGCATGAGATATATTTTCAAGAGGTATTTGAACGATTGATTGCTCATGGTTTCCAATTGCATCCAAGAAAGTGTAAGTTTTTTCAAGAGCAAGTAGAGAACTTGGGTCATATCGTATACCTTGGAGGATTGGAAGTTCAACAAACCAAGGAGGAGTCAATCTTGAGTATTCCACAACCCTCAGATATGAGTAAAATACGAGACTTCTTTGGATTTGCAAACTTCTATCATTGATATGTGCTAGAATTTAGCACTATTGCCAAAGCCTTGATAAAGTTGACAAAGCTAGATCAAGAGTGAGATGAACAAGAGAGAGCTTTTGTTGAGCTTAAGGAAAGGTTGACATTTGTTCCTATTTTGAGGAGATTAGTGAGAGATCATCGCTTTCAAGTACACACTTATTGGAGTATGTTGGGTTTGGAAGCAGTGCTTACCCAACATGGTGATGAGAGGAAGATGTTTGTAGTAGTTTATGCAAGTCATTCCAACAATGCAGCGTAGTCAAAGTATAGTTCTTATGAAGGAGTATGTTTGGCGCTTGTTTCAAGACCGGCACATTTGGAAACTCCTTCACTCTCATCACTCATCATCAACCATTGAAATGGATGATGGAATCATACAAGCTTATAAGAAAGCTTGCACGATGGACTTTTATCCCACAAAAGTATCATTTCATGGTTATACACAGACCTAAAGTGATGCGGATGGGTTACTCATATACAAGTCAAGTTGATGAAACCGGGGCTCGATGATATGATGATATTGATGAGGAGATGATATCAGGTTGACACTCATATGTCTTTTTGAGTATGTTGACACTTGAGAGCTATGTGATATCTCTGTTGGGTTAGAGAGCGGATACATTATTCTTGGACGCTAAGACTGAGGACGGTTTGATGGTAAGTAAAGATATCCATGATGACATGGTGGTGTTGGAGAAGCTTCGTACAATTGCTTTGGTGGGCATTTTGAGTGCCAAGGAGCGGGATCAAGTGTTATAAAGAGCTCGGCGGTTGAAATGGGAAGGTAAACAACTTCTTTGATTATGGGGAGATGGCAACGTTCATGTTGTGCCACTTCCATCTCAGATATCATAGTTGGTCAGACATGCTCATGAGGTCATTTTGGAATGAAGCAGACATATAACTTACTTCAAATTCACTATTGGTGGAGAGGTATGCAAACTAAGGTGCAATAGTTTGTGGCCAGATGTATGGTATATGATCGTGTTGGAGCATCATTCAATGCTCCTACATCGCAGCTACATCCTCTAGTGATTATGGGACTTGATTATTGTTGGAGCTTGGATTTTGCAAGACCTCTACCATTGACTATATGACGTCATCGATATGTGTTGGTCATGGTGGAGCATTTCTCCAAGTGGATTGAGTTGATGGCATTGCTTGATAAGTCAACTGAGGAAATAACTTATGCATTCTTAGCTTTAGTGCTTAGCCGATTTGGTGCGTTAGCGGAAGTGTGGATTGATCAGGGTACTGAATTTTTGGGCGAGTTTAAGGTTTGTGTGATTAAGCATTGATCGATCATTGTACCACCTCAAGAGATCATCCTGAGACTAATGGTCTAGCAGAGAGAGTTGTTCATACGGTGAAGAGAGGTCTTTGAAAGTTTGACTTCAAGAAAGGTCATCTGGGAGACAGGGACATTCAGCTACCATGGTTGGCCATGGGTTATCGATTTAGCTGGTAAGCATCTATAGCATCATTCTCACCATACTTTTTATTATATGGTAGAGATCCAGACTTACCTGCAACTATTTGTCGAGAGTCAAATGAAGTTTTAGACTTGGATAATCTTGATGTTTGGATTAAGGTGTGTTTTCAAAGGGCATAACTCTTCTGTAGTGTAATGACCATGGCATTTGAGAACCGGGCTATTGCTCAGCATAGATATATGTTGTGTTATGCTACCATTTGAGGAGGTGGATATCAATCTTCAATTTGCAAATTTCATGTTGGTGATTACGTTTACTTGCAGAAAAGTGGACCGATCACATTGGATATTACGGTTGGTTACACGATTCTATGAGTATGTGAGATTTTACTTTCACGAGTTTTGGTATTAGAGCGTCGTGATGGCGTGATTTGGAAGTATCATGTGTGTAATTGTGCGTCATGTCATTTCTAAACATTGATGGTTTTATGGATCCAAGCATGGCAGTTGTGAGAACAAACTTGAGATTTATGTTATGTGGATCAGATGGTGGATCAGTCAATATGTTGAATTGTGATTCTTGTTCGAGAGGATGGCATATGTCATGTTTAACACCTCCTCTCAATATAGTGCCCAGTGGATGGTGGAGATGTCCTCGATGCGAATAATAAGCAAGCTAATTTCACTATCACATGATATGGATTAAAAATAGGTGATTAACGATGGACCATTGTAGCATGTGGACTCATGATCTTAGCCCCACAAAGGACATATCATGTTACGGACTTGATGGCTAATTGGTATTACATGGACCTAACCGTCAGTTAAGGGGGCGACTATGATATACTTGTGTTGGTGTATGACAATCTATGTAGTGTGATCTTTGATGTGATAGCAATGTATGTTATGAAGTGATATGTATGTGCACGACATCTATCACAACTTATGTAACAACATCCCTAGTTAGGTAGATGCGTATATGCATGAGTATATATAACAGTTAGAGCCAATTGTGCAGTGTCATTCACACTGAAACTGTTGTTAGGGCCGACAACGCCGTTAGGAGAACTATGGCTCAAGGGGTAGAATTCAAATTAGGGCTCCTTGGAGTATAATTTTTGAAGTTGAGACTTTGAGAGTTTGGCTACGTTGGAGATTAACTAGTGCATGAACTTGGAGTCTTTGAATCACAAAGTGGGTTTGGTTTGAATATAATATCTCTTTTATGCTATGATTATGAGCGGAGTGTCCTTGTGGACGTTTTGAAAATAGAAAAGATTATTGTGTTACACTTGTGTTTTGTATGACAATCTATGTAGTGTGATGTTTGATGTGACAACGATGTATATAGTGATGCGATATGTATGTGCACGACAACTATTTTATACTTTAGTCAATTATGTTTGATCTTTTTGTGACTTAAGAAATTTTTATATTTGAAAATTATGGAAAATTAATTAAACTTTGTACTCCTACTCTATTTCACCATGTGCTCATATATATTATTTTCATTTTGTCAAAGAACTAATCTCTTGAAATTTTTTAATTTGATCTTGATTCTACATTAGAGATTTTTAGCTTCAAACATAACATCTTAATTCATAATTTTTTTCATACTTACTACTTCCTTAAATGTATATGTTTTTGAATCAATAATATTTAACTATTAGTACCTTATTATTTAGGTATTCTCTCGTTTTTAACACAAATGTGTCCATAAAAAATTCAATCAAAACCTTCAAATTAAATCCACTAGGATTTTTATTAATAAAAATTTTATTGACGTATATTTTAACATAATTATTATTGAAAATACATTCAATAATTTTTATGAAATATGATTTAATCATGACTCTATTATTTTTATAAACTTTAAAATAGATTAATTTATCTTCTTGCTTTTTCATGTTTATGAATCATATTTATACAATCATTTGTGTAATTATAATATTAATTTTAATTCAAAATTCATCAAATTCAATTGATGATATTTTTTTTAATTAAATCTCAATTGTCTTGTTTACTTTTGTATAAGAGTCTTTAACTCCTTCAAGATTTATAATAATTTAAACTTATTTTTAGATTTTACACCGATGTCATCATAAAATAATCATAAATAAAGGATTTAATATTAATATTATCTAATATCATTTAAGCTACTTTTATATTCATATATAATTATGAATACAAGAATATTTATTAATATATTTTTTAGTGTTTGAAATTGAAGATGTATTTAAGTCTCATACTCTATGGAATAATGGTCATCTTGCTTGTTTTTTACAGATATAAAAAATATATAATGAATTTCTTTCCATTAAATTTGGATTATTTTATCATTAGACTAAAGGTAGTTAATGATTTCAATTTGTGGCTGTCAAGTGTCTTATTTGTTACTTGGAAAAGTTCTGTTTTTTTATTTTTTTTGTGTGTTAAAATCCATTTTTGAAATATGAGTAGCATCTGATAATGAAATGCGATACTTTTAACATGTAAAAAAAATATCCAATTTAAATATGTGATTTTTTTTTAAATAATTAGTCACAATATTCATGTTATACTTGAAATCTCGATAAATTTATTTTCATCATTGTTAAAATAATATTCATGATTTTATATTAAGATCAATGTAACTAAGATAAATTTTTGATGATGTTACGAACAAATATCATATTCTTAAGTGTTCAGATATCACTTGATGTAGTTGACTTGTACTATACATGTATGTTATATTATTTGAAGTGTCATATCCTATGAGTATCATCCATGAAATCTCTGTTGTTAATATTAAACCAAACAAAAAGTTTTTCGATATTTTTTTAATAATTACTCATCAAAATTGATATCATGTTTATTTTATGCGTCATTATTCAAATGGTACAATTTTTGTTCTCATTAACTGTATAGTTTGATTGAGAAAGAGCTCTTGACATGATATTGCAACGATCTTTGATTTGAGATCATGTGATATCTCTTTAGTTACAAGAGTTATTTTCTTACACTAATGCAGATTCTTTACAACAACAATAATATCCTCCGTAACTTCAAGCTGAATCATAACTTTCTCTATTTTTACAAAATATTTTTCATCACATTATTGTAGAGGCTTGTTGTTGAAGTCACATCCATGGCCACTCTTACTTGAGGACCATATGCATGTTCCTACTACATATGCATGTTTTTGCTAATTGCTATAAGATGATAAAATAATTGTCTATTCTTTTCTGTTCAACTATAGCATGAACACTCATTTTTTATACCTAGATTATTCAAAAGATATAACAATCAAGGCTAGTTTAGCTGTAACATGGTACTAATTTATCACCCCTACAAAAACTTGAAAATTACGATGAACAAAACACATAATATATAGTTTGGTATATTTTATTTATGTTATTTAATATTGGGTGATAGTTTTGATCTTTGACTAGCTTGATAGCTTATTTTTTTACAAACAACCAGAATCATTTCATTTTCTAATAATTTATTATGTGATTTTTTTATGTTGAATAGTTGTGTTATTAAGTTGTTGTAATCAAACTTGTTTAATTATTTAAGAAAGAGTTTCGCAGGTATCTCAAATATGCCTCTGCCCAAACTGCTGCTCTCGGGTGCTTTGATCGGCATGTCCGCCCAAAAACAAGCCCGCACTTTGCCGAACGCTCAAATGCTTGTTGGAGTGTAAGCTCACAAACTCTCGAGGTTCTGAGGAGTCGAAAGGAGATTGAAGAACCACACCAATCACTGGATTTTGGCCACAAACTCTTTCCGGTATCTAGTGAAATACTGTCGCCATGTACCCTATGCAATTCCCTGGACTACACACCCTCCTGCTTCTGCGCAGAGAACGACAAAGTGTACAGGATCTCAAAAAGAATATTGTAATTGTACCTTATCCGATATGATTTCCGACGCTTTTGAAATCTTCAGTTACCGTGCGAGGTCGCCGTGTCGGCCTGAGTTCGGGCATGAATTGGAGCAGAGAATTTCTGGTAGACTGGAAGAAACTCTGCCCCGGTCGCTCTGCGCTTGAATTGCTGCTTTCGCGTGCTGAAGCTTGTCTACTTATGGAGAAACGAAGCGCAGTCAAAGGGGAGTGACAGCAGCATCCTTCTGGTTGTAAAGCCATACCTCCTTGATCGTGGAATCGAAGTGGGCAATTTGCCTGCATAGCGAATAGCTGAGGGTGACGATGAGGCAGTCAGGCGTAGTGGTACACGCTGCCACTGTGAAAGTGCCCAATTTCTCTATGAGAAGTGAGTGTCGGGGGAATCGGGCTGTTAGAAAATGCTGCACATTTCTAGGAGCCCACCTGACAATCTCGTTCCAGAATCGGTGGGTTTATCGTTTTGCAGTTTTGTATCTGATTCTGTCAGGATAAAGCGCTAGTTATTCACGACCATGCACTCTGAGAGTATTCTAATCATCATCGAACCAAATCAGAATTCGGTGATCAAAACGTTAGGCTGATGGACATTTTGGACTTGGCGCAGACAACGGGATCATTATTTGCGAAGCAATGGGGCTTGCAATGATTTTCAGCCAAAGAAGGTAAAGCCTGTGCATACCTCCTCTCAGCCAGAATGTATTTAAGAATTGGGAAGAATGCTGCAGAATTTTGAAGGAAATCATTAGTTATCTCCACTTCTCAAGTGGGGGTACACACTCGGAGGATACCTTAAACAGCCTTGAAATAGAGACGAGCATCGTCAAAGTCCTTGATATTACACTCCGTGCATAATTACTTTTATGCGAGTTGTTTTTAAAAGTTTTAGTTTCTGTTGACGCAAAATCTCCTTTGGTTTGGTAATGATTGGATTTTCTCAAGTGACTTGTCCTACACTTTAAAGGTGCTCGTGTCTGAATCCCGTGCAGAAAACTTCCCTTCTTTTTGGATTCCAAACGGCACAATGCAGTGGGGTCACTCCATCTAACAACAGGAGTGATGAAGACAAGAAGGAGGATAATTGTTGCTCCAATGCCTTACTCGAAGATACCAACCAGCCTCAATTTCTATCAAGCCTCCAGATTAAATCTCTGGTACCTAGTCTTACAACAAGAATTTTGGAAGAATTCTGGGGAAGTCTGGGTGGAGGTTTCGATGGACGTGGATTTTGGAGTGAAATGCAGCGAAAGGAGCGTTTGTCTCAACTGTTTCGTGTTTCTCTTATCTTCTCATTGGGTATGGCAAATCCCTGGATGGGATCAGCATCTGCAATAACAAGCAAAGAATGGGTTGGCGAGTTACACGCGAGCGCAATTTTACAACCATACGAATCGAATAAAATTGGAAGTCCTCTGCACAGTTATCATATGGGCGACACTAGGGCTGCATCCGGATGGCTGTCACAAGAAGACGAACTCCCAGGGAAGACGTTTAGTTTGAATATCAATGAAAATCGGCCCTTGAAGTTACAGTCTAAAGAGATGTTCCAGGTTGCTGAAGCTTCAAAAGTGTGCGAGGAAACATATGGCTTTCTACCGTGCTCTGACAGTGTTGGAGGCAACTTGGCGTTGATTGTTGCCTATGGTTACTTACTTCTAATTGCCGCCCAGCTGATTTCAAAGGGCAGTGAGCTGCTTCTTGAGGTATAAAGCTTCATCTCTCAACATGGTTTTAGTCAGTCGGTCAATAATTATTCTGCTCTGCTTTGACCTTGGGCTGGCACGTGGAGAAACGGGCAGCTTTTGAAAGTCTTGTACCTTGGAAATTTTTTATGGACGCTTGTAAGCCAATGTAGCCTTAGTACATAAGAATTAGTGAACTTCCTTCTACTTGGACGTATTTTTTATTCTTGTTGTCAGGTTATAAACGGATCTTATAAAAATATCCGAAAGATGATTCATTTTGATAAGCTGCACTCATTAGTATGTGCCTGCCATAGTCTGAAGACCACAGACCCCGCGCCCTGGCTGAGCGGTGCCAGGATGAGGAGAATAAGAATATGGAGAGGACGGGATAGAAGTAGGATTCATTTGATAAGAAAAGATTAGTGATCTTGCTGAAAGCCTTTCTTTCTTTAATTCTGTGGGTTCTTCCAGGTAGTTATCTGTGGTTCGTAGTCTGCAACTGTAATGTTTCACCTGCGGTCAAGAAAATCTCAACAGTCTGTAGAAGAAAGTGAAGTAAGTAGTCCCGAAGAATTTGAGAAATAACGACAAATTGTAGAGTACGATCACATGTTTGTGGCAAGCATGAGATTCATCAAGTGAAGAGTACGTTGACTTGCTGCAATCAGATGGACCTACGTTACACCATGAACCCACCGTCAAATGCTAACGACTTTATACTTGCGTGGTGTCTACTCTTAAAGGTTATGAATCCTGGTTTAATTGGCGGACTTCTCCTTCCCATACTAGGGTCATTACCCGATGCGTTGCTGATATTTGCTTCCGGATCTGGAGGCACCTTAGAAGAGGTATACTATGTTTGTGAAGTTTGAAAGGTACAAAATCATAGAAGTTTAGATATATATAGGAATTCTTTTAAGTGCAGAAGTGTCATACATTCTTTATGAATTTTATCAAAGACTTCTGTTCAGTCCTGTGAGGTTGAACTCTGATGGAAGGAAGAGAGAGGTGTAACAATGATCTTACCTGATGCTGTGCAGAAATGCGCAAAATGGAAGTATGGGAGTTAGCTAATTATTTTTCTTGGTATTACCTTGTCGTGACGTTGAGAAGACTATGGTTGATTGGGCATGGGTTATGATGCAGAAGTATAACTCCTGAATTTCTCGTGAAGAACAGGCCCAAGAGGAGGTCATGGTCGGAGTTGGAGTTCTAGCTGGATCCATCGTCATGCTACTTACGGTTGGCTGGGCCGGGTCCCTCTATGCTGGACGATGTGACTTGTCAGGACCTGAAGGTACTGCCAAGGATCGGACACTTACTAAACGCTTGGACTTCTACGGAACGGGAGTGACTACTGATGAGCAGACGAGGTGTGGTAAATTTACTCTGCAGACTGAACTAGATAGGGTGAGGAACATAAAAAGTCGGAAAGCTGCTGGTTATTCTCCATGGAAAGTCTCAAATAAAAACTAATCTTACCCACTTTTTAAGTTTATACATCACATTCACCATCTTCAAATGTTTATTTTAACCGAGTGCCATAATCGGTTTGTCAGAGTGGGTTCATGGATAATGATGCTGTCGACTATTCCATTTTTATGTGTCCAAGTGCCGCTGTTAGACGGACATCCCACGGAAGGTCCTGAAGCAGCCCTTGTAGGTTGCATTGTCGCAGTGGCTGGTGTGCTTGCTTATTGCACCTACCAAGTACTTAAGACTTACCCTCTGGTCACTGTCTTTGAGTCTCTAGGTTGGAGTTGTTAACATCAGCTTAGAGTCTCTATGTCGCTACCTAGATCGTTTTGGTCTAACTATTCTCGGTTTTCTAGCAGCTCATCTCTTTGTCATAATGTACATCTTTTACAAGCCAAGTAGCTCATCAGTCAAATGGTCTCATTTTATTGCAATAGACATGTTAGCTTGAGAGCATGCTTCCGGTAGGAGGATGGTATGAAGTGTGGCTCGCTTTACTCATACATATTTGGCTGGAAGCAAGATATAATCACTATAACCTTCATTGTTGGGTGCATATTTGCCTACTACCTGAATTTATTTTTCTGAACAATTGTAGGTGTCGTTTCCCTGGCTTCAACAAAAGCGCATAGAAGAGGCTCGTTTGCAATACATGAGATCCCGTGCTTTGCAAGGAGTTACCTCCTTTAATAAAAAAATGGCTCTTAAAACTCCTTATCTCCTGAAGGTTAGTTTCTGAGTGAGATAATGTGTGTTTTAAGTCTATGCACATAGTTTGAACTCTCATGTTTGTTCTCTTGACAGTGGTATCATCTGAACTGTGGAAAGCAAGCGCTCTAGACCTGATTTTGGCATGAGAGTTTATGTAGTGTATATTTTGACAGTTAATACTTGGAACTCAAGATCTACTTTTTCCAAAAGGTTTATATCGTATTAATCAGTGATTCTGTTTCGAAGCTAATCTGTTAACCCAGAATCTGATAATCAACTCTTCTGGGTTCTTGAAGGAGAGAAACTCTGGACCATCACAGGAGCTTTTGAAGCAACTTTTTGCCTCATTTGATTCGAATCAAGATGGGCATATTCAAAAGGAAGAATTGAAAGGTCTCCTCATCGGTTTAGAGCTGGAAGAAGGGTTAGTACCATTGCTTTGTGGTAGTAAAAGAAAGAAGTTAGAAGTTACTAGGCAAGAAAGAAGTTTTAGAATCAGCTTCACACATGTACTTTTGGTCTGATTACATTATGAGAATTTCGTTACGAAAGAGATTTTAACTGACTGGAATAATCTAAATTGTTTAGCAAGGTTTGGAGTTGGATTACCTGAATATGGCCAGTACTGAAGGCAAATACGAATGATTATGCAGCTTTGTTCCAGCAAAAGGACAAATAGATTTGTGGATGGAAGAGTTTGACGTCAATATGGATGGCACGCTTTCAGAGCCCGAATTTCTGACTGGGATCACCAAGTGGGCTCAACGGATTTCCAAGGAAAATTGGTTGCGGAAGGCTCAACAAATCGAGATCTCTGCTCTAGGAGCAAATAATCCGGACTTTTGGGCTGCTCAGTCAACTGAGGCTAGAAAGGTAAGCCTTTTATTTGTGCTAAATATTATTTTTTCTTCAAGAAATGACTTCGTTCTATCGTCCGTCAGGTTATGAGGACAGATTATAAACTGTACAGATTAGCATGTGCAAGTCATAGCACAGTTCATAAAATAACAGAACTAAAAGAGGCTCCCAAGGTCTGATATATTTCTAGCACATACTTTCCAATCATATTCTCTCGGGATTATCATGACTACGTCTATGATGAGAAGTTTTTCCCGATCTGGCAAGCATATGTTAACCATCTAAGTTGGAACGTTTTGTTGGATGATGTAGGTACTAGACCTTCTCGAGAAGGAGGCTGCTGGTGACGAAAGTGACGAGGAGGAGAAAGAAATCACCAACTCAGAAGCGAATACAATAAAAAAAACGGCAGGCTTGTACCTCTTG
Organism: Marchantia paleacea; assembly: GCA_014180765.2. Taxonomy (NCBI): domain Eukaryota; kingdom Viridiplantae; phylum Streptophyta; class Marchantiopsida; order Marchantiales; family Marchantiaceae; genus Marchantia; species Marchantia paleacea. The sequence goes on from MUAA02000121.1 coordinate 437,225, forward strand.
GGAGGGGCAGCTTTGGCTGCCCTGTTTGCTGATCCCTTGGTTGATTCAATTGGAGGATTTTCATCGAGTTCTGGCATCCCACCATTTTTTGTAGCCTTCGTTGTTACTCCATTTGCTTCAAATGCGAGCGAGCTTTTTTCCAGCATTCTGTTTGCAAAGCAGCGTCGAAAGAAAAACATCTCCCTCACCTTCTCCCAGCTTTACGGTGCCGTGACGATGAACAATACTTTGTGAGAAACTCTCTACCTCAGTTTTTTCAACCGTCTCTAGATGACATTAGGTCTGTCATATTTGCTTATATTGTTGATTTAAGAGCTTGAATGCTTGTACAATATTTTTCCAGTACAAGATCGGTCTAGTTTTTTATGGTCTCTGAGTGGGTTTAAGATGTTTCCGATCGTCTCAAAGAAAGCTTAAAGAATTTTGTGCAGATGTCTAGGTTTGTTTCTCGGAGTGGTTTACTTAAGAGGACTCAACTGGGACTTCTCTAGCGAGGTCAGATTGGTCTTTCGCAAAGGACTGGAGTTTTGTTTTGCACCTTTTTGTAATGCTTCACACTTTTTTGTGTTCATCCGTTTCTTCCTCCTATAAATACTAGCAGTTCTTCATTTCTTTTTAAGCCTCTGTATGAACTCTAGGCAGCAAAGGCATCATTATCTGACTCGTTGGCTTGTATTGCACAGGTTACAGTCATCCTGTTGTCAATATTGACCATAGGAGCTATAGGTGGAACGAGGACAACCTTCCCATTGTGGCTATCGGTCCCAGTTCTTGCGTTGTATCCATTGTGCATAGCTCTTGTTGCCATACTTGACCATTTTCTTGGCTGGCACTAAATTGACTTCAGCTCTTCAGCCCAGCTGAAGAGCATTGATTGTAAACTAGGAACAAGCATTCTTACGTGAGCTGGTTCCAGCCTCTGACTGTAGGTAGACCCAACAAAGATGTCAATCCGCTGTGGTGTAACTATGTGGAGGTTCTGTGACGCAAATTTGGTGCCTGTAATATTACTGGCATTGAGGTTTTTGGGAAGCAGAGCAATTTGTGAAGACAACCCTCACCTCTTGGCTCCTCTGATCTTAATCCTCACCCTGAGGTGTAGTTGAATCTTAAGCAGAACCGACTTTCAATGGTTCCATGCAAGCACTGGGCTCCAGTTTTTGGTGAGGATCGAGGTCTGCTCTGCTAGTGACGACTGTGCCTCTGGAGGACGGGTTGCATGTGAGGTTTGAAAAAGTTAGGATACACCGACTATACAGTGTCTCATGTCTGATGAGTCACGTTGTGGGAGTTCGTCCCATTACGGTTTGACGTTCTAGTCAATTGAGTTGCAGCCGCCTCTTACAAACAGTTCGCAAGGTGAGCCAGGATTAAGCCAAGCACTCCCTGAGATTACTGTAGCCCAAGATCTATTTACGGAAGCGTTTTAGAACAGAATTTTGGGATTTCATTCCAGCGGTAACATTTGTCTGCATGCATCTGCACTTCTGATGACGTGGTCAACCATAAGCCAAAGAACAGAGAAAATAAATGCACACCGCTGAAACACGAAACATCAGACGGAAAGCATTCGTTCCGCTGTAAAGGGAGAGCCTTGAAGTGCACAATGGTGACAGTTTCGTTCCGGTTTTGTCTTCCGAAGCGATGTCAATCTATTGTAGTTCCATGGGGTTACAATGAAGTTCCATCCATTAGAGATGACCTGCAGGGAAAAATTTCACGCCTAGTGTTAAGTGCACCGTCCACCACTTTGGGTACCCTCGTCACAGCGGATCGGAGTGTAAGATTTATGTTCACACCTCGAGACAGGAAACTCGCTCGAATCTATCAGACGCCGCCAGTAGAGTTTGGCCTGGGTCTGCTAGAGTCCGAACGCAGCTTACAAGGTTGAGATGATGGCGAGCGAACAGAAGGTCAGTGTGAACCGCACTTCAGCGGCAGGTTAGTTTATTCATGTTTCAAACATCCAATCACGACTGAGTGGTCGGAACCAAGTAAAATATAGCCAAAAGGATGTGAAGACCCATCAAGTCGTACATGGATAAAACCAAGGGGAAATGTTTACTCCACCACCTAAAATATCAAAAGTATTTGGTCATACTGTCTACACTCCATGCGCATATGAAGAAGCATCACCTCACGGGATTGCTCTCCTATGGATTGCCCCAATGGTTACACGTTACCAAAAATAAAGTATACAGTAAATTAAAGATGATTCTTATGTGAACTATTATGATAGGCTTTCATGCACTCTCTCACTAACTTGTGTACATAGTTCCATATAACTCCAAAGCTAGACGGTGAGTGCAACATCTTACAAAATTAAAGTGGGTGTTTTGAATCCACTATATTTTTCTTTTTCATGATCTTTCATGTCGGTGTGAAAAATTCACGTTTTGAAAGGATTGGAGTACTTAATCAGTTGCTCTCTTGATAGTAAATATAATGAGGAGGTAATAGCAATAGGAAGAAAAGAGATTAGACATTCTAAGCATTCAAAGGGTTAAGTCTTTATTCCAATAGAGTGAAGATATATCAAAAAGCTATGAAAGTAAACTTATCCAAATACACTCTACCCCATAATTACTAGATACTTGATATATATTTGAGATTATCTAACTCATTAATTTAAAAAGTTTGTTCATCTCTACTACCTAGGATTCCATTGCTCTACAGAGAGCACCAGCTGGTGCAATCCATAGGAGAGCAATCACGTTAGGTGATGCTTCTTCGGATACTCTTGTTGTTTGTAGACCTTTTGACTTGGATAGTTCAGATATCTTAGGTGTTGTAGGACATATTTCCCATTGTGATACTATTGGAGCCTAGCCCCATGTTACCGGTTTGGTTCCATCCTTGAACGATTTGATGGGGTATTTCCATCCCTTTTGTTATTATACTTTCTCGGATTGGTCTTAGGATTACACACTTAAATTATATTCCATGTTAACATTTCTCACATTACACATGAAAAAATTTCAATGTTTGGTCATGACAAATCCCGAGAGAGTGTCACACATGTAAAACAAACATGGAAAGCTATAGAAATGCACTGCAAAAAATATTTTTTTTTTAGTAAGGGCTTGTAATGACATCCAATTCAATGAAGATTAAACATATAGAAGTTGAAGTTATATTATTTGCTTTTACAACCACACCATTATGTTAATGAAAGTATGTCATAAACTGACATACTTTTTTTTTTGTTTTTTGAAAGTCCTAAACAAAATCATAAAACTATACATTCTGCTTGAATAAAGGTGATTATGCAAAGCAATATAGAACATCCAACATTCTTATGTACGTCTCCAATTGAAATTTCAAATTAACAATTAAAATTTTGAAGTTTGTAAAAATTATTGGATAAATTTTTTATTGAAAAAAAAATTAAAAAAATCATTAAATTTTTAAATGGAGATTCTAAAATTACCGACTTTCATTTGCATCTCCTAAAAAATTTCATACTACAAATAAAGAAATCCTCTTCAACATCAATTACAAGGTTTCTATGCACCTAGACCTTGATCATGATTGTAAGGGACTTCACTAATTTTTATTTTTTTGAGTTAAGTGGCATAGGGTTAATAAATTTAATAAAATATATATAAACAAATGATAAACAAAAATTAAAATATGGTACATGTGAAACTGCCCAAACTATCAAGCTGAAATAATCCAAAGAATTGGGTACCCAAATAGTTAGAAGTATGTGTTCAAAGTATTTGCAAAAATATTAATAAACTAACTAATCTTGAAGATGCAACTTCCTCTTTTGTCCTTTGAGTAAACCATTTGGTGCTTTTATAAAGTTGACGGAAAACTACTACCTAAAGTGTTGTTTTTAATGCTACATACTAATCTTAATATTAATCTTAGTTTTTTTCTTATTAAGCGTAACGGAGATTTCAAATGATCTTTATGAACTTTGAGTTGTTTTAATTCATTGGGTATGTTGCATCAAATATGCTCAAAAGATAGTTTTTGCTTCCTTCTAGTAGAGGAATTACCTAAGTGAGTAAGTTAATATCAATAGTATATGTGATTAAATCAAGTTCAATCCATAATCCGTTCATGCTATCCTATGTAAGTGGAAGTACAAAAAGCATATCCTTCATCTCAGCCACTTGAGTTGAAGACTCATCCAACTTCACTTGAGTTGAAGTTGACCCTTGTTTTCATACTCATAAGTGAGTATGAAAACAATCTTTTTTCATGTGGTTAGAGTTGCCATGATCATACTTGGATCTAAATCTAGACTTGGACCTAATTTTAAACTTGTTCATATCCTTCTCCAACTCATTTTTCAGATTTCTTTCACGAGTAACATTCATAGTCATGGATGATGAAGTAGCATGATGGAAAGACAACAACAAATATCGTCAGTCAAAAATGCAGTCACAATCTTGATGTATATGATTGTTTCTTTGTCACAATAAATTAACACACATGACATGGACTAATATGATGGAGGCAAGGAACTCAAAAGTTTATCTTGAATTTCCTTGCGTACATCACTAAGATATTCTCCAAGGTTCTCCAAATCCACAAGCAAATCATTGAATGCATCAACATGGTCTTGGATTTTTGTATCTTTTGCCATCATGAAGCTCATAAGCTGCTGTGAAGTGTAAAGCAGATTTGAGAACTCCTTGTGGTTGTATTTTGCAAGTGAGCTCCAAACAAGTCATTCACGAAATCATGCTCTTCCACATGTTTGAATACATTGGGCTTGATATGCAACACCACAATGCTCAACGCCCTGATCTTGTATGTTGCTCTAATCTTCACCAATTTGTTTGGGCTTGAGTACCTTTCTCAAACCCATTCATTGCCTTAATGTTGCTTTTCCACTTCAAACTATGGGACACCAATCTTAATAAACATCTTTAGCTTACAAAACTCTTGTGATGCACTAGATGTAATATTTCTTTTCTCCACACTATGGTTAAGCTCCAAAATGTCATCTAAGATACTCATGGCCCACAAAAATGGTCTCAATATTGAACTTCTCACTAGCCACAGTTGCTATCTGTTGCCTTAAAAGTGATGCAAGTTGACTATTCATGGTCACAACCGCTTTCACGGTTATAGTCAACATTAGGGTTAGGGTGGCGGTGAAGTCAAAGTCACAATCGAAACGATCAATTCCTAAAAATTCATGATTGAGGAAATCTAAAATCCACTAAGTGGATTGGACCGATTTCTTGGTGAATCACGTATATCCATGGTGTTTGTGTTGCGGTTAATTTATTGATGTGGTTGCAGAAATCGAAATCAATCCTCACAATTTGTATAAGAGTTGGGTTGAAAACTTGTTCAAGTCGTGGTTGAGAGTAAAAGAGATCAGTCATTTCAAATTTTTTCATCAAAAATTTTGGGAAGTGGTCAATCGGACTAGAGGAGAAGAGATCATAAATTTCATATTTCTTCATCAAAAATTTCGGGAAACGATCATTTGGATGAGAGTAAAAGAGATTAGCTCAATTTCACATGGCTCAATCAAAAATTTTGGAAAACATTTAGTCGGACGAGATGAAAAGAGATAAGAAATTTTCAATTTTTTCATGAGAGATTTTGAAAGCATTTAGTTGGATGAGAGTAGAAAAAATCAGCTCAGTTTCATGGCTCAATCTGAAATTCCGTAAGACAAGAGGGAATCATTCTGCAAGACAAGAGTAAAAGAGATTAGTTCAGTTTCACAATTCTTCATGAGAAATTTTGGGTTATGTTCTTTCGGATAAGAGGAGAAGAGATCAAAAGTTTCATGAGTAGAGCTAGTATTTCACAAAAACTCAATGTCTATAAGACTTCATAGTTAGAACCAAAAGAGAATGACTTATTGTATACATCCCTAAGGCTAGCGTATAACTAATTTAACCCAACCATGGTTAAATTAACTATTGTTAACAATAAAGGTTAAATTTTAAAAAAAAACATGAATCAAATATTTTACATGAATACTCAAACTATATACAATATTTTAAAAATATCTTGAAATATTTAAATTCATATTAAATATTTTAAGATATTTAATATGAATATGATAATGATGTACAATTTTCACATTTTTTTACACTATACAGCATATTATTACAAAGTCAAAAATCAATTTGATAGAATTTATTTATATATATTTTATATAAATATTTTTATTAATTTAAAAATAACTAAATATAAAATAATAATAATAAAGATTTCATAAAATTTAATTTAAAATAATTTAAATTTTAAAATATTATTTTTAATTATTAAATATAAATAATAAATTAGATTATTTATGAAATATATAATTTTGACATAATATTAAAAAAAATTTGAATAATCATTCAAAGCAAATATCACAAATTTCATATAAAAAATACACTATGAGTATATTCTTATAATCATAGTACGAAAAGATTGATGAAAAAAATTTGAAACAATACATTTGAAAATAAAATATATGAAACAATTATTAGAACATTAAAAAATCTGTATCTCACCTTCAGTTTTAATAATTAGTACATTTTCCATTTGATAATCATATGAAATGGAAAATATTCTAACCTATAAATATTAAAAAAATTTATTGGACAAGTTTATGTTTATGGACAAGAATAAAATATCAATTCACAAATTTCTATACATGATCTATCTACCATCCTATCCATCAATTTAAATAAAAAACATAAATCTAATTGATAATCTCTGTTTTAAAAAATTTGATTTTGACCCGATCCAGCATGTAACAATCCATATAAGCAATCCATATAAGATTGAAACAAAATGTTGTGTGAAAGAAGATCTTAGGGGATGATATATTTTAGCCAGACAAGAGTTTGGAAACTCCTTCTATGAACCAACTCCCGTAGTCTGTGATGATTGTATAATATAATTTTCATCTCAACACAGTACTATCATGGGATACCATGAAGGCTTATACATCCCTTCCATTGAACAAGTCTGCACAAAAACCCGAAGATATATACTGTTGTGAGCTACAAAACATAGCATTTAGTTTACAATAATTGATTCAAAATTAAAAACACGTGCATGAAAACAAAATAATTAATGTTAATAACTTGTACTTACTTGCAAAATCATGATGTGTGAAGACTATAATCCCCTCTTCCCATTCTCAGCAACCATGGGCATGTATCTGCAATAAAACAATTTCACTGCGATGTGAGAACACACTCAAGATCAAGGGTATTGAAGAAAATTACAAGTATTAGATTCTTCCATTTCACCGAGAAATGACAATGAGAGATGATAGGACCTTACTTGGTGTACCAATTGTTACCGCCAGACTTTAGTACGTGTGCAGCAGTCTTTCCCCCGTCAACGACAAGGTTGTGCCCGCTGACGTAACCTCCCATGTCCGAAGCCAGGAAGAGAGCAGCATTGGCAATGTCAATGTCCGTTAAAATTCTGCCAGGAAGCATGGAGGTCTCTTTAACGATGTTGTCAATGTCCCCGACGGTGACCGAGTGACTGCCTCCTTCTGCAAGAGCCGCAAGAGCGAAAGCGGCCAGCGGAGTGGCGAGCAGTTCGGGCGAGATCATGTTAATTCGGATGTTGTGTTGGCCCAGCTCGGCGGCGCAGGAGTTCACCAATCCTAGGAGCCCGGCCTTGGCGACCGTGTAGCCGTGAGGGCCCATACCGCCTCGCACTCCGGCCACGCTGCCGGTGATCACAATACTGCCCTTCTTCTGAGGCTTCATGACGCGGACTGCGTGTTTCACTGCAATGACTGCGGCGCGCAGGTCGACGGCAATGGTCGCGTCGTACTCGTCGATGCGCACCTCGTCGATGGGTCCGACGCATCCGATTATACCCGCGTTGCTGTGAACCACGTCGAGGCGGTTCTCCAGCGAGTAGGCCTTGTTTATGGCGTTTTCGATGTCTTCCTCCTTGCGCACATCGCATTCCACGAACTCTGCCTGCGGGCCCAGCTCCTTCAAAAGCTTCTCTCCAAGCGAAGGCTGAATGTCAGCTATGACCACACGGGCGCCGTGACGAGTGAACATTCGTGCGGTCGCCGCTCCTATCCCACTCGCGCCCCCGGTTATGACGGCTACCTGGCCTACCAATCTGTTCCGACAATATTCGCGTTCCAGTTGAGTGAGCAGCAGGCGATCTGGGATGGGCCCTTCTGACAACCTCTCAGAAAATATTCATAATTCGAGAATTGAGACTGAGATTGGAAGAACACTGAGTTGACCAAGAAACAAACAAGTGGATGGAATTCCTGAGCAGACGAGTATTGAGACTTATCGAAACCAGCTCCCTCGTTTGCTCTAACGTCCCGTACGACAGTAGCTTCGATTGAAGAAGAATGCGGATAGAGGTTTGGCAGCTGACTACTGACTCTGGCACGACTACCGGTAGCAGAGCTGAAGCCCCGGATCAGATGCCAAACCAACTGAGTTGTCATCTCAAAGCAATCGATAATCGGCTCTTCGGTTCGGAGCTGCTGATTCAACTTCCAAAATTTGCGAACAAACTCCTACGAGCTTGAAGATGGCAGGACCGACTTTGGTCGTAGGGCTGGAATCCCCTCGAGGCGAAGACACCTGGGACAACGCGTTCTATGCACTGCTGAGGACTGAGTTTCTGCGAGTATGAGAGGTTGCTAATTCTGACCTTTGTTCAATAGCTGGTGCAGACGAAAAACTCTGAGTGGGTTGTCGGGCAGCATGACCGACCCGCCTCCGCAAAATATCAGAGGATAGCCTCTGGACATTCTTCCTGTCAGCGCCACCACGAAAACATTAGTTAATTTATACACAGTCTCTTGACCCCACGCACAATCTGATTTGGAATCCCAAAGTGCTTTAGTGACTGTGCTTGTGACGATCATCAACAGAAGCTACTGTGGAGAGCTACTGGCCGAGGGAAATACCGAAATATCGCAGAAGACCTGCCCGCCGAGGTTCCGCACGTAAGGCAGATTCCACCAGTTTATCGAACAAATTAATTTTCAATCCTCACGGACTAAGAGACCAATTTCAAAGACGAGCACGACCGTGAGCGAGAAAGAGCTAGAGAGAGGGAGAGATGAGAACCGATTACAGACATCCAAACAGGAGCAGAATTTACACAATACTACAAGCTCCTACTAAATTTTTAAGTTCAGGTCTCATTATGTTGAGCTCAGCCATTCAGTTTCTACAACAAAGGAGCAAAAAATAGGTGCAGATGTGTTCGGAAGAAAAACACGCAATTAGAGAAAAACGACTTAGCTAGAGTTCAAATTTATCGTTAAACATTGTGATAAAAGGTTGAAATTCTAGTGGAATGTTAGTAAGGTCTGGCCAAGCTCAAAATGTTATCCATATTAGAGCACGTACCGCCTCTCTACCTGTCAAATGAATCCTACAGACTAAACGGCAACCGCAGAAAGGAAGCGTTTGGAAGAAATGTAAGGTCTGGAGTCCTCTCACATCTACACTCTATTCTACAAACCCGTAAGTTGCATCTACTGATCAAACGATGAAAGAGAGCCAATTTCAAGTACCTGCGATCTGGCTTGAGGTCAGCCTACTTACCAAAAAACCGTCATTGCTGCAGCTCATATAATGACCGCCTCGCTAGCACATCCGACTGTCGAGCTCGCTCATACAAATGATCTAACTCTCGATTTCTCGGACGTAAAGAGCATCAAGTGCAGTCTTCGACATGTTCGTTCATTCAGACAATCTCAAACGATCATTACTCTGTTCTCTAGAAGCTACGCTTGTTTTTCTGAGTATCGATCTATCTTACCCAGGGCCGAACATGTTGACTTGTCGACTGCTCCTGTCAAATCCCGATTGGAGTGGCCAGGAGCTGTAGTGCCACTCGTGGATCCAACGCCTACGAACGTATTTCGAGAAATACGTGCACAGATTCGGTGCGGGTCTCCAGCGGGCAGTTTCAGCCTTGGGCTCGGGATCGAAACCTGAGAAGGAGATGATGGGTAGTAGTTACGGCAGTCGACTCTGTGACTTGTGTATCCGTACTTGCTACCGAATATAGAGATGATATATATAGCTGTGAAGAATATATATACCGAATCTTATGTGACCTCAAGCTCACATAAGATTGCCCGTTCCGTTTCGTCATTTGCTTCTTATCAGTCGACAATGGACCGCTGCGGCTGCCGCAAACTCTTCACCTTAAGGACATGTACTTTATCCACTCGTTCACCTCCTTGACATGAAGCTTTTCCACTATTCCTAGATGTACTATGTATAGGGGTATGCATAGAATTAAACTCTTTGTTACTCTAGATTTCCAGTTATACAAAGCTATGGACTCTATATAAAACTGAAATAAAAAAAAGTGGAGTAAAAATGAAATAGTGGAATAGAATTTACCCTATGGGGGTATATTCTCTTTGATATATTGTATACTATATTTTAGTTAACATGTATCCATTGTTCTATATAGAGCAATGCAATGAGATCTATCATGTAAGATCATGGTTCCTTGGATGCTCATGTAGTATAATAGACTGTTTAACATAGATAGTTTGGATATATTACGTGGAGTAAGATATATTTCCCATTGTGATACTATTGGGACCTAGCCCCATCTTCCGACTTGATGGGGTATTCCCTATCCTTTTTGCTTTATTACTTGGTTTCCACCTGTTCTAGATGGTGCTTGTGGTTTCTAACTTTGCAAGGTGACTTCATTGCTCCCCATTTGGAATCGAAGGCAATTATGGACCAATTAGTAAATATTAGTTTGCCTCTTTACAGACCCTCCTCCACAAGGATATGTGGCTTTGTTTTCTGGTTGTTGTTACCACGCTATATTTTTCGGGAGAAAGGGTATAGGGCAATTTTGAAACAATGTGCCCAACTGCAAGAGAAGCACCCGGTGTTGGATCTGCGGACAGTCCCCATGGACCTTATGGCATGGGGTACACATGTGCTACAATGGCAACTACAATTGGAAGCAATGTTGTAAGGTGGAGCGAAAGGAGGGCAACGGAAGCAATTTTGTAAGGCGGAGCAAAAGGAGGGTAACGGGGGACTCGTAGTAAAAGAAATGCCGCGAAGGGGTCAGAGCAAAAGAGATCCGAGATGAATTTGGTCAGTGAAAACAACATAAATTATGGTCGTCTTGAGCGCCAGGGCAATGCCCTAACCAAACAAATGGAGTGCAAGGATTTGAAAAAACTCTGGATGAAATGAAAAGTGCAGGTCATGAGTGGTATAGTTTTGGAGATGGTTATAGTGGTTATAACCAAATTCAAATTGCTCCGGAAGATCAGCTCAAAACCACTTTTACCACGCCATGGGGAACTTTTGCCTTTAGGGTAATGCCCTTTGGTCTATGTAATGCTCCAGCAACTTTTCAGAGGTTCATGAACAAGGTGCGGTATAGCATCCTTTAGTTCCTATTCCGTGCATGTTCCATTATTATTAAGATAATCGCATTGTTGTCTCCAAATTCTTATTTTAAGCTTCAAGCCATTAGCGGGTATGAGCTGCCTCGTCTGCTCATATTCATCACAGGGTAAACCATCGTCTCTTAATACCCAAGGGACGTTGATCTCCATTTGGTTTGGGAATAAAGAGGTGTTTTGAATTGGAATGATTTTTCCTTGAGTCTGGCAATGGTTTTTTAAATTCTCTCATGCCATCCAAGGTTGTCTCTTACCCACAACCAAACCACTTGTTGAAAACAACAATTTGCCATATGATCCACTACTTGTTGGTTTGCAACACTACTCCACCAACCTCATAGCTTAAAATTTAGCAATCACACCGTAATAATTATTGGACCTAAACCATAGCTCCCCTCTACATGTTACGTTTTGGCTTCCACAATAAAGTCTTAGGTTTGCTCTCTCTCCTTCAATATAACAACGATCAGTCGAACCTCTATCCTCTAGTCTCCAAGGTTTTTTTAAATAATTTGGGGCCAATTTCAACTCAAGCTGGCTCTAACTGTGTGGTATGTCACCTTCAGATCCTGAAAAGATCACGTCCTTGTGCTCATGATGTGATCCATCTCTAGGAGGGGTTGGGTTATCCACAACCCGGTCGCCTCCAATATGTTAGCAATAGCTCAAGTGCCCCTCATTGGGTTTAAACCCTCAACACACTTATTGCTCTTCCAATCTTTTATCTAGTTGGCTATAGAATTTTCACTCCATCGTTCCATGATGCCTCAAGGTGACCTCTCAACTCTATGCTCACCATAGATTCACAACCGTATAGCTTATAGAGTCTCAAATAGCTCAATAATAAACATAAAGTCCAAGTCATTCTAATTATGTAGCTTCTAAATTTCCATGTGCAAACACAATGAAAGTCATTCCTTGAACTAAAATCATTTTACTCTAGAATCAAGTCCTCTAACTTCCATCACAAGGCGTAAGAACTTGGTCATGTATTACTCATTTGCATGTCTCATGCAAATAAGTCAACTTTCCCAACTTGATCTCTTAGTCATTGCTTGGTACTAGATTTTGCTTCAACCTATCTTTGAACACTCCCCAATCTAACATAGGGCCCCAATCCTTAACATGACTCTCCTACTCAATAGTAGCATATCATTGTAACCATCTTTAGTTAGTGAGAACTAAAGTAGAGGTTACGCAAGGAGGAGATAGATAGTCTTGAGTTGACTATTAGTGGGGAATCTAAAGGTGTCACGTCAGCAATCCGTGTGCTCTTTAGGTTGTGTTTCTTGTGTGTTAGTTGGAGTACACATCAACAATCCGTGTGCTCATAGGGATGTCCGCCACATCATTGATCCACGAGGAATTGAATGGATGGTGGTTGTGTAATCTTATCTAGTTTGTATTTTTTTGAGGACTATATATGGAGAAAGAGAGACCATTGAGGTATCTCTCAACTTCAGAATTTCTTGAGCTATTCGAGTGGTCTCTCCTCACTTCCCTAGTGTTACAATGGTATCAAAATGAACTTGCTCTTTCCTTGAGTGTGGATTACCCCTCTTGGAATAGCAAGATCATGATGATAACTTTAAGTTCTTGAGAGTTGTATAGAGACTGGTAGAGGTCATTGATCTGCATGTAGAGTAAGGGGGAAAGGGAAAACTGTGGGCTGTAGGTATGGATGTGCCTGAGAGAAATCTTGTACCAAACTTTTCATCTCCCAATCTATTCAACATCCATATTCGATTCATGGAGAATGATGTTTTTAGAGTGTACCTTGTGGCGAATTGGGGTGCAGATTTTATGGCTCGAGTGATGGCATCACCAATACCAATGATACTTCCGATTGTCAGTTATGGAGAAACATGGAATTGTACCATTTACATTCTATACTGAATGTTGGATGGATTTGAATTGTGAACCACCCGCACCGGTTCCGTTCAACACGTATGTAGAAATTAGAACAATTTACCGACAGAAGAGAGTATGGAAGGACTTTATTGTTAGGAATTATGATGAAGAGTATTACAGAGTTGTAATAGGATCACCTCGGCCTTTTGTGATTCCTATTTTGATAGATTGAATTGTTATTATAATTACATTGTATTAGTTTGAGTGGTGGAGAAGCATAGAATCATGAGTTTCTATGAGTGAAGTTCTGAACTCAATCATGATAGAAATGAAAGAGTTAATAAAAGCTATTGTAGATGGACATACAAAGCAACAAGCCATGGAGGACAAGATCTCTGCATTAGAGAGTGAGAAGGTAGAGAGAGAAAGAGTTGGTGAGATGGAAGTGGAAACTCCAATACAAGAGGCTCAATCCCAACAAGCGGATCGCTATTGCCAACAAAGAGGCAAATAGGAGACGACTTCAAGAGATGGAAGATCAATCCAATCTCTTACTTCGTATGGGAAAGTCATGTAAGGTGGAAGCCTACAAGGGCAGTAGAGCCATGGGAGTTTTGGAGGGATGGATCATGAGGATGACTATACATCTATCACATTTTCATGTTTTTGATTTTACTGCAGGAATGTTCATGCGGTCTTACCTCATGGATAAGGCTCTTACATGGTACACTACATGGGAACAAATGCTTTCAGAATGAGGCGCTTCTATTTCATGGAGTGGGATGCAAGAGGTGCTTCTTCAAAACTTTCAAGCGGTGGATTCCCTTAAAACCGCGAGAATGAAGTTGTGGGATTTGAAGCAGAAAGGAGACATACATGAATACATTGAAGAATTTTCTGATCTTCAAGTATCCATTATGGATATGAGTGGAGCAGAAGCCTTAGATGTCTTCAAACGAGGTCTGAAGGAGAGAGTGCGAAAGGAGGTGATGGTGAGTAATGCATCCACAGTGAATGAAGTAATCACAATTGCTCAACGGATTTCGGGTGCTTATGGGATCACACACGGTGAACCATCAAGCAATGTTCAAGAACCACTTGGCCCAACACCCATGGAGTTGAAAAACCTTCGACGTAGGGAAGGATATGCACCATCACGAGGACCACCGTCTAGATATGGAGGTGATAATCATTGATCATTTATTCCAAATTTCCCGGATCTTCCTGCAAATAATGGAACGGTTAATCGAGGAGGAATGGGGGTTCGTGACAATCGTCAATGCTATACATGTGGGAGGATAGGTCACATTGCCAAGTTCTGTAGAACTCGATCAGGACCATCCGGAGGAAGACCTATGTTGCGAAGGCCTTTCAACAATATGGGAGGAGGGGAATATGACAATGAAGATGCGATCTTGCAGGGAAACAAAGATCACCAATAAACTTGCCTCGCGGCCTTACTGGTTCCACTTAACAAAGAAAAGGCTGGGTTAGAAGAAGACAACGATTGGAAGCTCATGGAGGGAGCAAGAAACAAACACAATTGATTGTCACATATGGGATGATGGAAGGACACAAGGTGAGAGTCTTAATTGATCATGGAGCAACATAAAATTTTCTGTCAAGATATGTTGCAATGAAATTATGATTGATTTTGATGAAGGATGTGAGTGAGGAAGTGGAGTTGCCAAATGGGCAAACTGAACCAATTGAGACATTAGCACGGAGTGTACGACTAGCCATAGGCGGGTACCAAGAAGAGATTGAATGAAGAGTAATCAGATTAGCTCGATATGATGTCATCCTAGGAATGCCATGGATGGAGCAATATAATCCAGAAGTAGATTGGAGGAAGAAGATAGTAAAAACTAGTCGATGGAAGATTTACGGAGATAGAATCTCGAATAGAAGCTTTACCTTTTTGTGATTGGTAAGATCGCCATTTCTAGAGGTGATGTATATTTCTTGGGACTTATAAGAGATGTTGCTGGTTCTAAGGACAATCTTTACATTCCGGAATCATTGAGTGATATTATAACGGAGTATCAGGATGTCTTCCCATATGATCTACCCGCAAGATTGCCACCTAAGAGGCGTGTAGATCACAAGATCGAGGTGATTTTTGGAAGTACGCCACCGTGCAAAGCTCCATACCGATTGGCGCCCAATGAGTTGGAGGAATGCAAGGCTCAAGTGGAGGAGATGTTGAGAAAGGGGTTCATACAACCAAGCATTTCATCTTATGGAGCCCCTGTGCTATTTGTGAAGAAGAATGATGGGAATATCAGATTGTGCATTGACTATCGTGGGTTGAATCAACAAACGGTGAAAAACAAGTATCCATTACCGAGAATGGATGATTTGTTTGACCAACTTCAAGGGGCAAAGTACTTCACCAAATTGGATTTGAGGAGCGGGTACAACTAGATTCAAATTGCTGATGAAGAAGACAGCTTTTTGTACTAGGTATGGTCACTTTGAGTATCTAGTGATGCCTTTTGGTCTCACTAACGGATCTGTCACATTCATGGGATTAATGAACGATATTTTTTATTCTTATTTAGACAAATATGTTATTGTCTTTTTGGATGATATTTTGGTATATAGTACAACCTTAGAAGATTATAGGCGACATTAACGAGAGGTACTCCAGGTTTTGCGAGAGAATGAGTTATATGCCAAAGCTTCAAAATGTGAGTTTGGCAAATCAGAAGTAGATTATTTAGGCCATCGAGTCACAGCGGAGGGAATCCAAGTGATGAGTGAGAAGATAAAAGCCATATAGAAATGGACAGCACCAGAGGATCAAACTCAGCTAAAGAGTTTTTTAGGTCTTACAGGATTTTATCGCAGATTTGTTAAAGCTTTTGCACGCCTTGCCCAAGCCTTAACATCTATGCTAGGAAAGGGTCAAAAATGGAGATGGGAAACCGCACAAGAGTTAGCATTTCAAACATTGAAAGATGCTCTCTTACATGCACATATTCTCAAGTGGTATGATTCTAATCAAGTTGGTTATTGATGCATCAAGTACAACAGTGGGTGGAATTCTTCAACAAGAGTGGGAGGATAGTTGACACCCGGTTGCCTTTTTCTCCCGAAAGTTGGTGGCAGCTGAGCAAAACTATCACACAACTGAACGAGAGGAGTTAGCCATTGTTCTGGCCACGAAACATTGGAAGCACTACTTGGGAGACAAGGACTTTGTGGTAGAAACCGAGCACAAACCATTGGTGTATTTAGAAACGTAGAAAGATCTCTCCAAACGATAAATTTGATGGGCAGAATGACGTCAACAGTTCAACATGAAGATAGTGTATGTGGAGAGCAAGAAACAACTTGCAGATGCTCTCACGCGGATGCCGTGTATCAACAACATCACAGAGGTGAAAATCCAAGTTGATTGGTGGTCTCAAATGATGGCTGCAACAAAGGAGGATGAGGAGATCATGAAAGCAATTCAGGCAAAGAAGGCAAGGAAGGTTCGAGGTCTAGCATTTCAGGAGTAGCGTATATGGATCCCACAAGATCCAAATTTACGCACAATGGTATTGTCAATACCATGATACGCCTATTGTCGTAAGACGTTGTCGTGTTGTGACGCGGCTACTATGAGAAGATGATGACATGTGTCATCTTCAGAGCTGTTGTCATGACGGTGATACTTTAAGTTAGGATAACCGACAGCGCATTGTAAGACTTTTAAGAGCCCACCGTTGGATCAACTTTGTAGGGTCAGGATGTTGAAAAGTCTCCAAGAAATATTATCTTGGACCTTATCAGATATAAATCGCAGTAAGGATGGAAAGGGTATGGGAGAGAGCTAGACACATCACTTGGCTGACTAAGGAGCTTATCTGATCGAAGTGGAGCCGACGAGGACATGGATAGAGGACAACATGATCCGATGTACCGATACCTAATCCATTTGTGATCAACATCCGGTGTCTTCATCGTGATCACTTTCGGGCGTGGTTAGTGTATCATTTTGGAGATAACTTTCTGCAACAAGTGATAAACTCTCCGGGACCATTATTATTCTTCCGATTGTTTCCTACGGCGCGATTTGGGACGTAACATTGTACGTTTTGATTTAGTTTGGGCGCTATGGATTTGAACTTACCAGTAGTGGTGGCTTTCAACACATGGGTTCCAATCCATCACTATTGCTTACCGAAAACAAGCCATAGGGAGTTGATTGTCAGGAACTTTGGCGAGGAGTATTATTCTCAAGTTATAAACTCCCCGGTTCCGTTTGTAGTTCCGTTCATACTTAGCCGGTTTCGAGTTGTCATTTTGACTCTTTATTAGTGGCAAATCGTATTGTATATAGGATGGCTAAGTAGTGTGTTTAGGATAGTTGTAAAGCTCTTAGTTAAAATGGAGCTAATTTGGCCACACTAGAGGTCAAAATAACACTCTTCATTCTCATTGGTCTTGGAGTTTGGACCAATGAGGGTACTTGGGCAACTTCTTTGAGGTTTTGAGGAGTTTTGGAGACCTTCGAGGGGGACATTCAAAGATCTGAGGATTGGATTGGAGAGCTGACGGGACGAGCTACGACATGGGCTCAAGAATGGATGAATTTGAAGGATTTTTCACTCTGAAGTGGTGATTCAAAGTTAGAGTAAGAAATTTAGATCTTTGAGTGTATTTGGAGTGTTTCCGAGAATTTTACAAGGGTTTTGGGAGATCTGAGTCAACAGAGATATAGTTTATGACTCAGGCTTGTGTTTTGATTGAAGTTTTGACTCGATTGGACGAGTTTTGAATACGGAGTGATAGCTTGAAGTTTATGTATACAAATAGAATTGCGGGGCATTGACCGACCGTCACGGTTAGTACGGAGATCATATCTTTTGATATTAGAAAGTTTTGTCAATAAAACTTTGCATAGTTTAAGTTACGATGATAAGTGACCTTTTCATGAAATCTGAGAGCAATTGAAATCAAGGATTGGGATGTGTGATGGGTTTTGTATACAGGGGTCTGCATATCGTCTTGTCATATAGTGTAGAAATCAACAATTGTTCTGAGAGATCTAGATGAGAGAAACATATGAAACTTTTCTGAGAGATTAAAAGGGTTGTGAATAAATTTTCTGTGAAGTTGAAGCAAAAGTTATTGGTCGAATCATCGGATATCATAATCTTCTTCCACTGAAGTTTTACCGGTTGAAATGTGGAGTACTGAGGAGAAGAAGAAGAGATTGTCAACTCACACGAGGTTTTATATGGTTCTTCTACAGCCAGGCGCTTGGACGTTCTCAGAGCAAAGAAATGTCCATGCGACAACGTGGGAGCTGAAAGACTTTGGAGAGCATACAACGAGTGTACTATTGGCCAAGGATGCGAGAAGATGTGGAGGCATATGTTCAAAGCTGTATCACATGTCAACAAAATAAGGCGGGGAATCAAAAACTAGCAGGTTTACTACAACCCCTTCCCATCCCCGAACAATGATGGGAACATGTTACTATGGATCTAGTATGTGAGTTACCAAAAACCTCTTTATGACATGATTCAATTGTGATATTTGTGGATAAATTGAGTAAGATGATACACATCCGACCTACCACAAAGATAGTGACGGCACCACAACTTGCTCATCTGTATCTAGATGCAGTTTTTGTGAATCACGGATTAAACAAAGTCTTAATCACAGATAGAGGAACTCATTTTACTAGTTTGTTTTGGAAAACCTTGTTTGGTTTATTCAAAACAAAGCTAGCAATGTCTACATACTATCATCCTCAAACTGATGGTCAAACAGAGAGGGCCAATAGAACAATAGAAGATATGCTGCGAGCATTCACCTTGGAGGAACAACAAGAGTGGGATACTCTTTTGCCTCTAGTGGAATTTGCATATAACAATTCTGTTAATGCATCCACAAAAGTGTCTCCATTTTATCTGATGTATGGTGCTCATCCTTTGACGACTTCTATTTTGTTGAGAATTCCTAAGGGGTAGGAGTTTTCAACCAAAGTTGTGGCAATCAATGATTTTGTGGAGCACATGCACAAAGGATTGCATCAAGCAAAGGAGAAGTTGGTAATTGCTCAAAATGGACAAAAGTAATATGTAGATGCTCATCGCCGGGAGGTGAATTTTTAGGAAGGAGATCAAGTTTGGCTATCCACGACCAATTTGTCACTTGTAGGAATACCAAAATTTAAGCCTCGATTCATCGGTCCTTTTGTGGTGTTGAAACGTATTGGCGAGGTGTCTTACAAGTTAGAGCTCCCGTTGCATATGAAAATACATCCCGTATTTCATGTGTCACGATTGCGAAAACATATACCACGTCCCAAGTAGTTCACAAATCCATCAACCCCTCCTCCTTTACCTACTATGGTAGCAGATCAGGCAGAATTTGAGGTTGACAAGATTCTCAAAAAACAGATTCGGGGTAACAGATACCCAAAAACGGAGTATTTGGTTCAATGGAAGGGATATCCATCATATGAATCACCTTGGGAACCGGCAAAGAACTTAGCCAATGCACCTTTGATTGTTCAAGAGTTTGAACGTGTGAGGAATGAAGATGTTGCATCTTAAAAGGAGGGAGCTTTGTAACCATCTTTAGTTAGTGAGAACTAAAGTAGAGGTTACGCAAGAAGGAGATAGATAATCTTGAGTTGACTATTAGTGGGATATCTAAAGGTGTCACATCAGCAATCCGTGTGCTCATAGGGATGTCCGCCACATCATCGATCCACGAGGAATTGAGTGGATGGTGGTTGTGTAACCTTATCTAGTTTGTATTTTTTTGAGGACTATATATGGAGAAAGAGAGACCATTGAGGTATCTCTCAACTTCAGAATTTCTTGAGCTATTCGAGTGGTCTCTCCTCACTTCCCTAGTGTTACAATCATACCTGTGCATAGCATGTATGACCATGCACATTAATGTTGCTTATTGCAAAGTAAACCTTGGTGGCATACCATACCCGTGCAAAGCCTGAATGGCTCCATACATGTAGACTTCTTATTGCAGACTAAACTTTGACCTCTTCCTCCATATCAATAATACAAAAATAATTCCCCACTTTGATGACCCATATTCCCAAGGCAACTCGATCTTTTTTCCCAAAAAACTTCTCCAGCTAATCCATAACAATCCTCTATCCTACCCTAACAAGGAGAGGAACAGATTCAATATCGGTAGGCACTTAGGTAGGCATTCATGTCGGAGGAATGTATGTGAGTGTCTATTGCCTACCCTCTAAGCCTAGTCAGATTTCAAGGGTCGTTGCTCTATTGCAATATCTTCTACCTTCTCTAACATGATCTTTAACTTTATTGAATAGCTCGAGCTAAACGACCTTCAACTAATTCATATGAGGCTTTGTGCTTCAACAAGTCTCGTAGGTTAACCATCAGAAAAAAAATTGATCCAAAGATCTCATTGACCAAGAACTCACTCCCGGAGTTCCCCAATCTTGCTCGGATACCAAATGTAACCCTTCTGCTCAAGGACCTATCACAACACAAGCAAACAAATGCCTTGGCCACAACGGAACCACTCAATGAAAACATCTCACCACAAGGTATCTCAATTAAGAAATACTTAAATTAGACTCAGAACACTCTCAGTTTGTCACAGGATGTGAAACTTCTCATGTCAATCCGCAACACTGCCTCACAGCTTAAAACTTAGCTATCACACCGTACCAATTACTGGAACTAGTCCACAAGTACTCCTCTACATGTCTTCTCTCGCCTTCCACACTCAAGTTTGGGTGTTCTCTTTCTTTCTCCCACTTTTTTTTCTCTCTTTGTTTCAATGTACCGACCATCACTCGAAACTCTAACCTCTAGTCTCCATGGGTTTTTAAATAGTTCGGGCCAACTTCAGCTTATGTCACTTTTAGATGAGATATGTATTTATCCTTTTTCGGTTTAAGCTGGAGGTGGCAGGAGGTAGATACATCCATGACAGGCTCCCTTAACATATATAGGCTTTTTAAAAGCCTAACAAGCTGTTGCGCAAGCAATGTAAATTGCATAGCTGCTCCACTATGCAATTGACATTCATATATTTTGGAATTTGTGATTCAAAATACTTCATATGAGGTGATGTAGAACCATAAACGAGAAATATGGAGAAAAACTATTAATGGAGTGGAAACAATGCATACTAACTTGTCTCTTGCTAAACTTCCAAACCCACGTTTAGCTATATGAATGCATAGCAAAAACTGTAAAAACTGTAATGTTTGTCCGAATGACGTGTTCAAATGACACTCAATTTAGCACTCTAAACCATAATGTTAAGGGTTTTGGGTTTATATTGCAGAAATACATTGCCTTGAGTCAGAGTACACCTTAATCCAGAAGGTAGCGCAAATAAAGTTGAAACCTCGAATGGCACGTTTGTTAGTAAACTGAGGTTAGAAAAGCAAATTGCTTATCTTTAATTATAGCGTTTTCACTGATGCCATTCGAACATTCAACGAAGATGATGCGCATGGTTATGGACTTTTGCGCGTCACAAATCCGAACTCATAGAAAAACTTATTGACTTCCTACCCGACATCATTAACCAACAAGTACATGCTCTTGTTTTGACATGAAGATAATGAAATACCCAAGCTGAAGGCAACTTTTACAACCATGATAGTCCTAACATACCACGTTAGAAAACATTCCACATTTTCTAATGAAGTGTACACTACAAAGAAGTTACTGACTCCATATATTATACGGTGGACTTTACACGGGAGTGATACTGACAGTAGTAGTATTTGACAATGGAGGATAAGGCATATAACGAACTATACTTATGGACACGTGAGAACAAAGAGGTGCCCGCTAGATATCTCAAGATACACTTTACTGGAGCCCCGTAAATATCTCAAGATCCACTTTAATGCTTCTCAATGACTCTTCCGAGGTTCGACATATCACTGCATGATCACTATCTGGATTGTCCATATCATTGCGTAAATTAAACTTGCAATGTTTGAGGCCACGAGTTTCCCACTCCTCGGACGACGTTACGCCACTTTTGCACTTTTGCTGTCTTTCTGAAACTATTCATCCCAGTTCTCCTTTCTAACGCAATTCTAAAGAGTTTCCGGTCCACGAGAGACCGTCATAGGATGATTGGAACGAACATTGGTTCTTTACATAAGAAGGACTCGTACTTCAAAGAAGTGTTCACTTGTTCGGTTGAACCTTAAGGCATGTTAATATTAGCGAGTTTGTAAATTTCCATCGAACCATTCATGACAGTCCCGTCAAAGGGTTTTACGGGGAGTAAGTAGAGCTAGGCCCCAATAGCATCACAATGGGAAATATCTCTTATTGCAACTAAGATATATGAACTATCTAGGTGAAACCGTTTACATACTATAAGAGGATATGAAGAAGCATCATCTTATGTGAATGTTCTCTCATGGATTGTGTGCATCCATTTCTCTATGTACAGCAATGGATACATGTTGCCTAAAATAGACTATACCATATGCTAAAGAGATTGATACACCATGTTCCCTAGTATGATAGACTCTCATGCACTCTCTCACAAAATAAGCTTCCATAGCTCCATATAACTCCAAAGCTAGAGGAAGAAAGAGTTAATCTCTTTGTATACCCCTACACTTGGAGACCTTAACTGCTACCGCTCCACTCGCCATCCATCCACGAGTATGGATAATCACCCCCTCCAAAACAGTGTCATGTGTAGAATATGTAACCACAGCGGTTGCAACATGGTCCTTCTCAACCAAGTATAGATATGCCCTAATCTAAGTTGAATACAAGGCATATCGATACTCTCTCCATGTGAGATATCCACCCTACATTTTCACACATTGACTCTCAAGTTTACAAGATGAAGCTAGATAGTCAAATATTCAAAAGACCTTCCTCATGTGATCTCCATGGCCCACAATATGTGTATCATCTGCGAAGGATGGAACACACAACTTGACTCGGTCAAAGTAGTAGATAGAAGAGTTATACAATGAGTCATGGCAAATAGGAGTCCTCTCAAAGGATCTCTCTGTTGAGTACCAACGACACGGACTATAGAACAATGATTACCTCATGTAAAAAGTCATGATGATAGAAGAGAAAAAAATGTGAATTGTAGAAAGACCGTACAAAATAAATGAGGCTTGACAAAGATCCATCATCCTTTCTAAGCTCTCTAAAGATGGATGCACATGAGACGCTATTAAAAATATTCTCAACATCCACATGCAAGACAACCCAATATGGATGGATATCTATAAGTGTTCTAATGTCCAACAATACTGACTCACAACCTCATGGTGTGACGATTCCGATTTGGTATGGACAAAGGTGTTGATGGAAGTGGGAATGATGTTGAAGGATCACAGTACGACTAACAAGGCGGAATACGAACTCTTCAATAGCAAATCGTCTAATCCCCCCGTGTACTTCTCCATCGCAACAAGCTGACTAGCACCTAACACCTAAATAACTGACAATAAAATCTTCCACAACCGATGCAGACTAGCACTTGAATAACTAACAACAAAGTCTTCCATAGCTGATGCAACCACTTGTAACAACTCAATAAAACCACTATAGGGATCGACTGAAAGTAATCTCTAAGATTCTCATATAACATCACTGACAAGCCCCCTAGGATAGTCATGGGGCTGGGAATAGAGAATGATCAAATAGAGATCTATCAAGATATAACGGCTACTCAGGATGATACTTCTTCACCCATGGGTAGACTTTTAGAAATTGCTCTTTTACTTGATGATCATTTCTTACCAGTTTTCTTCCAAATATCACACATTGCACGCGAGTATGATGTTTCACTAAGGGCAGATAAGGATCACTTAAACCCCCTTGACCTCTTGTCTCCAGATTGTTTAATCACTAAATCGTTAGTGGACGTTGTTGTGTCATCCCTTAGATTACTTCATAGCAACTCTCATCGAACATCATCGTGCATGTTGAACTTCCTATATGGACAACTTCTGTCGAAAAGATAAAATGCTGATGAGTAATCGTCCTCCAACCATGAAAAAGTTCTTCATTTATTAACTTAGTCCAATATTACTGATCAGCAGCCTTTGGACTGCCGTTCGTTCACACAGCTTGGAGGACCGACCTTACCACTTCCTTGGCAGGAATCAAACTGCCGGTGTCATTACTGATGGCAGCCTCCACTTCTACTCGATAGAAACAAAATGGGCATTCGGTGGAAACGCGATTGGAATTCAGTACAGCACGATGCATGCATGCATATGCCAGTGCCACATCGTGCGATCGTTCCAGTGCATGTGTTCGGTCTTCCGGTACAATGACCGTGAGCCAGGTGGAGCGAATCCTCTATCCATCACGTAGCTCGCAGACATGCAGAAAGACGTTGGTCATCCTGCCTCCGGACTCCTCATTGAACACAGTGCACTCTGAACATGCGAAACTCCTCGACTCTCAGTCCTCAGTCGACGTGATTCGTTCAGTCGATCCTCCTCGTACCACTGTCGTTCCGGATCAAACCAACAGCGAATTTATGGTCCAAATATTCGACCTCAGAATAGACCCATCCTTGTTTTATTACGGCATCCCTCTGCCGCGCACGAGACAGAATACGGGAACGGCATATACAAGTACACAGCCTTCGTTTTCAGGTTGTTCCAGCCATCTTTCGTCATCTTTGCACGGCTGGCTGTATGGTACGGCACATGCCATCCGCTGTTGAGGATCCTGAGAGCGATAATGATACTGAAAATGATCGGGTGACAATCTCCCCCTGGACTTTCCGCTGTCCAAAAACAAGACGAGGATATCACAGTGGATGGGTTGGTCCAATTCCATGACCAACAGTGCAAGATGCGGGCCAGAGCGAGATTTGTAACTGTAGTGGGCGATGAAGACAGATCAAAGTCAATACTGCACAGTTGGGATTCGGGACTAATAGGACAACACGTTCATCCTTGGACAATGCGCTGCTGCCCTGTGCTGCTGGAATCCACCGATACGGTCTCCACCATGATTCTGATTAGCCAGTGTGTTGCCGTCTGTCGTTTGTGCGCCAGACTTTGCGGCATTCAGTGAATCCAAGACCTCCGGACCGCACAGGGAGGCCTCGGACGGAGTGGGAGGGGATGAGACTCACGAGAGGACGATATGTTGAGGAGAATCTGCTTTCTTACACGACAACGGATCCGGACGCAAAACGTTCACTGAATATGGCCAACTTGAAAGTTGAAACTTAGAAATTTATGCCTGGCCCTCAACAATACGCTCGTGTCCTTTGGTACTTTGGTTCTGCGATCTTGTTGTGTGCCCCGTGCTGCTCGTTGTCGTAGACAGAACGCCAGAATGTAAACTTCGTCTCTACGGTTGTGGTAATCTTTGCTGACAATGACAGGAAATTTGGCTGTTGACCTTTCTAGATATTCCTCTGCTTAGCATCGAAGCATAAAAAATCCATTCTCTGCGCGTGGTGCTAAAAAACACATTGCCTACATATTCAGCAGTAAGTTCTGCACTTTTGGATCGTGCACAAAAGTTTTGTTGTACCACGGGAGACGGGAATTGGGAAGGCAACAAACCAATGAATCGACGACTTAGTGCATTCTGAGAGAGTTCCAGTGTAAGTATGTCCTTGTCAATTTCAAAACATGCCAAGGTCAGGTTATGTCACGTCAGCTGGGGTGGGATCTGATCGGGGTTGCTGATTTGATATAGGTGCGTCGTCTTCTTCCGTATGATATCTGGTCTTACCTCTTGCGTGACTGTTAAGATGTGAATTCTCTGTATTTTGATTTTGAGAGTTCAATTACATTCTCTCTACTTTTGATCCTCACATTGTATTCGATCTGACGGTCCGAGTCTTTTGAAGATCAGAGTAATTCGAAGCGATCGCATCACCCTCAAGTGCTGTCTCATATTTCAATCTCTCCAAGGGTGAAACCTGCAGATACCCTGCGAGGTGAATAGATTGTGGAATAAGCCGCAGCCACGAAGCGGGGGGGGGCGGGCCGCCTATGACATTGACCTGCAGACTGTTGCAATTTTGGATAAATTTTAGAACCGTTCGAGTGATCAATTCCTGTTTCTGTGGGAAAATGTTAACGAAGATGAACGTAGACGAGAGGGTAAAACTCTGAACCTGCCTTCAGATTTACACATGCTCTACAAACTTGCCGTTATTGGGTACAATTACGACAACGATTTAATAATTCAAATATCTTTCTACATTTATGAATGGGCTGGCATAGATACAATCTACAATCTGTAGAAAGAGCGCTCATGCTCCGGAGTGTTACACCATAGAGCACGTGAAACAACGAAATTGTACGTCTCTGTAGGTGAGGTTCCCAAATATCGACAACTCAGAGCTTGAGACAACGTACTTGTTTCACTAGAACTTCTGAACTGCACATGGATAATATCATCCTCCAATTTGAGCGCATTGGCACAGATTTTATCGACAGCTAGTGAAAAAGAGAGCACATGCTCCAGAGTGCTTCACGTGAGGACATACGGACACGACCTTATGCACACGAGGATTCCCAAACTCTGTAAATCTGACCAGTTTCAATTTCTGAACTGCAAGATCGGTGCCTCTGGCTATATGGACAACACTAAATTATGGCAGTTGGAGACGGCGATCTCAACGTCGGATACAAATGGCTGGAACACGAATTACGTACTCGTGGAAGCAGTCCCGGAAGTTGACAATGATTGCAGTCTCAAGTAGTGTGCGGGTGAACCTTGCTTGAAGGTGGACGAGACGAGGTTCCTGGTTGAAGGACCTGAACACAGAGAAACTCGTCAAAACTCAGTGCTTGAGGATTTTGACTTCGGACTTGAGAATGATTCTCCATTGCTCCCACACTTGCTCTTGGTCAACAGTCTTCGGAGCAACGAGCTGTGTATCATCAGCACCTGTACTGCAGTCGTCTGTGCACCTGA
This sequence comes from Marchantia paleacea, assembly GCA_014180765.2. Taxonomy (NCBI): domain Eukaryota; kingdom Viridiplantae; phylum Streptophyta; class Marchantiopsida; order Marchantiales; family Marchantiaceae; genus Marchantia; species Marchantia paleacea. Next base: position 464,372 of record MUAA02000121.1, read on the forward strand.
TCAGGATCCGTCAGCTGGAAAAGCGGCGTGAGATTTAAACTCTGCTTGAGACCCAGTCTTGAAAAACTTACAATCAAACGTCAATTGACACCAGGCCTTCGACATTTACGCTACCCTACGTTCAGTCACTTGCCTCTACCGAGACTGGTATTGTTCGATGGCTATGTATGAGTTCACAGGACAGTAATATGTTGTAGAGTCACAACATCGTGACTGGCACAATCACAAGCACAAGTACTCCTTCATTGACGTCCACTGGTCCGGTCTAATGTAATATGCATTTGTACTATAAGCACCGAACCTGGGTCAGAAGTGTCTTGGACAGCAAAGCCCACATGCACCTCACTCAGGAACTGCTCCTAAGCGTGGGATGACGTTCGTACGCTGCTTGCAGAAAGCATTATGGTTTGAAAAGTAATTTCCAAAAATACCGAGCATGAAACCCTGGCCATGCAGATGGAAATGCAAGCCTGTTTCCATACTTTCAGACTGTCTTAGGTCGATGCTGCTTATCTTGGAGGCAAAACACTCGACTGAAATTGTATCTTGTTAATCGTTTTTCATAGCCCAATCATCTGTCGTGCCTCTCACAGCCGAGCTGCGTCGACAGGAGTAATTCGACTCTTTCTGCCTCGAGAAACAGGGTGAAAGAGCAGATGCCAAGCACTTGTGAGCAGAGAATCGGTCCTGCCTGAGACGTGCGAGGAACACAGATAAGAGCGGTTGTTACTCGGAATTCTCCTCAGAGATGGGAAAAGTGGACGAAAGGAGCTGGTTATGACCGAGATGTAAAACGTGGTGAGAACGTAGAAATAAGCGAGAGGGCCTAAATGGAACCCCGTGCGCCGCCAATGGGAAGCCGGCAGCGCCGAAGGGAATCCCGGAGTCGGAAGTCGGAAGGGGACGTGGAGGAGAGAAAAGCCGGCCGAATCAGGAGTCGGAGAGGGGCTCAGGGGCTGGTGGCGCAGGACATACGAATCGACAGCACGAGGAGTGACAGACTCTTCATGCCAGCGCCGGGTGGTGGGAGGAATGCATTCGAGCGCAAAGACGTGGTTGCAGATGTCGAGCGCAGAGCGCAGCGTGCTGCTGGACGAGGGAGGATCCGAGCGGCATGACGAAATTGAAGATCGAGACCGAGAGGCAAGAGCAGGGGAGTAGCAGCATTGGTAACTGCTATTCCTGATTGCCGAAGCTCCTCTGACCGGGCATTGCCGGCAGGCAGGGCGGAAGGAGAGTGGAGGAGCAGCGGGAGCAGATCCAAGACAGCAGAGCGAGGTATCAGGGGCAGCGCGCATGCCACAGCAGGGGTCGCCTCACGCCTCATCAGGTGCCCCCCTCACCCTCCCTGGCACGCTCGATGTCTCGCGTTTCGTCTCGTTCCCTCTTTCGCTCCCTCCCTCATCTTACCCTTCCATCTCTGGCCCTCCCTTCCCTCCCTCTCTACCTCTCCGTCCTGACATGCCTCCATATCTTTCCCCATTTGCTGCCAATTGCGGGACTCGCATTGTGGCGTTCCTCGGGGCTTGGTGCACACGATTGTTGTCTGAGCCCCGGATCCCCCAAATCGGTTGTTCAGGAATTTGAATTTTTCCAGGTCAGAGATCTTGGCGCCCGTTTGGGGCCATCCCGTTGTATCTCGAATGGGTGGGGGAGGATCACACAATTGTGGGGCCGCCCGGCAAGTCTCAGGGGGCTTCCTGCCTTGGGGATCTGTGAGCAGTGAGAGAGACCGATGTTTGCCACTCTCGTGCCGGGCTTTGTCACCTGAGCAGTTGTTGTGCTTCACAACTCTCTCGATCTCAATCTTCTCGGTGTTGCATTGACGCACCTCAACATCTCTGGGTGCCTGCCGCAACTCCTTGGGGTTGGCTGCCCTTTTGTAACGGGGTATTCGTTTCCAAAACCGCCTTCATTCCGTTTGTGTAGTTAATTTCTCGATCCTAAATTTTCGTCCATGTGATTATGCTCCAAGTGCGCCATGTGATTAAATTTGCTATGCCGTCCATTCGACTTTTCGTTCCATTCACTTGCTTTCAAGACCTACTTGAGTGACGTTTATGGTTGTGCTCAGTTTTACCACTACTCTTTTTCTCCTTCCATACTGTAAGCAAGAACTAGTCTAGGCAGATAGAAGATTCTCCTGTCCACCACTCGTTCTTCGAGCAGCGAACGGTGCTGCGCTTGAATTCCTCACCTCAACATATCACTCACGGATTTATTATTTCCTCCATGCATTTCGTTCTGCGTCTTCTGAAGATCCACAGTTTTCGTGGATCCGTTGGACCTCTGTTGTATCTCAGGCTATTGCGCTGTAAATTGCCACGCTCTTTGATCTCCGTCATAAGCTTGGTTTGGCGAGGGGCAGTCGTTGACAAGCCTGACCCATGGGTTGTGTTCCGACCCCTAGTTTTGCAAGGTCTGTCGAGAAAAGTTGGACGATATAAGCCACTGAAACATAAGTGAATTGTTGTACAGTTCCTCCATTCCCATATCCTCCTCCCCTATGTGTGTTTGTTGTTTGTTTTGTTGGTCAAGAGTCGCTCTTCGTACTCTCCTGTATATAAAATTATTCTAAATTCATGTACTTTTGGACCGATTACAGCATCAAATCTGAGCTAGTCGTGTGCTCCACTGAAGAAGTTACACTCTCACTCCTTCAACTATCTGAACTTAGTCGCGGCTTGGCTCTGCTTCTTCCCAACTTTAAACCTGATTCTGTGACTAGCATGACAAACGTCAGGCAAGTGGTTTGCTGGTGGAAAAGATGGAGTTGAGATCATATTTCTCGACGTCTCACATCATATCTTCTTCTACTGTGACATGGAGTTCTCCAGGTTTGGTTGCTTGGGGAACACCACCCGGTGACCGTGCTTGTGGTGCAGGGTGCTCTTGATCACTGCCGGATGGTGCTTGACGAGAGTGTGGAGCAGATCTAGATTCCGTCAACGATCCTTGAGGAGTGGTGCATCGTCGAGTGATCCGAGAGCATGGCGGGAGGGCAGCTAGGGTCTCCGAACTGTGACGGGGTCGTCCTCAACTCGTTCAATAGTCCTCGTTTTGATATATCTGAATTCCTAAAGACTCCCAAAGACAGCACCTCCGAAGAGCCCTTTTTCAACTTTGCAGGCTTTAACATACCCACTCCTACATTCAACCTGCTCAATCCTCTCCCACCCTTCAACTCGCGTAGGAATCCGAGGGGTGAGGGCTCAGAACCCGATTTCAGTGCACTTTTGTTTGACAAAGGAGTTGAAAGTGAAGGAACGTCTGTAGACGATACTCTGAATGGAGAATTGATCGCATTTGACGAGATCGATGCTGATATTGCCAAAGATTCATTTGCACTCTTCAGTGGTACTCATGAGAACTTTTTGAATCATCCCATCTCTCCTCTAAGGATAAATGTGCCATACCACTCCGCTGGAACTAGAATCCCTTTGAACTTTCCCCCTCCCATGTTCACACAAGGATCATACTTGGGTGGTGAGCCAGGCGGGCTCATGGAAGTAGAAGATCGTGCGCTAGCCAGTATGGAGCATGGGGCCTCGACCTCTGGTGGTGCAAATCCTTTGATGTGTCCTAGCACACCCATGGATTGGAGCATGCCTAGAGAAGGGGCCCTTCAGACCAACTCATCACAACAACACAACACTTTGCAGTGTGATTCTTGTCAAATTCTGCGCCGCATCATCCACTCTAATGGTTTACTTGCTGACTCCTTTAAACCATCTGCTTTACTACCTTTTGAATGTGCCTCGTACCAGGTGCACCACACAAGCAAAGTCCTAAGTGAGCACGAACTTGAATGGTGGCTTCGCCATGTGTGCACGATCGATGTGCGTAACCAGTACCAACAACTCTTCTAGGCCTGTTGTCCTGAAGCAGCGCGAATTTGACTAGTGCCCTTGGCAATTGTGTCTGCTGATGGTTCCCTAGTTTATGGTGTCACCGAGGCTGCTTAAGTAGGTGTATCCAGTTATCAATCTATGTGCTTGGTATGTTCTTATACTCCATATGTTTTTCTCCTCTGGAGTCACTCCCCGACTCAATGCCTGATGTAGCAAGGAATAAGGACAGCCAACTTGCTGAGCGTTCGTTGCTCACATTCTTCTTTTGCTTGAAACAGGTGTTCAAGATACAAAGCTTGAGATTCATGGGTGTGATGGTCAAAGCTACCATGCTGTGTTGCAGACCCGATTTTGTATTGATGATGGATTTCCAGCCACTTTGGAACAACAGATGGTTGAGTAAGTTAGATCCTTAAGCCACATACCAGAATGGTCAGAATATGCCTTCAACGTTGGAGCAGTATCGAGCAGTATATTTCTGGAAACAATGTGGATATCAATTAAATTGTTAAAATCTGAGAATCTATGCTCTAGGATAACCTCTCACCTCCTTCCTAACTTTCAGCCATGGAAGCACGACGTCAAGGTACTTAAGCTATAACTTTTCATGATGAGTCGGTGATGGCACTTCCGGATATCGTCATTATCTCCTTTGATTACTCGTGCTTTCTCTTGGCCGCAAACAGGTTCCCAGTCGGAAATGCAGAGTATGTAAAGCAATTTTTATTGCAGTACAGCCTTCTGCGGAGGAAGGAAGGTTTTGTTCTACGACATGATTCTCTCTCAGCTGGTACGGAGGGATCTTGCCTATCTGATCGTGTCATGGTTACGTCTGCAATCCGTCTTCCCAAGCAACTGGGTCATAGTTCCCTCCCTGACATGCTTTGTACTTCTTCCGGTAAGTCAGTCTTTTCACCTTAGTTTAGATACGGTCCCCATAAGCAGTTGTCTTTTGTTTTGTTTCAGGAGAGTCCTTATCTTTTGCATCAGCTATCCCTACTTGTCAGTCATAAAGCTTTGCTGTTCTACAGACTATTCAGTTATGGTAGTCCCCTGGTTGGCCATTTTGCTAAAATATGAACAGCTGCTTTTGTATGGTCATATATAAATGCACGTGAAATGTCAGTATACAATATAGATTTTCCCCCATCTGCTACGCATTGTGAAACTAATCTACAGTTCTCGGCCGAATACTGTCTTACATCCGGAAGAAAAACGCATCACGAATCAAACATTGAACTGGGCAGGAAGTTTGTCCAAAAATGTAGCTTGTGGGTGCGGTCAGAACACTCACATACGGGTCACAAAATCTTTTTACACTGTACAGAGTAACTAGAGGCTTGATATGAATCCGTAGGTCAGATTCCAACTCCCTTTTCGTACAACAGATATATTTCCATTGGAGCCAAATCATAAATACGCATGAAGTCTACTCAATGTTCGGGTAAGTCCAGAAGGAAGTAAAAGAAAAGTTGCAGAGAATATGATACAATGGAGCAGGATCTTGTTGTGGTCCTTCCATTCTGATTGTTAGTATTACTCATTAGACTTTGCAGAGGATGGGGCTATGCTGTGATTGAGCATAAGCTCTAATCTTTGTTGAATGTATTTGCCCTAGTAATCCCCTATGATTAGATTGTAAGAAGCGGACGTTGACTGTGATCGGTCAACGTCCGCTTCTTACATGAAGGCAATGGCATGTTGATTGTAAATCATGCCTAGTGAATAAATTGAAGTCCTGAGATCTCAGTAACGGTCGAGTCAAAAGATTGAAACTGGATGTCTGAAAACTTGGAAAGTGAAAAATTGGAAAAACAAGACACCAGTCACCTCTGTTTCCACGGAATTTGAGTGCAGATAAAGCTCAATACTGACGATTACGACCCCTATGAAATCATTGCATCCAAACGAGTTATAATGGCTCTCGCCTGTCCTAAAGAGCTACCCTGAAACATCCATCTGGTTGTGTACGTGCACACCATGCATATCAGATACGATCATTGACGTCTTAATCATAATCACCAGGTCAAAGCAAACTCCATAGGAGTGGCAGCATGGACAGCGGGGAGCACACGGAGAACGCAATGACACCTGTTAAGCCTCCGAAAAGCAATGCAGCGGCACAGGTTGCATTCCTTTCTTACTTTGGATCTTTTTGAATCTAAAAATTCTGCCTGTTATGAATCCTCCCCTTCACTTCAAATGATCCAACCGATAGGGAAACAAAAAAATGAAAGCATAGTGTATGCTGCCGATGAATTTGTCTGGTCAGAGAGATATTGTCCCAAATTGGTCCCCAGAAAAGCGCATACCAGTGCCTTAAACCAACGAGTAATCAGGTTTTGAAGCCCATAGTTTAACTGATTAACGTTGAAAGGGCGTTGGTATGGTCGATAATCACCCTCTGCAAATCATAGGTGCTATGGACCATGAGTTGTACATTGGAATGAGTACCAGTGCTGAACGTCATGAACTTCATGAATGACAGAGGGAGAGGACAGGAAAGCTGAAAATGTCTGATCTGGCCCAGCATTTTCATCTCCCAATTAATGCAGCAGCCAAAGAACTTGGCATCTGTCCCACTGTACTGAAAAAGATCTGTCGTCGAAACGGCATGCGCAGATGGCCTCACCGCAAGGTAGGTAACCCTCTTCACGGAACCTACTGCTGTGAGTGGATAGCAAGATCAACGAAAGTCAATGATCTCAGCTGGTGGACCCCCTGTCTCTGCCACCCTATGCTATCGCTAGCACCAACCAGAGTCCTTGCTTCCAGACACCAACAGTCTGTTTTCATGGAAAACAGATCAAAAGTATAGAGCGCATCATCGCTACGTTGGAGCAAACCATTGCCGAAGGAGCCGGCCAAGGAGATGAAGGGATCCGCATGGAGATTGCGATGCTGAGAAATGAACGTGCACAGCTCTGTGCTGGTCTCTTGGGTGAGACCTGACCACCTCCAACTGACTGCCACAGTTGTTGCAAACAAACTCTTAGCCTTACAAAGGCAGCATCCGTCCATCCTTCGCTGTAAACTCGGGAAAAAATCAACACCTCCCATTGTTTGTGTTTCTTATGCAGCCTAATCAGGGAATTGCTATCAAATTCTTTAGGCCTAAGCCTGTGTTATATAGTGTAGAATTTACACTTCATGTATGCATCTTCTGGAACCTGCAGAAGGAGCCAAGTCTGTAATGAGATTGAAGGAGCCAAGTCTGTCATGAGAATTATTTTGTTTTGGCACGTGGGATCAACATTGCTTTGTCTTACTTCACCCCAGATATCTTAAGAGCTATACGGAAAAGATTACGTACAACTGCGTGAACTCTGTACTAAACCGGGCCTCTATTACAGAAAGGCCTGAGAACAAATAAAAGCTCGAAAATTGCCCTTCTTGCTACATCCGGACTTCTGTAGGCTTCTGTGGTGTCAAGCGTATTGACCCTCAGATTCCATATCCGGCAAACTACAGTACCAACTTACATTTTGCTCAAATGTTGAAAGCCGAAGGCTTCTGCCAACTCAAGCTCTTCCTGTCCTTTTGAACGTTTACCTTCAGTCGAAGGGGTGATGACACCAGCAACACCAGACTTACACTCATCATCTGATTCGACCTCTTCGACTCGATATTCAATCAATATAAAGTCGTTGATTACAACGTGTTCTTCTGATACGCACACTCTCTCTTATGAACTCTAGACAACTGCCTTTTACAAACGAATTATTGTTTTGTCTATGCCTGCGCCGCCCGCGCACGACCAGCAGCTGCAGTAGTGATAAGCAACGGGCCTGGCCTGGCATGCTGTCCGATGCTATTTTGCAGTTTTTATCTCTCTTACAGGACAGAATCTGAATGTTTACTCCAATTATAAGTTGCAGAAAGAAAACCTGGAACAGCAGGACAGCAGGTACAAAACTTCATGTGAAGCTTTTGAGAATTCTAGTGATTGAGTAGTACTGCTTTCAGCTATATTGGAAGGCACAAAGCTTATACACTAGATATCAATGAAATGTATTGCATCATATACGTGGCTTACGATTAGGCTAAGGTTTTGGCTCAGTGAGTTTAGTTTCCCAATAGCGAAGAATTAAAAACATTGACGCAATACACGGCTCAGGGATGTCTCCTGCCAGCCCTTGAACTCAATGAAGACAGTGTGGATTTGATTCGCTGAGGGTGTGAAAGTCTTGGGCAAAGAATGTGTGGGTAGGGTCCATAAGCTGTGTGGGGCTCCTTCCCCGTGGATAATGAATTTGTGGCAAAGTCTATTCAACTTGTTAGTATCAACGTTTTGCTTACCGTGATCAAAGCTCTTCCGTACCTTGCATGCCATTGCTATCGATTGATACATTTTGTCTCGTGTTTCAGTCATGTCTACTGACTTCGTAGCACTGATATTTATTGTGAAGTAGGGGTTATATAACATATAGTCGTAACGTTACTGGTCTTCTCTCCTGGGGCTGACGTTCTTTTGGCGCGATTTCCCTTTTACCGTCCACGTACGGTTTATGGCATTTCCATCCGTTTCAGTTCTTCAGACACAATTTTTTTTATCAAAAAGGCCACAAATTGCTCTTCTATTTCGATTGGCTTCAAACATCGGCCCGTACCTTCCTTCGTTGATATACTTCGTTTAGAATCGGTGCAAATGTAAGAAAAATCATAAGAAAAAAGTAGCACTCATTTAAATTAAATATTACATGATTTCTTGTTCGTCTGATTCGCTCTTCCAATCAAATCGGCCTCGGCATTTTCTGAGCATCTCTTCCAATCGAGTCGATTTTTCTATTTAAATCGATAATGTACAGGGTTTATATCTTCCTACGCTTGATTCACATATCAAAAGTCATGTTCCAGCATGAATATAAGTTAAAACTTGTTAGAATACTTACAACGTGGTGATTGATCACAAGAAACTTTCTACCATATAGATGTTCATGACATTATCCATGCTCTCCCTAATGCGCAACTAGACAACAATAAAGAATCTTCATCATTCTTGACCGGCCATCATATGTAAAGTTAAATCTAATGGAGTACTAACAAATTGCATAGATCTATGGGTTCCTCTTGAATATGTCTATGGGGTTAAGTTTAGAATCTGTAATGTTTATGATTTGAATGTGCACGATGCTTGTGTCTAGACTTGGGGACACATACTTGTGTCTAGGCTTGGGGACACATACTTGCTAGGTTGTATTTGATCAAAATCAACTCATCATCCAACTTCAACTCTGTAAAGTTTTATTGATCAAATCTTTCGATAGCAAAAGTTATGATCATCCTACTAACTTCGTGATAATTAGTGCAATCATGCATCTAAAATTGTATATACAAGATTCAAACTAACACTCCATACTCAAAACTCATTGAATTGAGTTGAAATTTCAATCTAAACACAAATCTGAGTTGTAAACTACGTTTCCATTGAACTTGATATGTCAAAGCCCTCACAAAACATCCAGAATCGACCCAAACTCTCTATATGGTCCGAATTTCACTCTCCAACTTCAAATCATCACAATGGAGTGACAATTTGCTTAATTGACTTCATTCTTGAGTTCATATCATAGCTATTCTCGTCAGCTCCCCAACCATGACCTCAATCTTGAATTCTTCTCTTCCAAGGCTTCCAAAACTACTCAAAATCATGAAGAACTCGACCAAGTGTTCTCATTGATCCAAATTCCAAAACTAATGAGAATGAAGAGTGTCATTTTGATCTCTAGTGGGGCCAAATTAGCCACATACTAACTTAGAGCTTTACAACTATGTTTAACATACTATTTAGCCATTATATAAACAATATGAGTTATCACTAATAAAGAGTCAAAATAACAACTCGAAACCGGCTAGGTATGAACGGACTAAAAAAGGGACCGGGTACTTTATAACTTGAGAATAATACTCCTCATCAAAATTTCTAACTATCAATTCTCTATGGCTTGACTTTGATAAACAATAGTGATGGATTGAAATCCATATGTTGAAAGCCATCACTACTGACAAGTTCATATCCATAACGCGTATATTAAATCAAAACGTATATTATTAAATCCCAAATCGTACCGTAGTAAACAATTAGAAGAATAATCGGGTCTGGAGAGTTTATCACTTGTTGTATAAAGTTATCTCCAAAGTGATATAATAACCACGTCCGAAAGTGATTACGATGTAGACACCGAATGTTGATCACAAATGGATTGGGCATCGGTACATCTAAAGGATCATGTTGTCCTCTATCCATCTCCCACGTCGGCTCAACTTTGATTAAATAAGCTCCTTAGTCAACAAAATAATGATCTAGACCTCATCCATTCCCTTGCCACCCCGACCACACTTTATATCTGACAAGGTCCAAGATCATATCTCTTCATGACCCTATGAAGTCAATCCAACCGTGGGCTCTTAACAGCCTTACAATGAGCCGTCGGTCATCTTGGCCTAAAATATCATCGTCATAACAACAGCTCTGAAGATGACACATGTCATTATCTTCTCATAGTAGCCGTGTCACAATAAAACAACATGACATCTTTAAATAGTCAACTAATAGTAAACTAAAAACTATTTATCTCCATATTGCATAAATTCTACTTTAGTTCACACTAACTAAAGATGATTACATTTAGAATACCCGTAATTGCAAAAGAATATGAACCATTGGTTAGTTTGTCACACTCTTCCATCCACCACACCACTTAACAACTACCGATCACACTGTAATAATTAACGATTTGGTTCAATGCTTCTCTTATATCTGTTACGATCGAATCTGAGATCTCAACGATTCCAAGTTCTCTCTTCCTTTTGTCTCCTTTCATCCCTTTCTCTCTCTTCCTCTCTCATAGGGTGTTGATTGAATGTGAAGTGAGAAAACTCTCTTGTCTATATTGCAATCACTCTAGATGGATCTCCTAACGTTATGCTCATGTCCTCCTCATTTGAACCTTAATGCAATTGTTGTCATCCTCATTACGCTCCACTTGACCTTTGTCTTGTCCATCCATAATCATAATCCATCATTTTGCTAATCGCCATTGTTGATCTGCTCATGAAATTTGAGAGCAATTGGATTAAAGAATAGGGATTTGTGATGGTTTTAGTACACACGGGTCTGCATATCGCCTTGTGATACAGTGTATAGTCCGACATTTGTGCCGAGAGATCTAGTGAAGAAAAGCTATGAAAATTTTCCAAGAGTACAAAAAGGTTGCAAAGTAATTATCAATGAAGTTTGGGTGAGAATTAATGATCCAGTTGTTGAATACCATGATCTTCTTCTGCTAGAGTTTATCGATTGCAACGAATTCAAATGTGGAGTGGTGAGGAGGTGAAAGAGAGAGTATCAATTCGCACGAGAGTCATGAGAGTTGTTCTTCAGCCAGACAGTCAAGCGTTTTTGGAGTAAAGCAGTGTCCATGCCACAATGTCAACAATCCATGTGCTCTTAGTTATATCTATCATGTCATCAATCCACTAGGAGTTGGATGGATGGTTGGTGGTTGTGGTACCTTATATACATAATATTTTTTGGAGAACTATATATGAAAAAAGAGAAATAATTGAGATTATCTCTCAATTTCATAGTTCTTGAACTATTCAAGTTGTATATACTCACTTTTCTAATGTTACAATAATATCAAAACTAAATTATTTTTTCCTTGAGTGTGAATTATCCCTCTTGGAATATAAGACGGTGATGATAGTTTTAAAACTTGAAAGTTATATAGAGAGTAGCAGAGTTCATTAATTTGCATGTAAAATAAGGAGGAAAGGAAAAATTATAAGCTTGAAATATGGATGTATCAAAGTGGAACCATATAACAAACTTTTCATTTTCTAATTTATTCAACATTCAAATTTGATTCATGGAGAAAGATGTTATTTTAGAATGTACCTTGTGACCAATTGGGATGCATATTTTATGGCTCAAGTGATGACATCACTAGTGTCAATGCTATTTTCAATTTTCAATTATGGAGATACATGGGATTGTATCATTTTACATTCTATGTTGAATGTTGGATGGATTTGAATTGCAAACTACTTACACTGATTTTGTTCAAAATGTATGTAGAAATTAGAACAATTTACCAATAGAAGAGTGTGGACGGATTTATTGTTAAAAATTATGATAAAGAGTACTACAAAGTTATTATATGATCATTTCAAAATTTTGTGATTCATACTTTGAGAGATTAGATTGTTATTATACTTACATTGTATTAGTTTGAATGGTTGAGAAGCATGGAGACCTCATTTGCTGTGGATGAAATTCTGAATTTAATCATGATAGAGATGAAAGAGTAGAGAAAAACTATTGTAGAATGTCATACAAAATAACCATGGAGAACAAGATTTGCATGCAACAAGCCTTGGATTAGAGAGTGTGAAGGTAAAGAGAAAAAGAATTGGTAAGATGGAAGTGGAAACTCCAATACAAGAAACTCAATCCCAACCATAAGCAACTTCTATTAATAACGAAGAGTCAAATTAGAGACAAATTCAAGATATGGAAGATCAAACCAATCTTTTTCTTTGTATGAAAAAGTCATGTAATGTGGAGAGCACTATGAAGGATAGTCCTGGGAGTTTTGGAGGGATGGATAATAAGGATGAATATCCATCATATTTTTATATTTTTTATTTTACTACATAAATGTTCATGTGATCTCATCTCATGCATAAGCTTCTTATATGATATACTATCTAGAAAGTAAGCTTTTAGAATAAGATGCTTCCATTTCATAAAGTGGGATGCAAAAGTGTCCTCTTCAAAACTTTCAAACAGTGGATTCAATTCAAACTACAAGAATAAAGTTGTGGGATTTGAAGTACAAAGGAGGTATATATGAATACATTGAAGAGTTTCATGATCTTCAAATATCCATTATATATATAAGTGGAGAAAAAACCTTGGATCTCTTCAAGGGAGATTTGAAGGAGAGTATGTGAAAGAAGTTGATGGTGACAAACACATCCATAGTGAATGAAGCAATCATAATTACTCAACAGATTTCATGTGCTTATGGTATCACACACAATGAATCACCAAGTAATGTTTGAGATCCACTTGATCCAACATCAATGGAATTGGGATACCTTCACCGGATGAAAGTATATACATCTTTCATCCGATGAGGTGATCAAGATATGGAGGTGATAACCGTTGAACATTTATTTCAAATTTGACAAATCTTGCTACAAATAATAGAATGGTAAATCAAGGAGGATTGGAAGTTTATGACAATCACAAGTGTTATGCATGTGGGAGGATAAGTCACATTATCAAGTTTTATAGAACTTGATTAAGATCACAAGAAGGAAGATCCATATTGTGATGTTCTTTCAACAATATGAAAGTAGTAGAATACAAAGATGAAAACGAGATCTTGCATGGAAACAAAGATCACCAATAAACATGGCTCACATCCTTAATGATTCCACTAAAAAAAATGAGAGTATGGGAAAAGACAATAATTGGAAGCTCATGAGAAGAGCAATTAAAAAATAAATTTGATTGCCAAAAATTAGATAATAGAAAGACACAAGGTGAGAGTCCTTATCGATCTTGGATGAACATAAATTTTTTTAATCATAATCTATTGCAATAAAATTAGGATTGACTTTCATGAACGATACGAGTGAGGAAGAGTAGTTACCAAACGGGCAAATTAAACCAATAAAGACAATAGTATGGAGTGTATAACTAGCTATAATTGGATACAAGGAAGAGAGTGAATAAATTAGCTCAATATGATGTCATGGAAGGAACAATACAACTTCGAGATAGATTGGAAAAGGAAAGTGAAAAAAAATAATGGATGAAAGATTTAAGTACATAGAATCAGATCTCAAAATAGAAGTTTACTTCTCTTGTGATTGGTAAAATTGCCATTTTTAAATATGATGTATATTTATTGGGATTTATAATACACAATGTAATTTAATCTCCAACTTATGCGCCAATTGTAACATCAAGGAAAATAACTCATCATCATCTATCTTCAAAGCTTTTACCTTAGGCCACGATGACTTTGGCAGGGAACTCCTTGGTTTGGATATTCCCTTAAAGCTTTTGTTTCTTTGGTTTAGGTTATTGGATGATTTTCACACTAGGACTTTGGTCTCTCTTCTTGGAATATCCCATTGCAATCTCCTTCCCGAATACATGCTCTTCAATTTCTCACATTACTTTGTTCAGCTCTTCATAAGACATCACATCTTTGTTTATCTTCACAGTAGGTAATTAAGGATCCTCTCTAGATCGATTTTCCAAACTATGCATTGATTCATTAGCTTTCAGGTGTCGCTATTAACTCAAGTTGATTTTTTTTCCTCTCCGGAATCAACCAATCCATCCAAGAATACTTGTGTTCTAAGAATGAAGACAATTAAACTACTCTCTTTTCTTCACTTGAAGCTTTTCATCCATCACATGCATCTTGTAAAGATTTCTCCCGAATTGATTTTTATCTATCCACGCATGAATCCTTCCATAATTATCACCTTATACATATTCACATAAGTAGTTTAATGTCGTGAGAATAGTTCATTTAGAATCTACATAATCTTTCACCTGAAATTGTCTCTAATTAAATCAATCTTGAATTCATTGAATTTTTTGCGTTTCCGAGGATCGACCATTTAGTTTCATTGAAGTGTATCAACCCTTTGTAACCAATGTCTACCAACCCTTTGCAATCAAAGTCATCTTTCTCTTGAGCATAATCTCGTTCCAATGCTTCCTCCCACAACATGACATTTCAAATGTCACAATGCCCCATCAATCCTATTGGATTTGTCCCTTTCTCAGCTTGAATTTCTTCGGAGAGCTCTAGACACACATTATCACATTGCCATGATAAAAATGTAGCACCAAGTTTCTTCAAACAATTCAACTCTTTAGCCGTTCAATTGGACTTCGGCATCAAAGATCGAATCAATCCTAATGATAATTTCTTGATTGGAGGCAATCTAATTGTCTCACATGACACTCTTGTTGAATTCTTGCACTTTTTTTACTACTTTTCTCAACTACAATTCACAAAATCTGTCATCCTAAATTGTATGATATTTACTATCTCAACTCTATTTCTACTCCTTCAAACGGATATTCTAACCCTCCTTCTCCAAAGTATGTATATTCAGACTAGAAGGCTTATCTGTATTTAGAATCCATTACTTACTCCAAATAAGATATTTTAAAAAAAGATTAAAATGTACTCAAAATTTCTAAATATGATTCTATACTTGATTTTTTAATTATTATCTGATTAGAATAGCTTAAGGCGATTGGATACGGAAACACACCATCTACCTTATGTACGCACATGAACAACATATTCCAAGATATGATGGATGACAATGTGGTAGTGTACTTGGATGATATTATTATCTACTCTCAATACAACAAGATACGAAAGATGTGCGCTAGGTTTGGAAAAGTTGTGTGATCAGCAGCTATGTCCCAAGAGGAAGAAATGCTCATTTAGAAAGCAGTTTGTTGAGTTCTTGGATTGTGTGATTTATGAGCATGGGATGCATGCTAATGTGAGAAAGGTGAAGGCTTTATTACAATAGAATGTTCCATATTTAGTTCCTCTATTTTGAGAATTTTTGGGACTAGGAGCTTATTTTGACGAGTTCATATCAAGCTATGCAAAAATCACATCAGTTTTGTATGATATATTGAAAGCTAAGATACCTTGAACATGGACATAAATTCACAAGCAAGCGTTTGATGACCTCAAGCATAGTCTATCCACATATTAGGTGTTAGCATAACCACGGTTAGGAAAACCTTTTGAGGTTCATTGTGACGCATCCATGATTACTATGGGAGGGGTATTGATCTAGCATGGTAGCCCATTAGTTTATGAATTAAAGCTCTTTGACATTGAGCAAAACTGACCTACCCATGAACATGAGTTGTTTGATATTGCTTATTGCTTAAAGAAATAACAATTCTACCTTATATAAGATCATGTGACAATGAACAGTAATAAAATTTCAGTTATTTACTTATGCATGCTCTAACAACATCAAGATCATATAACAAATTGAACGAGTTGATAGTTATAGCCTTGATAGCTGACATTCAAGCAAAGATTTGAGAAACATAATTGATTACAAGAGCACTCTATATGACACCTTAACCAAGGAGAATGAATGATTTTGATGATTTAAACAACATCTGCTCTATATTCAAGAGGGGATTTTGAGACATAAATTGTTTGTGAAACATCATGATGCTTTATTTGCTTGACATAAGGGAAGAGAGGCTACCCTGCACAAGCTGAAGCAAGTTCATATGTATTGGCCAAGGATGAAAAGATCAATACGTGATTATGTAGAAAATTATCTAATTTGAACACTCCATTCTCATGAGGCTAGATTGTTGCAGCAATTGATTGTCCATGATGGTACTTGGCAATCTTTGATCATGGATTTCATGGTAAACTTACATGAAGTTCAATGATATAATGATATCCATGAAGTGTCTAATAGATTGTCGAAACATGCTCATTATATATCCTATCATACCATTATCACTATTATTCAGGCTACAGATTTGTTCATCAAGAAGATTCACCAACATCACAATATACCCAAAAAGATAGTCTCATATAGAGATTATAGTTTTCTATCTCAATTTTGTACACATTTATTTCTACGTTTAGCCACAAGTGTTTCTGTGATAGATTTCAACTCATGGTGCAAGTCTACCACTTGAGTATTTACTACTGACAAAGCAATAACAGTAGGAGTTGCCATTCTTACCACAATATATGGTGATGCTTCTCTAGCCACCAAGCTAGAATCATCGTCTTCTAGGCTCTCCATTCGAATATCAATGCGAATAGCCTCAACCTTTCATATCTCACCTTGCTTTGAATATGAGGCTTCAAACCTCTAATGAAGCTCTTTGTCAACATTGCCACACTGGCTCCACCTCGTTTCCACTCTTTCTCAACACCATACGAAAACGTGACTTCAACTTCTCCGTTCTCTCCACGTATGACCTCACCTTCTCACTCTCTACTTGCTTCAAAAAGATGACTTCACACATCAGCTTGTCGTAACTTTTAGTCGGAAGAAAATTTTCAACAAGATTCTCCGTCAAATTGTCCCAAGTGTCTTCCTCCACATGTTCCTTCTTGTACTCATTGTACCACTTCAATGCGGAATCCTCCAAGAAGTCTAGAAAAAAATTAGCCCATTCGGGCTTCCTTCTCTCATTATTTCCTAAACATGCTCTCTTGAAGTCCCTCACAAAAGCATCTACATCCTTTTTCTCTCTACCATAAAACACCGGAAGCTCTTCCATTTCCAATTTCTTTTGTTGTTGTTATTGGAAATTTATATGGGACTTCATAATACAACACAAACAAAACTAGCTCCATTCTAGAGTAATTCATCAATGGCAAAATGAATGGAATTGGTTGGTCCAAGATTGCCATGGCTCTCTTTTCTCCTAAACACACGATGAGTCTTATTCTCATCGACATCTTCTCGATCATTCTGAAAATAATCTCCATCTTCTGTTGGAACTTGAGCCACCTAAAGATTTCAACTTTTCGGTATCCACACCGAAAAGTTGTTCCACTCTTGGATTCATCGAGAGACGATGACCCTTTTTAGTTAACATGCAACAACTTTGGGCAACATACATCAACTTTGGAAAATATGTAGCAATTTTGAATAGCGGACATACTTTGGGCAATGAAGAGCAAGTTCGAGTATTGAGAGCATTTTTGTGGGGCATGAGTGTCTAAAATGACAGTTTGGACCTTGTTCTGTGACCTCCGGGCTGACTCACACTCAGATTTATCTCCGATGGCTTTTTAGAAGCTCATCATGAATCTAGAAGGACTTGTTCCCACCTTAGGACCATGATCCTAATGCACACTCTTACACAAACTCTCAAATTCCAAACTTCATGATGCAAATTCTCACAAAGAGTAAGATATCACTCAAAAGGAAGAGATACTTTGATGATCAAAAGTCTTCATTGAATCAAGGCTCCAACCTTAACATGGCTTCTAAAAACCAAACTTCCCGAAATAAAGTCTCTTCGAAACTAAGATCACAAAACTAACTTGAGAGGTGCTTCTCAACCTCTCTATTTATACTTCTTACCTTAGTGACTGTAAATAACCATCATGTAATCTTCTCTTAACAAGTTTAATCGAGATAAAGATCACAAAGCCCAATGAAAAGGTTACATGGCAACATGCAATTGATCCACTTGGATCTTCTAGAAGCCCAACTACTCTCTAATTGACTTTAGTGTACCAAGTCAATCTCCCTCCTAGATTTAAGGGTCATCACCAAGTCGAACCAATGAAAACAGTCCAAGTGAAGGAAAATCAAGATACCCATGTGATAGGATATGTTCTTTGATTCATACTAAACAACAAAATGGTAGTTCTCATCTACCACACCAAAAGTTACTCTATATTTTTCTCCAACTTAACCATAACTAGCTAAACATAGTCATGACTAAGATAAACTTAGGCACAATTTAGATATACTTATATTTTATCCTATACCTATAATCCTGGGTCTTACATTTACCCCCGAATCAAGATTTCACTCCGTCTTCGGAGTGAAAGAATATGATCATTGATGAAATGGCTTCAACTTATTGTGATTCACCCGGTCAAAATGTTCGCAAGTCCATCAAATTGTAAGTAAAGTTTCCTCACACTTTGTAAACTATGAAAGGATCAAAGTAATTTGGAAGAAATTTCTATCTTGCTCTCTTATATCTAATGGAGTCCTAAAGCATTACCCAATCACCTTCTTTGAAAACCTTCATCTTCATCGTCCCAAGTCGTTTATTGTAATACTTCTTCTGCAATTGTTGAGCCCGCTCCACACATACCATGGCCACAGCTCGGGCCTCCTCCAACTCCAGCAGTTGTTGACATCTTGATTTGATAGCTTCTGCTGCATTCGTCCTCTTTAACTTCCGTTGGATAATTAAGAAGGTTGTCAAATCAAATTGAATTGGAAGTTTTGACTCGACATCATATACCATACAAAAAGGTGAGTACCCTGTTGATGTCTTCCAAGTTGTCCGATACTCCCACAAGATAGCATGTAGCCTCTTGTCCCAATTTTGCTTACTCCCGTCCATGTCTGCATCCTTGGCCAACGTCATGCAAAGTGTATAGTTAGTTTGCCTTGTCATCCCGTTAGCATTGGATTTGTAAGAAGTAGTCACCCGTGCCTTGATGGAGAAATGATCTAACATGGCTTTTATAATGCTTCCAACAAACTTACCACCTCTGTAGGAGCATAGTTCTTAGGATAAGTTGGAATTTTTTTTGGTTTTTGTTAATAAAGAGCTATATTCAAGATCTGATGTGGATATTTGTCTAAATATATGATAGTTAGTTACATATGAATACCACTAATGAGTTCACTCGAGTGAGTCAAGAGTAAATTAGGTTGCGCAATCGGTCGGCGGATTGAAGAAGCGTCGAGCAAGTAGATCGATGACAAGAACTTGCAAAATCACTTCGGCATGAGAGTAAAGTAGCTGCAATGTCGAAGCGTCGAACTGTGAGAATACCAGCAAGATAAAGTGCGACCATGGGGAGAATTTGAGCGCTTATTTTGATGGCAGATTAGACTCCGGCGGAGTTGTTGAGATTGAAGAACTTAGGCGGCGCGTTTCTGTCATGGCAATGGACTTATGTGTGTAACACTGAAGCAATGACTCCGGAATGACTTCCAAGATGAGAGATGCTCTTCTCAAGACCTCTCCTTGCTTTATATACTGTAGGACTAGAGGAGTCCGAAATCCAAACTATGCCACATGGCTAACATGCGTAGTTTGCATGTTTTGTTATCTTATCCTAACCAATTCCTAACATACGTCTAGCACACAATCTGATCCACCAATGCATAGTAGCCACCTCGTCATTTACCCTTTTACTTTTTGGATAGTGCACACCACTATCTTGTCTTTTTGTGATTTAGTGACCACTCTACGTTTTGGCTAAACTAACTATGACTAACCAAGATTGGTTACAAACCTCCCCCATTTAAAATTATAGCGTCCCTCGTTGCAAGAAGACTCAAAGTCTCTACAAGTATCTTGGCATTTGTAAGATTTGCCAATGGTTCCCAAGTAGCTTCATAAAGTGGATAACCTTTCCATTGGACTAGATATTTCACTTTGGTGTTCCCCTGCCCTCTTGTCCGTTTCTTGAGGGTTCTCTCAACCTCATATTCCTCTACACCATCAATCATGGCTGGTAAAGGAGGAGGTTGATGTGGGTTGCCAAAGGAAGGAGATCGTGGGGTATACTTCCTCAAGAGAGACACATGAAAAACGGGATGTATTTTCATGTGTGTTAGCAACTCTAACTTGTAGGCAACTTCTCCAATCCGTTGGACAATTAAGAAAGGTCAATAAACCGTGGGTGAACTTTCAGACCCCTATTAATGACAAATTGGTAGTAGACAACCACACCCGATCGCCTTTTGAAACTCCACATGTCGTCGATGAGCATCGGCATATTGTTTTTTGCTGATTTTGGGCAATGGCTAATTTGTGCTTTGCATGGTATACTCCTCGTTGGACTCGTGCCACAAACTTCGTTCATTGTTTCAACTTGGGTTGATGGTTCGCATGTGACCTACACTCACCAAGCTAGATGGTGTGATAGGGTGTTCTCCATACATCAAGAAGAAAGGGCTGACTTTTGTGGATGCATTGATTGAGTTATTATAAGCAAACTCAATCAAGGGTAAAAGTGCATCCCAACCGTCTTGCTCTTCCAAAGTGAAAGCTCTAAGCATGTCCTCAATAGTCCTATTTGCTCTTTCAGTTTGCCCATCTGTTTGAGGATGATAAGTTGTGGACATGGCTACTTTTGTTTTGAATAACCCAAATAGGGTTTTCCAAAACATGCTAGTAAATTGAGTGCCCCTATCGGTGATGAGCACTCTAGCTAAGCCATGCATGTTGAGCAAAAACTGCATCCATATAAATTCGAGCAAGTTCGGTGAATGCTTGTCTTTGTTGTGGGCCTAATATGGATCATCTTGCTCAATTTATCCACAAAAACGACTATTGAATCATAACCGTGTAGGCGTCATTGGTAACTCACATACAATGTCCATCTTGGACGTGCTCCCATCTTCTAGTCGATGTTGGTAGAGGTTGTAGTAGACCTACTGGTTTTTGATTGCTAGCCTTATTTTGTTGACAAGCCACACAACTTGAACATAGGCGGTGATGTCCTCTCTTAGTTTTGGCCAAAAGTATACCCTTTGGGGCCTTCAATGGTCTTCTCCACTCCTACATGGCCCTTAATAGGTGAATCATGTGCCTCCTCTAACTGCTTGTTATGCGAAGGGCAACATCGAGGGTATCTAGATCTTTCCCTTGTAGAACGCCAATCCCGTTCCAAATGTGCTCGACCTTTGAAGGGCTTGTGCAATCTCCTCATCCTCCTTGGTAGCTCGATTCGGGTTCTCCCACCATTCGAGTGAATCTTCACCTCCGTGATGTGATTAATGCATGGCATTCGTGTCAATGCATCGGCAAAGCCGCTTCTTCCCCTCCACATACACGATCTTCATGTTGAAGCTTATTTGTCGCCATTCGACCTTAACGAATCTGCCGCTTGGAGATCCTTTTGAGTTTCTAAATAAACCAAAGGCTTGTGGTGCATCTCAACCACAAACTCCTTATCTCCGAGATAGTGCTTCCAATGTTTAGTAGCCAAAACAATGGCTAACTCCTCCCTCTACGTGGTATGATAATTTTGCTCCGCCGGCAAAAGTTTACGTGAAAAGAAAGCAATTGGGTGCCATCCATCTTTCCACTCTGTTGTAACACTCCTCCAAGCCGCCACACCGATGCATCCGTAGCAAGTTTTGTTGGTCTACCGGGTTCATACCATTTAAGGATTGGTGCATGTAGGCGCATCTTTCAAAGCCTGAAATGCAATCTCTTGGTGTACCCCATTACCATTTTGCCCCTTGGCCTAAGAGACTTGTTAAAGCTTGAGCAATACGAGCAAAGCTTCCACAAACCTTCTATAAAAGCCGGTTAAACCCAAAAAACTACGCGGTTGAGTCCGATTCTCGGGGCAATCAATTTTGAATGGCTTCCACGTTGTCACTCATGACTTGGATGCCATCAGCGCTAACTCTATGGCCTAAGTAATCTACTTCGTTTTTGCCAAACTCACATTTTGACATCTTAGCATAGAGCTTATTTTCTCTCAACACTTGGAGTACTTTCGTAGATGTTTTTGATGATCTTGTAAGGACTTGCTATATATCAAGATATCATCTAAAAACACAATCATCGATTTATCCGGATATTTCTGAAAAATATCATTCATCAATCCCATGAATGTGGCAGGAGCATTGGTTAAACCAAATGGCATAACTAGATACTCAAAATGACCATATCTAGTTCTAAAAGGCGTCTTTTGTATGTCTTCATACGCCACTACGATCTGATTGTATCCGCTTCTAAGATCAAGATTGGTGAAATACTTAGCTCCATGAAGTTGATCAAACAAGTCATCCATTCGCGGTAATGGATACTTGTTTTTCACCGTTGTTGATTTAGAGCACACGATAGTCCATGCACATCCGCATGGAGCCGTCCTTCTTCTTCACGAACAATCTTGGAGCTCCATATGGTGACACACTAGGTTGGATAAACCCTTTCTCCAACAACTCTTCCAATTGTGCCTTGCATTCCTCCACTCGTTCGGTGCAAGTCGATAGGGACTTTTACAAGGAGGTGAACTTCTTGGTAAGATCTCTATCTTGTGATCCACTCTCCTTCTTGGTGGTAAGCACGGAGGCAAATCATCGGAAAAACATCTTGAAACTTCGTTCAAGATACAAGTTAACTCCTCATGTATAAAAGATTGCTCTTTTGGAGCGCTTACATCTCTTATTAGGCCCAAAAAACATACATCTTTGTGACTGATAGCGGTTCTTCCTATCACATAGAGAGGTAACATCGAATTACAAAATAACAAGATAACAAAACATGCATGTTTTGTTATCTTATCTTCAATTCTAACAGGGCGTCTAGCACACAATCGATCCACCAATGCATGGTAGCCATATAGTCATTTACCCTTTTACTTTTGGATAGTGCACACCACTATCTTGTCTTTTTGTGATCTAGTGACCACTCTACGTTTTGGCTAAACTAACTATGACTAACCAAGATTGGTTACAATGTGTGCTCGGAGCTATGTGATGAAGTGCGGCGAGGGAAAGCAATCGCCAGCAATCGGGAGTAGAGCTCAGCCAGAGAAGTGGGATCTTAAAGGCGAGGGCAAAAGGCGTTGAAATTTACTTACGAGGAGGACAAAGGTGGAGTTGATTGGGAAGGATTAGCAATGTACACGGCCTTCACGTTCAATGAACGAAAGTGTTTCAATCCCAAAGAGAGGAAGGGGACGAATGGTTACAAGATCGACCTGATCAAAGATGTATTTAGAAGAAAGGTTACTTTTACAATTGTTCTCGCCTCAGCACACAACGTATGTCAGCATGCACGAAGTCCGGATTGTGGAAGGGTTCATAGGCGGAACCATTTGGGTGAACTAGGGAGAAATCTTCGCTAGGAATGTACAAGTGATGGCCACCAAGATGAGAGAAGATGATAAGACTGTGGTCTATCTCTCGTCCTTCTTGGTACACTTGTATGCAAAGATGAAGTGGCTGACTCCCATGAAACGGCAACTATACTGATTTGAATCCGAGCTTTCAGACCTCGACATAGACATTGACGACGCCAGCAGTGGATCTACAAGCAGCTTGGGAATTAGCGCGCCACCCGAACCACGATGAACCGGAGAAGTCAGGCTAGCCACGCATAGTAAGCTTGATTCGGATTCGGATATGGAAGTGATTGGCACCGCTCGGAAGAGGAAGATAGTAGTAGAAGAAGATAGTACTCCTCGCGCCTCGACGGTCAAGAAAGGGGAGTTAGGAAAGAAGAAAGTGGAGGAAGTAGCACTCCCTAAGCTATCTCGACCGAAGGTGAAAGCAACGAAGGAGATTGCTAAGCCTATGGCCTCTGTTTTGCAGATGTCTCAGAAGCTGGAAGCGGTGGTGGTCCCGATGTTGTTAGAGTTGAATAAAATTGGACCGATGTACATGTCAGGGTGGGATCCTCAAGTAGACAGATACATAAACTTGGTCCAGATGATGAAACTGCTCGCTACGGGGAAAAAAGAACCCGGCATCATCCTTTGTTCAGGAATAAACGGAGAATGTGGACAAGTTGTCCAAGCAGAAGACCGAATTGGAACAGAAGGTTCAGGAGGCGAAGATGGCATACGAAGAGATTTGCTGTATTCGGGGCACAGAAATCCACTTTGTGGAGAAGGATAACTCGCATCTTCGGGAGACCGTGTAGGACCTAAAGAGGCGATTTACTCATGTGGATATGGAGGCACCTGCGAAGTTGGAGACCCTTGCCAATATGTGTGCATAACATCTGTTCACTCGGTGTGATAGAGTAGAGACGCAACGGTTGGAGCAGTTGGTGGCCCCAATGGAGAATCCGAGAGATTCGAAGGATCGAAGGAAGGAGATGTACAAAGCCTTGGGTCGAGATTTCCACGAAGCCATGGCTTTTCATCGACGGGAGATCTCAGCCGATGTACATGAGATGCAGTTAGGAATCGACGTCTTCACGCAAGCAGCGGAGGTGCGATCGAGCGGCTTAGATAGGTAGAGAATACTTAGGAGAGAGCGATCTGTGTAGGTAGCGGTTAGGAGTAGAAGTTAGGAAATTCATTATAAATACTCATAGGAATAAAGTGGTGGGATTTTCTTTCATTGCAAGTGTTCAATTGATTGAGCCGCAATCATAGTCAGGATAGAACGAGCTTCAGAAAGCTGGTGTGATTATTGTGCTGTTGGCCTCGATTGGTGTCTGATGCCTGCAAAGATATCGAGATGTTCGCCCAAGAGCCATCATTGTGTAGAATTATCCATAAACCTTTTGCTGAGAGCATCGCCTCGACTCCAGCTTGTAATGAAGAAATCCCCATCATTTAGTAAACGGTGATTGCACCGATTCAAGGAACGATTGTGCATTGATGTCACTTGTGTGCGTGTGTCTTTGTTTGCATGAGAATGTTGTTATCGGTGGAATAAGAATTGTGACAATTTTGCCACCACACTCTTCGGACTATGAGGTCCAAAGTTCCTATAGATGTCTACACTCACATTCACTTCCCTAAAAGCTTATTTGGATCCCTTATTCCCTTGGGAACGAAGCATAAGACTACTGTTCTGCTCATATTCAGATTACTGTGTCATTACATACATCTGTGTTGCCAAAGCAGTTCAATTTTGTTCACCAGCCCACATCCCCGCATACTTGAGAGCACTAAGCTTATTTGGGAAAAGAGAGTGAGGGTCAACGTTGGGTTGTATAAGCCCCAAATTCTGTGAGGGATAAATCCCCATCATCTTTTTTGCTGCATCTTCGACCATGCATGACGGAATGACGTATCAACGTTGAGCTATCAGAGCAGGAGCCTTCTCTTGTGCAGTCCAAACTGACGGAAGAAGAGATGAATACCCCTGAATTCACTGCCAGAGGATGGCGTGCAACTACCCGTGAAGAATTCAGAAGAAAGGAAAATGAGCAAGGGTGGATCCGACCTTTGGGCCGTAGAAGGAAGAAGGCCCATGCAGATCCTAATCTGGTAACGAACGTGGTAGGCCACATCCAGCCAAGATTTCGGAGGAGTGAAGTTTTTGCGTCTAGGGGAAGAAGTCAAACCAGCAGTCCCGAATGTCTAGAGACTCGGCATGAAGAAAGCAGCTCAAATTTTTTGGAGGGACCCTTGAGCCCAAGCACAGACATCTCCACCAGAGCGATAACGCCTTCGGGTGACGAAGCTAGCGACGAGGGTGAGCGGTGGTCGGCGTTTCAAGAAGGACCCAAAGCTCAATACCAATCTTGAGCCTCGATTCCGAATCCTTCATCAAGAGGAAAGGGAAAGACGACCGTCACCCATGGCGGCCCCTATTACCAAGCAGCAGTACCCCAAGTTTAAGGGTACGACCGATGAAGATGATGCCGACTCTTACATTTGGACGTTCGAGGCCATTTCCACGGCCAACAAGGAGCAGGACCCCATCGACATGAGGAGAATCTTCCCTGGCCTCCTTCGCAAAGGGGCCAAGGTTTGGATGAACAATCAGGAAGAGAACCATGTGGGAGAAATCACCACATGGAAGGGACTCTAAGGTCGCTTCTTGGCTCGGTTCAGGGAGATGGGGTACCACAAGGTCCTCCTACAAAGATTGGGGGCAATTCGACGAGGGATAATTTGACGAGTCTCTAGTGCATCACAAAATATAACCAATTTGGCCATCAATTGATGGCCAAATTGGTTATATTTTATGGGAGCAACAAGTGATCAATGTCACTCGGGACATGTGAATGGGGAAGGTATTCAAACCCAATCCAATTGATATAGATGATGAAGATTGGAACGACATACAAAATCAAGCAGTGAACAATGTGGTGTTTGATCTCAAGCCCAACATATCCAAACAAGTGGAAGATACTATGAACAACTTGTTTGTAGTTCTGCATGCAAAATACAAACACATGGAGCTCTCAAATCGGCTATACACTTCACTAAAACTAATGAACTTCAAGATGACACAAGGTACAAAATTCCAATACCATGTTGTTGCATTCAATGATTTTTTTATGAACTTGGATAATTTTGGAAAAGATCTTAGTGATGAATGCAATACAATTCAACTTTTGAGTTTCTTGCCGGCATCATATCAATCCATGTCATGTGTATTAATTCATCATGACAAAGAAACAATCACATACATCAAGGTTGTGAATGCATTGTTGACTAAAGATATGTAACAAAAATTATTGTTGTCTTTCCATCCTATTACCTCATCATCCACGGTTTTGAATGTTACTTGTTACAACTAAATTAAGTATCCAAAGTAGTTTAACTAGTACTTTATATTCATTTCCAAGGGAATAAGGTACTCGAATAATCTAATCCGAAGGGGAAAAGCAAGTTAAGACATTTTTAGATTACTCTAGACCTCGGAGTCCAAAGAGTATTATGAATATTAGATCAAATATCCCTCAATTTGACAAAGTTTCTAAATATCCATCAATTAGATTGAATACATGAAAGATTACAATTCAAAAAGCAATTCATTTTATTGATGGGAAGAATGTCTCCTTTACAAGCTGACTGGATCGATACAAATATCTGTGAAGCTATCCAGGTTTTCGTCCATGTATTATCATCCGCACTAGTCCATCCATAAGTATTTCATCGAGTTTTTACCTCGATCAAGCTATCTATACGTGTCCCAACATCAGCTTCTCAAGCCTCCATTTTATCCTTACACTTTTGGTTCACAAAGAACACTTGCAAGAAAAAGATGCCATTACACTGAAATTACTCCTATTTATACATAGTACTAACACCTATTGCTAAATATTGACTACACGGATTGTTATCTCCTACTCCCTTAGGAATTCTATATACTTCAATATTGCATCTCCACCTCTCTGGTGAATGTGTCAATTCCTAAATGCATCTCTTGGACATCCATAGCGATTTCCTGTTGATGAAGTTGCATGGATTCTAGGAACTCTTGACCCAAAGCCTTGTACATTTCCTTTCTCTTTTTCTTGATATCTCTAGGATTCTCCATCGCTACCATCAATTTCTCCAATCGATGCAACTCTTCTTTATCACACTAGGAAAAAAGGTGTTGGACACACCTGTTGGCAAGGGACTCCATGGAGCTAATCCTTCCACATCCACTTGATTTAGACGCCTCTTCAATTTTTTCAAAGTCTCCCAAAGTTGCAAATTCTCCTTCTTCATAAACCGGATTTCGGTTCCTTTAATCTTACAAATCTCAACGTAAGCTTGCTTAGACATCTGCGTTTATTTCTCCACTTTTGTTTTTTGCTTGGTTAGGTGTTCCACATTATCGGTCAGCTATAATCACATGTACTTGCTCCTACCTTCCTGTAGCAATCTGATGCATGGTTTGTATTAAATCCATATATTCATCCTCATGTGGATTCTACCCATGCATGTAACCAGATCCCATCTCATTTAACATTATGAGCATTGACACCAACACAGCTTCCAACTTTTGCTACAGATGCAGCACCAAAGACTAAGGCTCCACAATATTCTTGATTGCCTAAACCTTTGGCCTCAACGGTTGAAGAGTCACCACTTCATTTGTTCATCTAATGTCTTCATTCTCCGGAGTGAATTAATATGATGACTTTCTAACTCAAACTTTGCTTCCGCTTTTTTGGAATTTCCACAACTAATTCTAAATCCAAACCCCTCTCCTCCACATGCGCTTCTTCATAGGTTCCTCCTCTATTTGATTAGCATTTTTCAGACTCCAAGTAGAACCACTACTTCCGTCCTCATCCTCAACTTCAATATTTGATAACCGGACTCTAAACGATACAAGTGTCGCTCCTTCAAGATTAGCCACTCTATCTTCGAATACATATGTATTAAGAATGAAGAGATATAAATCACTCCTTTGTTTTTCTCTAGAAGTTAACTGGCCATTGGTTGGCCATTCTACATGAAAATTTCACACCAATTTACTCTAATAAAGTCTCTCACAAATCCTTTTACAATTTTGACTTTGTGCATACTTACATAGGTAAGTAGTGTGTTAAAACGAGAAAAATTGATTCAAAGTGATGGTCACCTTCCTCCTAAATCCATCTTTGATCAACTCAATCTTATACACATTCGTTCCTTTGCGCTCCATAGGGTTGAACCACTTGATATCATCAAAGTTGAATCCAGTGTGTAGAGTTGAACCCTCTTGATCAATGCCATCTTTCTCTTCTTCATAGTTGTGCTCTAAGACCTTTGTTCATATCTTCATATTTCACAATTTTTTATTAAATGTGCCACTTTCCCCCTATGCACTTCCTTGTACAGCTCTAGGCAAACAAAGTCCCATTATTATGACAACAATGCTCCTTCCAAGTTCTTGATTCGCAGTATTCTCCACCGGTGTTCAATCCGCCATTAGAATTAGTGGTCTTATCCACCCAATCGGCATTTTACGCATAGGCAGCAGCTTTATTCTTTTTGTTCCTGACATTTCTCTTGTCTCCTTCTTCTTCATCTCTCTCTCGCTCTATTTCTTGACATACTGTCAAGCATGTCTTCGTGTGATGCTTATGTTTTCTGCCATTCGTCCTGCTTCAAAATATTACAACTACCCTTGTGCCGCATTGCCCATGTGATCATCCTTCCTATATTCAAATTCTTATCTTAATGTCCCATATTCGCATGAATTCACATTCATATCATACTAATATAAGTATTTTATTATCCAAACAAAAAATTTAGACTACATTACTAATTCCTAGATTCATACATTACTCATGGAAGAACTCGTACCAAGTAGTTGGAGAAGGATGGGATCAATTTTAATTTTAGGTCCAAATCTGGATCTAGATCTAAGTCTATGTTTAGACCCAAATACGTGGATGGAAAGGAAATTAAGAAAAAATGTGGTAAGTATCACCACATTAGAAAGGATTATCTTGTAAGGATCATAGTAAGTCTTTAGCTCAAATGGCTATGACTTAAGATGAAGGATATTATTTTTGTACTTCAACCTACATTAGAAAGGATGAATGGATCATGGATTTAGCTTGCTTTTACCACATGTGTCACATTTGAGATTTTTTCAACACCTACACATTGGAAAATGGTCAAATCTTTATGAAAAATTATAACTATTGTGATATTGTGGGAACTAAATATGTGAAGATCCAAATGCTTGATGGAAAAATGTGCTCCTTGACAAATGTGTGGCACATTCATACTTTGTGTAAGAATCTAATTTTTATTAGAGAATTAGGTTCAAAATGGGGTATTGATGGTAGAGTTAGTGGCCGGAACCCATGTCCTCAAGAAGGGTAAGATGCAGAAGAATCTTAATATTCTGGCAAGGATAACAATACGAATCAAAGCATTTTCTATTACATCTTTGGATGAAATGTCTCTTGCATGCCCGACTCGGTCACATGAGTGAGAGTGGTCTTGTCATCGCACACAATCAAAACTTATTGCCCTAGATGAGTCAATGCAAGTTGTAGTTCTATGAGCACTATGTATTTGGCAATCAAGGAAGATATGCATTAGGCCTTAGAGTGCATAATTCTACATCTGTTTTCAAGTACGTGTGGGGATTGTCTCCTTCTCCCTCATATTTTGGAAATAAATAATATGTAAGTTTATGTATGACTACTCGAGATATGTATGGATTTATTTCATGCAAAACAAGTCTTAAGTCTTTGCCATGTTCAAACATGGAAAGCACTTGTTGAGATTCACACTGGGAGGAACTTGATATATCTATGTTCAAAAATGACGGGGAGTACACCTTAGATGAATTTGAGACACATTATCAAAAGGTAGGAATTCTTCATCATTTCCCTGTAACATATACTCATGATCATAATGGTGTTGATGAACAACTCAACCAAATATAGTTGGAATGGACAAGCAATATATTGAGTTAAGCCAAGAATAAAGTAAAATAACAAAAAAGATGGGAAGATCCCATCAAGCCATACATGGAAGAAACCAAAAATGTAACATGGAGCTACACCGCAATAGCATCACAATGGAAAATATGTCATACTACACTTAAGATATGACTATCTAGATCAAACGATCTACATACAACAAGAGTATCCGAAGAAGCATAACCTAACTAACAAGATTGCTCTCATGTGGATTGCACAAACTAGTGCTTTCTATAGAGCAATGGAAACATGTTGACTAAAATAAACTATACAATAAGCTAAAAAGAGTGATATCCATGTCGCATAGTATGGTATGCTCTCGCATAATCTCTCACGAATATGTCGAAATCGATTTCCATAGCTCCATATAACTCCAAAGCTAGAGGAACAAAGAGGTGAACTCTATGAATATCTCTATACTTGGAGACCTTGGCTGCTACCGCTCCGATCCAGATGTATAATCATTGTCACGACTTATGTAGCGGCATCTCTAATTAGGTAGGTGTGCGTATGCAGGAGCAGATACATTAGTTAGAACCGGTTGTGCAGTTAGCGCCGTTTGCGTTAGGGCTGACATCGCCGTTAGGGGTTCTAGGGCTCAAGGGGTAGAGTTCAAATTAGGGCTCCTTGGAGGGCAGTTTTTGAAGTTGAACCTTTGAGAGTGTGGCTATGATGGATAGTAGCTAGTGCAAGAAATTAGAGTCTTTGAAGTACAAAGTGAATTTGGCTTGACTCTAATCTCTCTTTTACACTATGGTTATGAGCAAAATGTCCTTGTGGACGTTTTGAGAGTAGAAAAGATTACTTCTAAAACTCAAATTGGATTTTGTGATGAGAACTATGAGTTCTTGGAGCGCTGAAGGTGTTTTGGCGAGTTTGGATTGATGGTTTTTTTGATCTGTTTGTTATTGAGTGTGCAGGGTGTTGATAGAGTGCAGCCCGTGGTGGTGATCTAGAAGTAGAGTCGATTTGAAGTTGATCTTATCGATTTTGAATTTCTGTTTTAGTGTAAATCCGAATTAGGAAATTTTGAGGGTGAAAGCACTGCTAGAAATTAACGAAGTGGGTCGATGTTTATAGTTGTCTTGGGGCATTAATTTCAGATTGGTTGAAAAGTATTTTGGACATAAGTGCTTGAAGTTCAAGATCTTGTGTTTCAAAATTTTTGGGTCGAAAATAGGAGCATCAAGGTATTAGATTATCATAAAGTGTCCGTTTGATCTGAAATTTGGTGGGGTGATAGAAGATCTAAAATTTGTCATGCGGGGGAAGAGATATCAGACCCAAGACTAACAAGACTAACATTGTTAGAACTGCAAAATTTTGATGTTTAGGGGTCTGAAATTGGAGTTGAAGATTTTCATAGTCCTGTAGAAGTTACAAACGGTGTCCGTCTACAAAAGAAATATTTGGTACAAGGTAATGCCTTTCATGGTTGGATTACCGATGTCAGATTATCGATCTGGAGAGCAGAAGACCTCCAAAATTGAGTTTTTGTGTTTTTCAATACACTTTTGAGGCTATGTTAGTTAGGGTTGGGTTGATTTGATCCCTTTGATGGATGTTTTTGAGATAGAGTATTGTTCTTTATGTTTTTTGTGATTGATATACCTCCATATCTGCTTCTTGTTTGGGCGGCACGTTTATTTGTGTTGATGTCTTGTTGTTTGGAGTGTTCGAGGTCCTGTGTGCTGCCGATAGTGAGGCTGGATTTGCGGATCAGTCAGACTATCCATGTTTCTCCCCAGTGAGATAGGACTTACGGACTTGTAGACTGGGTGAGTGCATGTGGTGATGACAGGTTTCAAGTTGCCCTTGTGTTAGCACCTTGTGATGCCTCGGGTACCTTCTGTTGCGGTTTTTGGTTCAAGTTGCTGTTTCTGGTTCTAGTTTGGGACCTATTTTTGTACGGTTGCGGAGGTGATACATTAGTGACATAATGGAGTTCTCTAAAGGTTCCGGAGGAGAGACTGCTCGGGATAACATTGGGTGCACCCGTTGCAGAGTGCGGTACCAACCTTGGCCTTTGAGGTTCATAGAGTGACGGAGCTGAGCTTGGTGATATCTTGGAGTGTGTACCCACACCGTTGTTGTGGGATATGGACGATATCTATGGGGCCACCAAGGGTCTCCGACGATATTCGGGTACAGTTGGCACTATTGAGTTAGATGACTTCAACCAGGAGTTTGACTCATGGTGTGATTTACAGCGGATGCGTAACTCTACATTGTTCAGTCCATTTATGGCTTGGAAGGGATTACTCCAGCATTTGGAGGTATGCATATGGATGATTATCATGCGTTGTGAACGCGTGGAGGAGATAGAGTTCTAGAATGGAAGGTGTTTATATGTTTTTTTTTTGTGTTGTGACATGTACTTGAGGAGTAGCGGAGTTACATATCATATACATGGTTAAAGAAGGTGATGGATTGTTCTAAGACTCTTTACGTGAGTGGTTTGCTTATACGGACGGTGATTATATGTGTGTGCTGCGACAGGTACTTGGAGGAGGAGCGTAGTACAGATCGTATGCATGGTTAAAGAAGGTGATGGATCGTCTGACTATTTTTAAGGTACACCTTCGTAATTGGGTGTTATTTATACCCAAGTGATTTCTCGGGCCAAAGAAAGGAAGGCCCCAGCGAAGAAGATGGGGGCGGGAAATAAAACAAAGCCCGGAATTGTAGCCCCCCTCGCGGCTGTTCAGACCAATTGTGGAGACGTTCTGCATAAATGATCACCTGATTCCCCCGTTGTTCCTGCTGATGCGAGTCCATAGCCGGATAGATTGGATTTTGTTCCAGCTCCGTCCCGTCCCGTCTCGTCCCCTTCTCTTCGCTTGGGTTCGCGATAATGGGCGTCGTCTGTTTGTTCTGGAGACTTAGCTCGCTCCACACATGCACTCGACCTGCCATCCATGGGACACGAAAAACAGAGAGCAGCACGTTAACGCTGCACCTGATAGCGGTTCGGACGGCTCCCTCCCGATCCCGAGCCCTCGTCGACGGGTCTTTGTCCGCGTCTCTTAGACCCCAAGTTCCCAACCCCACCGCGCCCCCAGGCCAGGCTCGACCGTCCGAGCTCTGCTAATAAGCACATGGCCGCTAGTGGCGCAAACACATGCTCCAGCCAGCAGCCGGGATTGAGAAATGGGAATGGGTCGCAAACTCCTGGAAGATTCTGCAGAATCGGCCGTTGGGGAAGGAGGCGAAACGCGGTCGGGTCCCGAGGCCGGTCACTGCTGCTAATTCTGCGGTTCCTTACTTACTCGGCAGTGCATGCACCTGTATTTGTGAGGACGGTCTCAATCCAAGGGGATGGATGGCATAGATCATAGACGAAGCCAAGGGAGGGGAAGGTCAGTGGGGGCAGTGACTGGGGCTGATGCCGAGCAGTGGCAAAGCACGAGAAGTAGCGGGTGTAGTTTGGGACTCGTTGTATCCCGACCAGTAGAGCACTAAGCAGTACACGAGGTGAGGGCGACATGAGCCAAGCAAAGCGGAGTTAGCCAACAAGCGCGAGGAGCAGCAGCATGCTATCGCGAGCCCAATGTAATTAGTGGCAGTCAAAGCATATTTCTTGGTTTCGTAATCCTGGTAGAAGTTCCGGGAGCAGCAGCAGCAGTGCCATAGGGATCCTCGAAGGGAACGGAAGCATAGCAGAGCAGAGGAGAGTAAGGCAAGACACGGCAGGAGAGAGAGAGAGAGAGGAGAGAGAGAGAGAGTGTGGGTGTGTGTGTGCCTGAGTGGAAGAGTGAGCGAGTGACTGAGAGTGACTGGACTGTGTGATTGAGCACGCAAACACGCAAACACGCACGCGCGCTCTCTCGCAGGATTTGTACTAGGAGTTGGGGCTTTGGGCTGAAGCGTCGCAGTGGTAGCCAGTGTCTCCGTCGTTCCCGCCTCACCTTTCTTCATATCGAACAGAAACACTTTCCTGAGCGATTCCGGTGTATGACAGGATCTGGTCATTCGTCATCAGGCAGCATGCTTCATCTCATTTCCATAGGTTTCTTCTCCACGCTATGTCTGCCCGCTCTTTTATCCATGTTCCGTGTGACAGTAAGCGATTGCAACTTCGTTCATTGAAAATCTCTTGACTGCCGGCCATTGTTCCTGGATGCCAGCGGCAGAGGACTGATGTGGTGAGGATTGACGATTGACGATTGTGGAGAAGTGCGAGTGCCAAAATGAGAAGGTTTCGAAATCCATCTGACGTGTTTCGGTGTGAAACGTAGGATAGACGCGAGAGAAGACCTCTGCGGTCAACCCTCGAATGGGAACTTACATGCATTTAATCTCAGATGGTCTTTACCTCCATCCCTCTGCCGCCTTTAGTTGATACTTTACCTAAATTTTGAAGCCAATACATACACTGTCGCTGTGAAAGTCTGTTTGTAATTGTTGAGACCACTTAGAACATTCCGAGCAGGACTAAAAAAAGATTCTGCTTCGGCCGTGTCGTCGTCAGGACTGCAAATATTCTAGTCGGGATATAGTGGTGTGCAATGCTGTGCGTCACAATGCAGCTGGTGAATTTGGAACCGTGTGGATGATTTCTGACGCCATGGACGGGACTGGCTCTTTTATAGCAGACAAATGCTGCGCTCTCACTTGCAACAGCCGAGGATTCCTGTAGTTTCAATCATTACAGCAGAAGAATCCTGAACTTTCACTCGAGCAAACCTTTCAATTTTCGTTTAGCGGTACCCAATATGATCATCATTTCTGTTGATATCCTTAGCTGGGTAGATCTCATAACCCGGTACGAGGATTGTGAGGATAATACTTCTGCACTTGACGATGAAGCTCCTAGAACAAACATCGCTATGAATCGAAAGACGTAAGAAGTGCATCATAACAAATACATGCTAGGACCCTCAGCACTCGATATCTCGCGACTCTCAGTTTCTTGGTGCTGAGATGAGATGGCATTTGATATCTCTACCAACCGTGACATCTGGAAGAGAGAAGTGAAAGTTCCAGTCAGGAATCAAGGAAATCTTGCCACAACCTCTCGTGCTTGTTGTAACAGTGCAGTTTTGTTTCTTGTAGTTGCCAATTGTTCTCATCGGCACAACAGCTATCACTATTCACCTTTCTTTCTTGGATTGTGGGGAACTAGGGTTTGGCTTCTTGTTTTCTCTCACATGTTACCATTGCGTGCACACGATCGCCCGTGTTGAGATAGTTGCTGATTCGCTTTGTCATTTTCCTGATGATGGTGGCTGGCAGGTGCATCCCACTACTGTGAGAAGGTGAGATCCTCCAACTTGGATGGCTTGCAGTAGACCAGTCAGAAACATCTCGCCAGTGAAAGTTTTTACTTTGTCAGCCGACTAAGTGACTTTTGAGAACAAGAAAGCGGATTAAAATATGGAATCAGGACTGTGAACAGTAGATTGCGTAAACACTTCTGATTTCATGCTTCTTGGAATAATTGAACACGCTAAGCATAAATAACCATTTTGGGTGCAGGCAAGATGGGCTCTGGACAGGGCAGCAGTTGTTTATCGGGAATCCAAACACGTTGTCTTGTTACACATGTTCTTCACCAGGTGGGGCCTTGCAGTAGCAGTGTCATATTTCTACCATTGGAGTTCGTACAACCAGCTCCGGATAGGATAAACTTATTTTCGAACATCTCACTCAATGCAGGGGGCTTGGTGCTGGGACAAGCTGTCCGAAGTTAGTCATGGGCCGTCATTCAGAACAAGTGGTACTCCAAGAATCCCCAGACATTCTGCGCTTTGCAGAGAAGAACATCAAACGAGAAGAAGATCGACTTTATCCGTCAGATCCTGAGATGCTTAGGGCGGTGCAAGCTTGGGGTGAGTTCACCAGTTAGTAGTTTGTGATTGTTGTTCACTCGGGAGCTTTTGCTTAGTTGTCAAGAAAGATGAATTGGGTCAGCATTTGATTGGAAGAGCAGAGAAGAACTGGGAGTAGAACATTTTTTCCGGATTCTTTTCCCAGCGTGAAGCAAAGTATCAGCTGTAGTACCACTTCAATAATTTTCCCAGTTTTGAATTTCTCAGTTCCTCTGCGTAGTCTTCTTTACTTGACTTCTTTGCTTTTGCAGAGACCAAGTTTGGCAAGAAGCTAGGGCCACATGTTCGTCGTTGGGTTTACTGCTATCTGATATTTGATAAGTGCAGCTACCGTATGCTCACTCAAGGTTTGGAACCTTTATTCCAGTGTAGAACATAGTGATATTTTCTGTTGACCGCCAACTGAGTCAGTTTGAAGACCATGAAGACTTGTAGGGTGCAGCGACTGTTTGTAGTTGTCATGCTAAATTTTCTGGTTGGACTGGACTTTTTACGCTTGTGTGATAACTGATAGCCATTGTAGCTATATTCATCTTCCTCTCTTGAAGGTTTACATCTGATGTGTTCTTTTCGTGTCATGATTGGTACTTGTTGAGTTGCGACTAGGACACCCGATATTTAATGGTGATCAAATGATAAATTTCAGGAACTCCATTGTGGGAGAGGATTGTTGCTTGGTTTTTCATGCCATTTTTGCGGAGAGTGGTATATGGTGCCCTTTACTGCAATAAACCTGATGCGAAGGAGAATTCTTTGAAAGTGATCCAGGAACTCTATCAGGAGGTAATTTTACTCATTTTCTTACTATTGTGGAAATGGATAACGTTGTGTATCAATCATAATCCCGCCCCCATGATTAAATGTACATAATATTGCTATATATTTGGATATCAATGTAAATTTACGAAAAGATTTGCTTGTGAGTAGTGGATTGTGTGTGTCATCAATAATGAGTACAAATCGCGCTAGCGGAAATACACTGCCGTAACGGTTGTGGAGTCTCTTACTCTGCTTCATTGGGATAAGTGTCATAGCTCGAGGATTGAATCGTATCTGAACCAAGTTTAACTCGAGCGAGTATCTGGGAGGTGTATGGA
Organism: Marchantia paleacea; assembly: GCA_014180765.2. Lineage (NCBI taxonomy): Eukaryota > Viridiplantae > Streptophyta > Marchantiopsida > Marchantiales > Marchantiaceae > Marchantia > Marchantia paleacea. The sequence goes on from MUAA02000121.1 coordinate 501,765, forward strand.
GCAACTGATGCTGGGTATTAAATGTAAACGCGTAATTAGCTTGGGTCGAGAAGCATCTGAGACATGGACATGTAGTCCTTGGAAAGGAGATTGTTATATACTCGAAATGGGCGTCGTGTTTCTATCTGGTTAGAGTAATCGTGTAGAGAAGGGCGAGAGGCTTATGGACCGAAGTTTTCACAGCAAGTATTGGAGTGGGCGTCTTGGAGGCCTTAGCATCGGGATGGATTCACTTAGTGACTACGGGAATGGACCTCTCTTAGTGAATGGAAGCTTGATACGTAAAGTCTCCAAGACTGTAAGAGTGACCACCACAGTACTTATCAGGCGTCAGGAACCTTCCTGGTTTGCCATAGTTAACATTCTCCCTTCAACTGATGCAGCTACATGTTGGGGATGCGCACGACGGTGGGTTGTCTGGCAGTTTTTGAATTGAGTATTATTATGAGTTCTTACTCAGTAAACATATTCCGAAAGCAGATGAAGGATAGGACGCAGTTGAGCAGGGACGAAAGCTAACATTTGTCTTTTCAGATTTAACATTAGTGCTACGCGGATCAGAGCGGAATGATGTTATGGAATCATCAAGGCAATGATAGTAACCGCAAATTTACCTTTTATGTTGTGCAAATGCTGCTCCAACCGCTGACTTGTGTACAATGCTATGGTCATGGTCGCTCCTTACTTTTCCTTCTCCCGATTTAGTCAAGTTCTGGGTCCACGCTGCTTGCGATTACGATTTGGTAATGTGTTTTGACTTTATTTCTACCAGTTTCTGGACTTTGCAGACAGTCCTTTATCATAGATAGATTATTTACTACGCCTTACTTTCTCGATACTATGCCCTGGGTGTGAGACAGTGAAAGGAATCTTGGGCGATATCTCTTCCTGTTGAGCTTGCCTTGAAAAGATTGGTTATCCTGTTGTTTTCTACGACCGTAGTGTTCCTGGATCATAGAAACTTTCCCGAGAAGCTCATAAGGTTCATCTATATGGTTCGTTTCTACTTCAAGTATAGCCTCAGGTGATTATCCAAGGTCAAGAACATAGTCGCAGCAACGACCATGTTTGTAGTTCGAATTGGAATTGTCAGAAAATTTGCTTCCGTTGCCTATAGAAGGGCAAGAGTTCAATGTTCTATCTTTTCTCTAGTTCAACTGACTAAGACCTTCAGTTTGTAGTAATGGTACCCTTTGTAGACTTGCTACGAAAGCTTTTCGTTGTCTGCATATATCTAGTTGTATTGCAACGTTTGCCTTTTCTCTTTTTGTCAAGCTCTGAATGAGCATATGAACAATACCCTTGGTTCTCATTAGTCGATTCCTTGCAGGGCTCATGTGTTTAGTGCTTATTAACGAAAGGTCTTCTTTGCACGAAGATAATAGGCCAATTTGTAATGTATTTACATTGAATCTGCATTTTTGGTGATTGTTGCGTTGTCACAATTTCGGGTAACCCGTGGGGACATGGACATACTCAGGGACATAAGTCCATGAGTATGTACATATAGTCGACTATATCATTTTCTCGTTGAAAGACCTAACGCAATTGATGGTTAATTTTGTCAGGTTGAGGAGGCTTTATCCGACGGTAGACCTTACCTTTGTGGAAACAGGTTCACAGCAGCAGATTTGACATTCGCTGCTCTTTCTGGGCCTATTATCTGCCCCCCAAAGTATGATTCTATCAGCCTCACAGTTCAGAGGCCTCATTGAAGTCTCTTTCCTTCCTTTTTAAGTTCTCCGATGTGTTTGCTCTGGTACAAGGTCCACAAGCTTAGGTCGCTTTGATCCACGTTTGGCAGGTATGGTGCTTGGGCACCAGCGTTTGAAGAAATTCCAGCAGAAATGGCACAGATTCAATTAGCTCTCAGGAAATCGCCTGCAGGCCAAGTGAGTAGAATTCTATTCTTCTTTGCAATTCTAGGACATCTGCTTTCCCAAACGCAGTATTTGTGTCTAAGCTTTTGGAACAGTGTAGAACTCTAAACGTACTTTATTAGGGGATCTCAAAAAGACACGTCCATGTATTACGACCAGCTGCAGGTTCTAACTCTTCGAACACCCTTTTTTTTTTCTTGCAGCATGTTATCAATGTGTACGAGAAGCAGCGATTTGTAGTTGTAGAATAAGTGGGATAGTACATTGAGAACCGGGACTGAGAATGATGAGACAAACTGCCATCCTGGAGTGAGTTTCACAATCAGGTAGCTGACAAGGATTGCGAGGCAGTGGAACTTATCAGCTGTGAAAATACCCGGTCGATAAAATCATAGTCCAGCGTGTGAATACTGAGTTGCCGTACTAGCTTTTATTATGTATTGTCTCCAGGTATTCTTGTCCACCCACATGACCTGGTGGATAAATTTATGTAACTACGGTGTTTCTAGGTTGTTAGAACTGGAAATAGAGGGGGACAATGACATAAGGAACTAGTGAAATGAGATGGGTCCTAGACCCGCCAAGGAATAGTAGGACATTCTGAGCAAAGTCTTTTTACCTTATTTGTATTTGCGAGTTGGAAATCCCTTGCCACCTTTGTTCTGGCAAAAGATCCCTCAAGTTCTTACCAGCAAGAGGTCTTTTGGGTTCCGTGAGATGTTGTGTACATTCAACTTTTTTGAAACATTCTTCGGCCTTTCTCAATGTATCAACTGTTTCTCAAAGCCTAGGTTACATTACAGTTGAAGATCGAGAATGAGTCATGAAGTCGTTATGCCTACTTTCGGACTTTGAATGGCCTAAATTCTGCTAGCAACTGAATATTAAGGCTGAATGTAACGAGCGTATCTAAGTTTGACTTGTTCTACGTGTTTTCTCGGCTTCCTCCTCTCGGCCTCTTGCCTTATTGCGAAGGCCACCAGGAGGTGTTGTACTTATTCTACCGTTGAGAAATGAATGCTAATTCTGCCATCACATGACTTGACTTGGGACTGGGTTGGTTATTAGTGTTTTCTAGTTTTAGTGATAAAAGCGTACTGGATGTTACACAAGCGAAGGTCAGATCACGTGGTCCAAACTGTCACTCGATGCGAAATCGGCTCCTCACGGTTGTACTTACAATTCTGACTAGTCGATTAGAAGAGTGAAGAAAATTGTGCTTCATCCAGGTCATACTTGTTGCAAGGCCGCTGCGATCGTAACCATCCATGAATTGTTACTTGGTCCTTTTTGTTCTCGTATGTTTTGTCGTGCAGTCCGCATTTTAAGTTAGTTCATGGGGTTAACGAAGGAGATTCATACTGCATGCAAGATGGATTTAGATCTCATGCAACCTAGCAGCAGGGTACAACTTGTAAACATCACATCTCAACCCAGTCTCCAACATATTGTATGTCACTTGTGGCATCATTGTGGAACACAGGTTTTCTCACGAAGAGCTCCAGTCTGCCCGACCAGAGGCCGCCAGAGCTACCGAGAGATGGAAACAAGGTGCGAATCTCAGATCGAAGTGAATCACGCATTTCTTATGTTACTTCGTCCTCGTGATTTCACTTCAAATTGGTTGTAAGATCCGCGTGATCACAAGAGTTGGAAAATTAGGGTTGGCTTCCTCCGTGATATTCGCGAGTGGTAGGCAGCGATTTGCGCTGTCAGTTGTCAATAAGATCATCCTGGCTCCAACCTATCGGAGGACGTAATAAGATCTTCCACTTGTGATCTTGTATTACACATGATTACAAAACATTGTTTTAAGTACTAAGATGTCACCTGGTTAGATTAGAAATCTTGTTTCAAGGGAGTCGCTTGGATGTTAGAGTTAATTGGAATAACGATGGCGGTTGTGGACATTTTGTTCAAGTGATCATCCTAAGCGTCAGATGCAGATCATCCCAATGTGGAAATTGTGGTGGTCTCTTATCTCACATCTTGTGGCATCATCTCACATGATGAGTTCCCAGCGAATGAAGAAAAGTCCACCCTTATTCCTTGGGGTTTTGTTTCTTTAATTTCCACGATGTTGTCTACATTATATTATGGGTCCTGTTGGATATAGAGAGTTATACTAGGGGGGCGTGTTGGACATAGATAGATGGCCTATAGATTTCGGAGATTTTGACCTAGGGATTTGGTTACATTGGAGGAGTCTATATAGGCCACACAAGTTAAGAGTCGGATTTAGCGAAAAGATACTTTTGATTTGGTCCAGTTGCCATGGTGTAGGATCTTGGGGCAGGCCGGGGAATATAGTAGGGCCGCGCGGGCCCTTCATTCTTTGTTTATGGCTAATTCTACTAATGAGACTATTTACTCTTTATGCTTTTATCTCTATTCATGGGCAATGAAATATCAATAGAGGTCTTGGAGTGTTATCTAGAGTGATTATTATATTTTAATACATCACTATTTGCATATTTTTTATGCACAACCCAACACTTATCATCATAGGGTATGTCAGGGATGATATATGAACATATTTGAGATTGCTTTTAGGCATATGATCCTTGTAGTGGTTCCATTAAGTTGTTATATGCGGCTGTATTAATTGTGAGAGATTAGATTTCATTGTCTATTAGTTGGGTGTTGGATGCTAGTCCGCTTCTTGCAATAGAGAAGGACACTGGGAGCATTAGACCGATTGCTATTGGGGAGATCTTATTGCATCTAGTTAGTCGTATTGTGCAACTGTAACATCGTTCACACTTCCAACAACATCTTTGTATACACAAGTTTGGAATCGTCACACCAAGAGATTGTGAGGCAGTATCATTGGGCACTATAACACTTCTAGATGTTCATCGGATTGGGTTGTCTTACATATGGACATTGGGAATGTTTTTATAGTGTCACGTGCATACATCTTTAGAGAACTTAGAGAGGCTGTGGACTTTTATTGAGACTCATTCTTTTCATATGGTCTTTTTATGATTCATATTCTTCTCTCTTCTATCATCATGGCTTTTTCAAAGAGTGAATAACCGTTATGCACTCCGCCGTTGATACTTGACAATGAGATTTGTAGGAGTAGCCTTATTTGTCATGGTTTATTATAGAGCTTTTCTATCTATTGCTTTTTCATGACTCATTATAGAGCTTGATTGTCTATTGCTTTGGCTGTGTCAGGTTGTGTGTTCCCCTCGTTAGCCGACGATACACATTGTGGGCCATGTAGACCACATTAGGCATGTGTTTGATTACTTGACTATTGAGCTTCATCTTCTAGGCTTGAGAGGCAAGTATTAATATGTAGGATTTGATCTCCTTTGGACATTCCTCCTCATCTTGAACTTCCAAAGGGATGTATGACATCGACAGATAGCTTACGCATTCTAAGAGTGTTAGTAGGGTCCAAGGATTTTGTCTCACGCTACTTAGACGCTACACTTACTAAGTATGATCTTCCTCTACTAAGGGATCCGCATGTGTTGTTTGGTACATTGTACTCCCATCTACTATTGTTCATCTACCCATCTATTTCTTCGCACTCTCATCCATTATTGTTCGTCGATCCATCTACCTTCTTTGCACGGTTTCTTCTTCACATACATTCATATCACGCTTGACAATCTTTGAGAGGAGGATCATGGATGTCTTTGGTGACATCATTGGATCATGGACCTTTGAGTGTGTGACATGAGATTTGGCACTGAGATAGACATCTTTGCTGATTTTGTGTAGAGGGTAGGCTTATTATCAATGAAGTAGATTGCACTTATAGCATTTTTGGCTAGTTGGGCACTCTCGACACCTTTGTTATCTTCTCGATTTGTGATTGCAGATAGGATATGTGACATCCGGGTTGACTCTCACTCAGGTTTACCTTCGATGGCATTTTGGAAGCTCATCATGAATCTAGAAATACCTAGTCCCACCCTATGACCATGACCCTAATGCACACTCTTACACAAACTCTCAAAGTCCAAGCTCAATTATGCACATTCTCACCAAGAGTAAGATATCACTCAAAAGGAAAGTATACTTTGGTAATCAAAGTCTTCATTGAATCAAGGCTCCACTCCGAACATGATATCTCCAAGAACCAAGCTCCCCAAAACTAAGATCATCACACTATCTTCTCCCAAAACTAACTTCCATTGAAAACTACTTGAGATGCGCTTCTCAACCTCTCTATTTATACTACGTAGAATCTTACCCTAGTAACTACAAGTAATCACCATGTAACTTCCTCTTACCAAGTTTAAACAAGGTAGAGATCACAAACCCCAAGAAAAAAGGTATGTGGCAACATGCAATTGGTTCACTTGGATCTTCTAGAAGCCCAACTACTCCCTAATTAATTTCTAGTGTACCAAGTCAATCTCGCCCTTAGATTTAAGGGTCTTCACCAAGTCCAACCAATGAAAACTAGTCCAAGTCAAGGAAATTCAAGATAGCCATGTGATGGAATCTACTCCTTGATTCCTACTAAACAACAAAATAGTAGTTCTCATCTACCACATCAAAAGTTACTCTATACTTTCCTCCAACTTAATCATAACTAGCTAAACATAGTCATAACTAAGATAAACTTAGGCACAAATTATATATACTTACATTTTATCCTATATGTACAACCTATATGTCTTACAGATCATCCTTGATATGTATATAAGGTACATGTATATATGATCATTTTCTTTACAGGTTCTATTATGACATACAAGAGATATTTTATCCTCGGAGGTACGACATAAGCTCCCCTCAATTGGACTAGAGGTCTACAATCTACCTTGATGGAACAACAATTTGAGCAGGTTCTACATTCACTCTTAATGAATGTAGAGCCTGCTCAAACTGTCGTTCCTCATACTACCAGGGCTCATCTACACTCTTGCTCCGGCAAGGATGTAGGCTCGTGGATCGTGTCTGGACTATGCATCAGGGTATTTAGACTAGCACCAACTACTTTCTCTACACCGATGAGGTTTTGTCTTGACTTGGTCCATCCATCTTCATCTTCATTACTCACATGAGTGTGGTATCCTGCTATGAACATCTGCTACATCTAAAAGAAAGATATAGCATGTGTTCATATGACTCGTTGCCTATTTGGAGGACAGAGTATAGTTACACATGATCTCATCATGGATGTGATATTTGCTATGGCGCAAGAGCGTGGATATCTCACACGGAGGGAGTGAATGACTTGTAGTCAACTAGGATTAGGCCATACCTATACTTGATTCATGAGGACTAAGTTATTGTGGCAGACAAGGTGATTACGGATCCTACACGTGACATAGTTTCAAAGAGATTTATCACCCATCACCTTGATGGGTGGCGAGTGGAGCAGCAATAGCCAAGCTCTTCAAGTATAGGGGTATGCAGAGATCACTTTGTTCCTCTAGCGTTAGAGTTATATGGAGCTATGGACATCGACTTGACATGTTTGTGAGGGAGTGCGTTGGAATCTATCATACTAGGCGGCAAGGGGAATCATTCTCATTAGCTTATTGTATAGCTTATTTTAGACAATGTGTTTTCATTGCTCTATAGAAAACACTAGCTAGTGCAATCAATAGGAGAGCAATCACGTCAGATGATGTTTATTTAGATGCTCTATTGTTTGTAGACCGTTTGATATAGATAGTTTGGATCTTAGTTGCAATATGACATATTTTCCATTGTGATGCTATTGGGGCATAGCCCCATGTTACCCATTTGGTTTCATCCATGTACGACTTGATTGGATTTTCCATCCTTTTTATTATTTTATTGTTCGATTATGAAATTGAAGGCACTTTTGCGGATTCAGAGTTCAGAAGTCATGAGAAGTAAACATCACATTTGCATCATGAGTGTAGTACATGGATCATATCCATAACTGATTGATTGACATTTTATCTGCATCGTAGGGGTATTTAAAAGATATATGTTGTATTCACTCAAATTGGACATATGGAAAAAGATTTATGGAAAATTATATGGAAATAGGTTTAAACGATATCTAGCCTTATATCTCAAAATAAATGTATTTTTTCCATCAAAACCAATCAGTTGAAATTACGTTCATATCCTAAATTTGCACACCACTATGGTTGATATTTCCCTTGTTCTTGCGAAGAATCAAGTTGACTTTCTTTGTTAGGAGATGGATATTGATACGTTCTTAAAGAATTTATAGGAAAATGAGAACAAGCAATAAATTGAGAAAAAAAAGTGACTCATGGGATAAGAAGAAAGACGACTTAAGGAGAATGAAAAGGTAACGATCTCTCTCATAGAATTGAGAAAATGGAATAATTAAATTATGTATTTGAGTAAGCGATGGAAATAAGTTTGACATTTGTTGCTCTTTCTTTCATCTTTAACAAAAATAACTTGAAAAGATAACAAAAGTGGAGTTTAGTTATGTAGTTAAAAATGGTCTTATTTGTTTGGCTGGGTACATCGAGGTTATTTATAAGGATATTTCATCCATATTAACTGATTGGACAAACTTGTAATTAATTGTGACGAAAATTGCTCAAATTTTTTTTCCCAAAGATAAATTTCTTGGACAAAGCTATTAGAATTATCATGTCATAAGTTTGAGATGTTGGTGAAGCACATCTAGTAAGATGGACTTAGATAGAATAAGGTTTTCATTGTTGTCAAATATAGAATTATCATTGTCACAAGTCTTCCTGATATTAGTGTCAAGAAGAAGTAGTGAGTAATATAGCAAAAAGGATCGGAAGATCCCATTAAATCTTATGGGTTGAAACCAAGAAATTACGATGGGGCTAGATCCCAATAGTATCACAATGCACTTAAGATATCCAAACTATCTAGATCAAATGGTCTACATGCTATTGGAGCATCAAAAGAAGCATTAACTAACGTGATTGCTCTCAAGTGGATTGCACTAGCCAGTGCTATTTGTAGAGCAATGGATACACACAGTCTAAAATATGCTACACAGTATGATAAAGAAAGTGATATCCCTATCATCTAGTATAGTAGGCTCTTTTCGTGAGAGAATATTTTGAACTCGGCATCCATAACTCCAAGGCTTAAGGAACAAAAACATGACCTTTGTGCATACCCTATACTTGGAGACCTTGGCAACAAATGCTCCTTCCGCTGTCCATCCATATGAGGATGTGTAATCATCCCTAGTGTCAAAGGTAGTTGCCATAGTGATGAAACTTAGTTATGACTATGGTAAGTTCAGCTTTATATTTTTATTAATTTTATGATTACATTTCAATCAAAGATTGAAAAGATATCTTTCATCATTTAATTATGTGATTTATTTGTCATGACAATCATAAGTGTAATATTTTTTTATTTTATTCTTGCGTTGTATGCAATTCAATATTATTTAATGTTTGTACAACTGTTATGTTTGGAATTACGTGACTATAGCATGAACATATTTCTTTGTCAATGAATATAATGTATTTTTCAAAATCTGAGTCATTTTATCATTAATTCACATAACATAGTTTGTTATTAAATAATAATAATAATTTTTACATAATAATGTTGGATTTCACTCAATTTCATTTTATGTTCCAAAGTTTCATTTAGGAAATCTTGCAATGTTACCAAACATCAGGTCATGGAAAATTCATTCACTACAATCCCAAAATTTATCTACTTAATATAATGATCAACAAGTAACAGATGTAAATTTATTTTTGATATAATTTATATATTTAACAATTTAAGAACACATTCCAACTATACTTCACACAAATTTTTTTAGTTTAAAACTATATAACATACTTTAGATATTTTCATCAACATGTCTCAAAGTCATCAAAATTTTATTGCTTTTTGCTCTTATTGGATTTGGAATAAAATTTGTAGATCAAAAGATCAACTATGATTTTCAACTTATTACTTTAAACAATCATATGAAATAAATTAAAAATTAATTGAATTAAAAAGTTTAAAATTTAAAATTTAAAATTTATTATATTTAATTGTTATTCAAATTTTTTAATCGAGTTAATGTCGATTCACCAACACTTACACCTTAGCATAATAACTCAACAAAAGGAGATCCAATTATTGGAATTGCTTTTGGTACATCAGATACAATTTTAACTGCCCAATAATCAATATATATTTTTTATTATTTCATATTTAAAAATTAAAAATTAATTTTATTTTAAATATAAAATTAATAATATGTAAAAAATTAATATGATCATTATTTTATTCTGAATTTATAATTGTAGCATGCAATAAATTAAGATTGACATCATTTTTGTGTTATATGAATTTCAAAAGTGTTATTTTTGTATTTGAAAATTATTATTTGCGCTGATTAATTCATTACAACAATAAAAATATATATTTAATTTTATTAAAAATTAAATTTTTTTCATTTTATTTATATATTTTGAAATGTGTATGCTAAAGGATATTTTTTTGAAAACATGTTTGGATATTTTAGAACTTTGATATTAAGTGATTTGATCAACGCTTAGAATGATTTGAACTTATGATATCAAATGATGTTGGCATAATGCATTATTGGTGGTGTAGTCTTAAACCAATAATTTAACAAATGCAAATATGTGCATTTAGTGAGTATGTTATCCAAGATAATCATTCAATATGATGGACATTATGAGTATAGGGGTATTTTTTTCTTATAGATTAAAACTTATTAATTTTTTAAGAATTTACCCCTCAAATGCCTCACATAAAATCTAAAACCTAGGAGCTCTCTTGTATTACGTACATATGACTCATCTTTTTTATATATCAAATTGTATCTGTATCTTGAATAAGCAATATGCAATGTAAGCTCAATCAATAATTATAGACTTCTCTCAAATTTAAGAATATTTTTAATTAGTTTATGCAAAAATAAAAAAAAATTCAAAATTTAAAAGGACTTGAAAGCTTGTGTATAGTTGCTCATAAACTTATAAATTTTAAAATTGTAATCTTTGTTGCCAAGTTAAGATCATGTCTAGGTTTAGCATGCTTCCAAGCTTGCAAGCAAAAGTATCTTCTCAACAATGTTTGCTAGCTTTGACGTTAGTATATCTAATATTGATTTAATTTTAAATAAATATTTTTAAACTAAGAAAGACTTGTGAGTTTAATTTAGGATACTTAAGTTTGCAAATAATTTGAACTAGTTGCTACACATATATCTTTTTTTAACCTTATTGTTATTACTTTGTGTCACCATTCTCATTGTAAAGTGTATTTTTGTTGCCTTTGCAAATGTATTTTGATTATGTTAAGTTCACCAAATCATAAAAGATGAAACAAGATGCAATTTAATATTTTATGAATGGATTTTAAATAAATCTCACATTCTCATTTTAACACTATATTTTATTATAATATATTTGAATATGCCGTTGTTTTGGAGTATGATGAAGTGATTATCACCAACATGAGTAATTAGTTTCTAAGAATATTATTTTTGTCCTTAGAAAATTAGGAAGAATAATTTTGTAGTGAAAAAGTTGGTAAAATTTTCAATTGAAGATAAAAATTGCATATATTGCTATGTAAAAAAAGAAGAAAAGAAGATGGAGTTGATTAAGATTCATAAAAATGTTATATGAAGAAATTTGTATGCAATCTTATTTATCATCAACAAGTATGCAATTATATAGATTTTAATGTTTAATATTGTGTAATTGCCAAATGTTTGTCAAACAAGGAGATATGAAAAATATTTTTAATGTTCATCAATAGAAATAAAATATTACTAGGGTTTTCAAACAAGTATAATACGAAAATATTTCTTCTTTGTTTTTTTGATCATTGGTTGCTTTTGTTGACAAATATGAAAGATATTAAAGATCCCAAAAAATAATTTTTTGAATCAAATAATTTCCAAAGAATTTGACTATCCTAAAGAGGGTATCTTTGAAAAACGTCATGAGATATAAATAGACCATTTGAGAATTGCATTTCAAGAGGATTGCAATTATCAAATGATCTATTTGCTTAATGGAAGTATACCAAGTAGTTAGAGTTGAAAATCTAGATGTGAAACCTCAACTAGAGACATGTCTTTGATTTGATAGAGGAGAGAAAATCACAATCCTTACATGTACACGAGATTCAGCTAGCATATTATATCCAACTGCGGAATTGGCATACACGAAAATTACAAAATCTTCTAACATGTCAAGTTACAGCTTGCACAATGTAAGTTGTTGACAAATGGTACAAGATTATGGTTGACATCAATCGGTTCAGGCCCTCATATGCTACTCGATGGATCTCGGAGCTCGTCCTTATCAAAAGACGTAAGCTGATACTGTAATTTATGTACTCAAAGTTAGTCATATTCCCATGTCTGCATCAGAATTTCATATAGTTGGACAAGATTTGTGCCTAAAATTGAAGAGGTAGAGAGGCATGTGGAAGAGATTGAGACCATTGATACAGTTCCCCAAGGTGGACCTTGTTTCATGTAATTGGTGTCGGTCCGAAAAAGCAATACACAGAGAAGACACATATGCAATCAAGAGTCAACACAGGAAATACGTCGTTCACCTCAATGAGGCTACGTCCACGGAACACACAAAGTCACTTTATTGAATACCCTGATTGTGTCATAGAGAGCTTCTGCCAGCCTCACCACAGATAATGAGAACAAACCCTCATGAGCGCCCCACAAATTTATCAAAGCCAAGTGGTCCCTCTTCGATCTCTCCAAATTGCATGAGTCGATCACAAGCCTGCGCTGCAATATACTCATCCGCAGCTGACTAAGATTAAAGGCGATGAGAAGCGCACAGCCCATAGCCTTCATCCTCCTCTCGACGATGATGACCTTTTCTCAACCTTCTCGCCCCTGCCACTCTTTGTTTCTCGCTTTCTCTAGCTGTTGACGAATATACATCATGTTCGGACTAGATCTTCCGAAACCTGTCATTCTCCTCTCCCACATAGGCCATTGTAACTAGCCAAACATCTACCTTCCACATCCGACTTCGAAGGATAGATCGATCGCAGCCCGTCACTTGTCTAACAAGCTGACTTCCAAGACTTCCACCGCACTTGCACTTTCAACTACACTCTGATACCAATTGTTGGTCCGAAACAACAATACATGGAGAAGACACACATGCAATCAAGAGTCGACATAGGAAATACGTGGTTCATTTCATTGAGGCTACACAGAGTCACTTTACTGAATACCCTGATTGTGTCACAGAGAGCTTCTTCCAGACCTCTTATATAGTAGTACTAGCCCTAGCCCTAGTCTAACTAAACAAAGTCAAACTAACCAGAGTTACTCAAGACCTGAGTTAACTCTTAACAATCTCCCCCTTGACTCATGTCTTGGGGTCTCTAACTCTTGTTATCCATATACATACTATGCGGGAAGTCCTAGAAGCATAGACCATAGATTATATCTTCAAATCTAATTATATATTTCAACTAATTTTAAAGTTTATATTTTTTAATGAGAAAAAAATTTCATTAAAAAAATACAATTTTTTTTAAAATAAAATTTCATATTAATTTCAAATTCATCATAGAATTTAAAATTCATTCAATAATATATAATTAATGACATAAAAAAATTAATCCATATTATTATATTAGAATGTAACAAATACTTTATTATATATATATGAAATTTTTAAATTAAAATGAATAAAAAACGAAAATCAAATCCCTATTTATAAAGATTATTAAATCTTAAAAAAATCTTAAAATTTCTGAAAAAATATAAATATACAAAAAAAATTTAATATAAATTTTTTTTTAAAAGAATTATTTTTACAAATAAAAATTATGAAATTAAATGCATTATATCATAGAACAAAAATTCATTTCAAAAATAGTTGTAAACAAAAATAGTTCTAGTTAATCATGTAAACAAGGATTAACTAGAACTAAGCCGTAGCCTAACTAGGAAGGAGTAAAGCATATACAAGAATCAAACAATTGCTAGAATAATTCTACTAGTGCTCCTTGTGCAAAACCTGCATAATAGCACAATGACTCCTGAAACTCTCTAAAGGAATAACTTTGGTTAAAGCATCAACTGGATTGAGTTTTACGTCAATCTTGATTCACTCAACCTTCCTATCAGAAATTTCATCTCGGATAAAGTGATATCTGATGTCGATGTGCTTTATCCTGCTATCCATCACTAGACTATCACAATGGAGATTTACAACATCCTGTTTCAATCCCATCTCAGTGATAAGTCTATTCAACCAAATAGTCTCCTTTGCTGCTTCCGCTCTGTTACATATTTGGCTTCCGTAGTTGACTGAGCTATGCACTTCTGCAAGGTAGATCTCCAAATAACGCATCCAGCTCCGAGTGTAAACACATACCCAATTGTAGACTTCCTCTTGTCTAGATCTTGTCCATAGTGAGCATCAATGTAACCCAACAAGGATTTGGCATTGTCCAATAAACCATCAAACAAAAGACCAAAAGACCAAAAGACCAAAATCCTTAGTACTCTTGAGGTACTTGAGAATCCACTTCACAACTTCCCAATGCACCTTTCCTGGATTTGACATGTACTTGCTCACCTTGCCCATAGCTAGAGCAATATCAGGTCTAGTGCACAACATCAAATACATGAGGCTGCCCACTGCCTTGTCATAGGGAACTGACAACATCTTTCCTCTCTCAGTTGCATCAATTGGACATTGAGCTGCTAAGAGCTTAAAATGTGCCGCCAAAGGAGTCCACACTCCTTTAGAGTCTGCCATGTTAAACCTGTCAAGCACACACTAAATGTACTTACCCTAACTTAACCATAGCTTTCTTTTCTTCAAATCCCTATGAACATCCATACCTAATGTCCTCTTGGATTTACCCAAATCCTTCATCTTGAATGCAGATTTCAATTGCCTCTTGCATCTATCATGTCAGATTGTTCCTTTTCCAAAATGAGCATGTCATCCACATAGAGTACCAGAATAATGAGGCTAAAGATCTCATTATTCACTTTCTTCATGTAAACACATGGATCAAACACACTCCGTGAAAATCCTTGAGCTTTCATGAACTCATCAAACCTTGCATTCCATTGCCATGAGCTTGCTTCAATCCATATAGAGATTTGAGCAATCTACAAACTAACTTCTCATAGCTAGTAGGTTGTCTCATGTAGATTTCTTCCTCTAAAGATCCATATAGAAAAGCCGTGACAACATCCATATGATCCATAACTAGATCAAATATCGCAGCAAGTGCACATACGAGACAAATTGTAGCATACTTTGCTACAGATGAGAATACTTCATTGTAGTCCACACCTTTCTCTTGTGTGAAGCCCTTAGCCACCAACCTGGCTTTGAAGATCCCCTTCTCTTCATCCGCTGGATTATCCTTCAACTTGTACATCCACTTGCTATCAACCAAAGGTTGACCCTTTGGAAGCTCCACCAGCTCCCAAGTCTTGTTCTCAACAAGCGATTGCATATCACGCTCCATAGCAATATCCCACTCAAGCTTATTGATAGAGCCTTGAGCTTCTCTATATGAACATGGTTTTCCTTCTTCCAAGATCAACGCATTGTCATCATCATTCTCAGATTCAATATCATGATCCTCAAGAATAGATGAATCAGCCCATGTTCCATACCTTTCGGGAGCTCTACTAATCCAATTTGATGATCTCCTAGTAGATGGTATTGTTTGATCTCCATCGTTTCGTGTTGTGTCTTGAGGCTCAACAACGACAACTTGCTCCTCCAATTTCTATCATTCAAGAATTTGCTCCATCTGTTCTGGAGCTTCTCTTTGTGATGCATCATTAAAATCACAATGATCAATCTCCCCCTCAACAACATCCATGAGTGGAGATTTTCCCTTGTCAGCACAGGGAGCCTGAGATATCTCCCCCTCTTTCAATGATCTGGACTCATCAAAAGAAACATCCCTACTGACAATCACCTTACAAGCTACAAGATCCCATAGCCTATAACCTTTCACACCACTTGGATATCCAAGAAAACAACGCTTCTTGGATGTAGGATCATATTCTCTTTAGGTATGAGAGGATAAGCCATACAACCAAAAATTCTCAAACGACTATAATCAGCCCTCCGTTTGTGCCTCAATTCAAACGGTGTCAAGAAATCAATTGCATTTGAAGGAGACAGATTTACCAAATACACTGGGGTATTTACAGCTTCAGCCCAAAATTCATATGGTAAACCAAATTGGCTCAACATACTACGCACCTTCTCCAATACTGTTTGGTTTAGCCTATCAGAAACAACATTTTGTTGCGGAGTATAAACCGTGGTGAGATGACGAGTGATCCCCTCCTCTTTGCAGTAACTTCTAAACTACTTTGAAGTATACTCCCCGCCATTATCCGAACGTAGATATCTCACCTTGTGACCAGTCTGAGTCTCAACTTGGACTCTCCAACTTTTGAAAGTTGCAAAGACTTCAGACTTGTGTGTGAGAAAATAGACCCACACAAATCTTGAGTAATCATCAATAAACGATACATAGCACCACTTCCCAGAATGTGAGGCTTTAGGAGAGGGATCCCACACGTCACTATGTATATACTCAAGTAACTTTTTGGGACTATGAGTTCCAACACCAAAGGCTCAGCATATCATTTAAACAAACTTATCAAAATTCGAACAAAGGTACTCAATCTGCAATAAGATAGATACGATCATCAATAATGATGTACTTTTTGAAAAGTTCGTACTCGAAGTAAGTGAACGATCTCATTGTCTCTGAGATTTTGAGTATGAAACGAGATCCACTGACCTAGGTTCGAAGTTTCTACATGTACTATAGCATGAGCATGCTCACAAAATTCCATGTCAACTTTACCTAAATCAGGTAACTAGCCCCTATCTCGAAGGAAGTACAAGTACTTGTTACTCATGTATCCCATTCTACAATGCAAAACATGAGCCATCTCATGACGAGATCTGGTAAAATTGACTTCACCACAAATGGTATTGCCCTCTAGCACATACAGATTTCTATGCTTGTGTACTCTTAAGATATTCTTATCACCTATTCTCACATCAAGTACTCCTTGTTTAGAACTTCACACAAGGCCTTTTGAATCTAACATTCCAAGATAGATAAGATTCTTTCTCATTTTAGGTATAAACCTGACGTGAGTCAACGTACGTTTGACTTCATCAAACATGTGAATCTGTACAGATCCAACACCTTCAATTCTACAGGGTTGATCATTTCCCATAAGAACTAAACTGTTTGATACTGAGAAAATATGAAAAAACTCTCTAATGTAATAAATGTGATAAGAACAAGCACTATCCAGAATCCATGCATCACCAACGCCCTTTGGTGAATTGCATAGGGAATACCTCTGGTTTCATAGTCCATCTTCGAACAAGTCATCCTCCTCATCAAAATCTTGAGTCACATTGGCCAACAGAGGATCATTAGCCTTGGTCTTCACACGACAATCCTTCTTAAAGTGACCACTCTTGCCACATTTCCAACATACCACCGTCTTTCTGTCTTGGGATTTACCCCTAGATATGGATCTCCCTCTAGATCCAACCTTCTTTCCATCCTTTTCATTCCTTGATTGTGATCATCCACGAGTCACATTCAATGCCATACCAGATGAAGAGTATGGAGTAGAGGGCATCATCATCTTCTGTTGTAGATCATCAATCAATAAAGCACTTACAACCTCATTGTAAGTGATCGTTTGTCTATCACGATAGAGCAACACTCGTGACAATGACTGATATGAATCACATGTTTCATATTAGCTTAATGAGCTTAACAGATGAAGGGCATTCCTCTCATCAGTTATCTACTCTCCCAGATTCTGAAGATCAATCACAAGATCACCAAAGGAATCAATGTGATCTTGTATCTTCGTAATGTGATCTTGTTTCTTTTGAATCTTCATATTGAAGCCTGTCAGCTTCAAGGAGGTGTACAATCTGTTTGATAACTCTTTGCGATGAAACCGTCGCTAAAGAGCCTCAAACAATAACGTACAATTGTCATACTCATCACCTTGCTTCAGAATTGAAGGTTGTAAATTGAATATAACAATACTCACTGCTTGCTCTTGAAATACTTCCAAACTTCATCATTGAATGTAGAGGGTTTAAGCCTCAATGACTTGCCTAAACTGGAAGCTTTCAACTTGATTTTGATTTGCCTCTCCCACAGCAAATAGTCACCACACCCATCATATTTGATAATGTCAAATCCGGCTCCTCCTGTCTTCATAATTGCCATCTCGTTCCATCTAGCCCCTATACTCGTCCCTTGTGTTGTTCGGTTGTCAAAAAGAACCTCCAAACTTAACTTCTTTCCACTCATATGAATAAAATGGAAATTTATCCTAGATTAAAATCCCTAAGCCACAAGGGATACCTCTGCTCTTCTTACTACTCTTACGACTGCTACTGCTTTCCGTGTCCATCCGTCGAAACAACCTCCTTGCCTCCGGACACAAGGTGTCACCATGTTTATATCACGTAAGAAAATCCAGGTGCCGAGTGCGCGTATCGAGAAGGCCGAGCACGCGAGGCAATGAGAACTTGGACTTTGCCGGCAAGACCAATTGGCGATGTCGTATGGAAATTTCTTTGCTTTGAAAACACCTTAGCGTCTGGCTATTGAAGAACCCTCTTGAACCTCGTGTGAGTTGACAATCTCTTCTTTTTCTCTTCAGCACTCCACATTTAAGTTCATTACAATCGGTAAAACTTCAGCGGAAGAAGATTATGATATCCAATGATTTGGACCAATAACTCTCGCTTAAACTTCACAAAAAATTGTTCCACAACCAACCCTTTCAATCTCTTGAAAAAATTTCATATATTTTTCTTATCGAGTTACACACTGTATCACAAGACGATATGCAGATCCCTCTATACTAAAATCATCGCACATCCCAATCCTTGATAATCCCACATCCGACTTCGAAGGATAGATCGATCGCAGCCCGTCACTTGCTTGGCAGACTGCCTTCCAAGACTTCCACCACACTTGAACTTTCAACTACGCTCTGATACCAATTGTCGGTCCGAAACAACAATACACGGAAAAGACACACATGCAATCAAGAGTAGACACAGAAAATACGTGGTTCACCTCACTAAGGCTACACAGAGTCACTTTACTGAATACCTTGATTGTGTGATAGAGAACTTCTGCCAACCCTTTTATATAGTAATATCAGCCCTAACCCTAGTCTAACTAAACAAAATCAAACTAACCAGAGTTACTCAAACCTGAGTTAACTCTTAACAATTGGATGCTTGGCGTTTATTTTGTATTTGATTTGATGTTTAGTAACTGAATTCAGATAGTGCTTGTAATGTCATGAGATTGAGGTTAGCACTTTCTTTTTAGTATGCGCAGTCATGAGTTCTAGTGTAGCTCTAGATAAATCAATGAACATAATAAGAGTTCAAGCATTCGTAATTCTCGAAGAGTTTTACGCATGTTTCAATTATCACTAGTTGATTTCTTTTGTAAACGGGTATAAGAAAGATCTCTAGATAAATCAATGAACATAATAAGAGTTCAAGCATTAGTAATTCTCGAAGAGTTTTACTCACGTTTCAATTATCACTAGCTGATTTCTTTTGTAAACGGGTATAAGAAAGATCTCGCCAAGTGAATGACAATAATATGAAAAAAAATGATGATAATGAAGAGAAGTATACAACTATGGATGAAATAGTATTGAAAACAAGGAAAGGAGGAAATGATAGTAAGAATGCATTTGATTTGAAGATCATTACCACATAAGAAAAGTCTTAATCGGAAGGAAAAAAACCTTACTTGAGTCAATTTCTTATTATTGAAGAATGTAACCGTGGAGAACATGGAAGATTATCATGAGAAGATTGCAAAGTGGTGGTTATGTGATATAATAAATACCTTTACTCTTGATGTATATTCTGTTTGGATATTTTACCTTCAATCTTCTGTAGAAAGGATAAATGACAAATGCGTTTAGTATCTCATCAACAAAATGATTCGACATCTTTAACACCCTCCAAACAAATCACATGTTCTGAGCTACAATGTGAAGGCTAGGAAATCACTTGACTATTGCAAGGACATTCTTGCGAGATTTAAGACATTTATTTCTAATCTTTGATTCCTTACTGTTAGTTATGAACATTTAACAGAGAAGGACAATCATCCATCCAAAGAACCATCTCTTCTTGAAGGATGAACTATAACAAATTCAGATAAAAAATTTAAAGAACTGAAATGTCAAAATTTGAGCTCTGGTTTCAATATATATGACCGAAAATATCTGAAGTTATTTTCGGTGGCATATGTAATGTAACATGGCGGAGCAACTTACCAGATTTGTAAAAACACATTTAATTCAAGCGATAATAGATACTTTTAAACAGTTCAAACTTTGTCATTATGATGAGAGAATGGTCAGAATTGCAATTGGTGGTTGATCAAGTACATAATTTATAAATTGATAGAGGATGCTAAATAAGGTTTATATCTTTCATATGAGATTTAAATATTAAAAAAACTTGAATATTATTTTCATTTATCTAAAATTTTATATTTATAAACCTGGAGAGTTGGATATCTAGGTGCAATAGGACATATTTCCAATTGTGATATTACTAGGAACTAGCCCATCTTCCTCCTTTGGTTTCATCCATGGCCAGCTTGATTGGTCTTCCCATCCTTTGTGCTATTTTTTTCTTACTTTCCCGCATCGCCCCATGATAATCCAATCACCACATCATTATGCCTGCGTACAATCAATCTAATGCAAAACTCTCATCTGGTGATATATGCTTGATGTTGCTATTAAAACCATAAAATCTTCACCGTGATTGGACTTTTCAAACAATATTTATCAAAACATCTCAGATTGCATCATAGACCATGGTGCAATATTACCATGTGAATAACAAAAGAAATGAATCTATGTCCTGAAAAGTTGTCCCATAGGCACATGTGAGCTGGAGACCTGATTACTGTTACCAATTTCTAGGGGAAATTGGCATCCACCCGGCCATAGAGCGCCACGGAAACATATCCTCTTGGAGACAAGTAGAATTCGATGCATTCAAAAGGGTGATAATCGCTTGAATACGGAATAAAACTTGATGGGCGAAGGCAATGTGCTCTGCTTGTCGTAACATCTTCTGATAATGGATTAGCTTCTTGAAAATAAAACAGTATTAAAACGTTAGCATCTTGTACAATCTTTCATATTAGGACTCATCTCAATATGTTCAAATACTGATGCCAGCAAAAGACCACTTCATGTCTGATTCAATCAGACATAGCCTTGAGATATTAGATTCCTGAGTTTCTTAGTTGAGTGTACTTCGGTATTCAAATATATCCCCACTCGACAAAGGAGATTGTTCAGAAGAACATTAAAGCTGTGCATATGCTGGCCGTTATGACGCTGTAGGATTTTATAGAGGATGAAAACCTCCACACATCCAGAATCAAAGAAACATATTCTGAAATTTATGAAATTTCAGACAGAGAAGTGTGGAATCCCATCAGGCCGCCCGAAGGACAAGGTAAAGTAGTTTCTTTTCTTTTTTAAACAAACGCAAGGTTCCGCCCGAAAGACAAGATAGAAGAAACTCAGTCAATAGTACTTCATCATAGATACAATGAAGATGACAGAGGTGGATGAGACATTACGTACATGAGGAGTATGAGACACTTGGTTGAGAAGCAGAAGCCCGAAGTAAGTGAACCTTGTCCATACTCTATGCGGGAACTCTTTTGACTCCGGACGCAGTTCTACCTCTGCATGCGCTACTTTTCTTGAGCATGGCAGAACATCTGGATATGAGATGACAGCTAGACATAATTGCTTTTGATAACTCAGCGCCTAGCCTTTTCCTTCATCTCATTTCGAAAGTAGGAAGAAGACGCTAGCTTCAAAGGTCCGATCTCACTGAAACAAGGTAACTCAGCTATTCCCCTTTCATTAGTGACCACATTAGTACCATCACTTTTTGAAATATATTCTCTATGGAGTAAAGCAACCTTATATGGATACAATGAGTCACTTCACTGAAGTACAGAACATAACACCCTCCCGCACAGAACATAGAGAATTCTTTCGTGTTCAATAAGCTCTTTGCTGTGCGAGCATCATAACTACTAACACTACAAAATCTGCAGTTCTTGAAAACACCACGGGAAAATGACAAAAAAAATTCGAAGCTTTCTATCCAATGCGACCCCATACCTTTGTAGTCATGATCCTTCATCTCCTCCTGCACTTGTCGCCTCCCTCTCCTTTCTCTTGCCTGAGAGCCCTGAGCTGAACTGACCTAACCGCGCGGTCTGGGGCGGGTGGGGCCTGACCTTCCCCCCGGACGTTCCAGTGAACTCACTGTTCGAACTAGACACAAGACATCCCCATAATCCATGTCTTCGTTGCTCTCACAGTGGGCCCATCTTGCTCCTACGTGCCTGCGCATGTGTGAGAGAACTCGAGTGTATGTTGTAGTAGCGCACACCCTCACACCACCACCACCACCATAATTTCAAGGCAACGACAAGCTAAGGCAAGGTTGGTTCAGAAGTGCTGCAGAAGCCCTCACATGCACTCCTACTCCATTCCATGTGAGACCGCAGCACATGGATTAGCAATCAAAGAGGCAGCGAGCAGAGGAAGGGCTTCCAAAATGTCAATGCTGTCTGTCTGTCCGTGTCGTTGCTTTGGCTGGCCTGGCTGGTGGCTGCCCCGATGCGTCACTGGCTTACTCTCCGTAAGGGGACGAGGACAATTTGGTGCTTGAACTTTGAATTTGAAACTTGAACTTCACAGCCCAGAGTCCAGCTCACTCCAAGCTCAGGCCTCACGGACGGATGGAAACACTACTTGTGTCCGTACACTAGTCCTGCTTGCCGTCGTTTCTAACCGGCTGCCCTGCCTTGTGTATGACGCGTTACCGTGAGTGTCACGAGAACGACGGTCTTTAGTTTGTACGGGGTGTAGACCCACTCGACTCAGACTCGGCTCGACTACTGGACGTGCCCAATGGCCATTGGCCAGAGTCGACTCTGGTCAAGTTCCATAACCTGACTCGCTCAAGAGTTCCGTTTTTGGCCAAGCTTTCATAACTTCCAAGTCTTCGGGGAGACGAGACTTCTTCAGTTCCTTCCTTTCGTCAATTGTCTTCTGGGAGAGAGCAAAGCAGAGTCTTTCACACCTTCACACCTTAGTCTGAACCATGTCTTTTGGTTGCGCTCGGCAAATGATCGAAGTACAGTATTTGTCACTAACTTTTCCCAAGCTTTACCGATGCACACGCTTGCCTGAGACTTTTCATAACATGAAGCTGCAGGAGAATTTTTGTACCAACATTATTGATGCACAAGAATTTTGCGCCTCCGCATATTCTTTTTTCCGTCTGCTCTTTACAATACTGGCAAAACCCCATTTGCCGTATGAATATTCAGTACGTTGTACATACCTTGCACTTTGCCCTTTTACCATTGACTCTAGTGCCAGTCGCTGACGAAAATCGAAAGCGGGACCGCACCTTGCGCGCAGAAAGTGGGCCCCGTCAGTCACAAAGAATGGGAAAACACGACGTTTTCATCCGTTCCCCGGTGCAAGGTCCGACCTTGTGGAGCCTGCCTACGAATCTTGCGGCCGCAGAAGCAGAACAGAGAGCGAGCGACATCCAGTCACTACCACATAATCCACGAACACTACCGGCGCCTGCTACGGACTTCCTCCTCGTCTGAAGTTCTGAACTGTCCAGACACCCGTACAGTCCTTCTGGCCTGTACAACCTGACCAGGGTCCGCTAACTCTGCTCGGGTACAGCCAAAGAGTTCGAAACTGCATTCCCATCTCCACAGCTCTAGTTGGGTTAATTGCCTTGCGTAGTAGATCCACCTATTTTTTTCCCGAGGTTATTCATTTATCAACATTCAAATCGCGTTGAAAACTTTTGATATGAGTATCATGGATGTTGTTGGTGACATCATACAATTGTATATTAGGAGATTTGGTATGGAGACAAACATCTTTGTATATTTTGTGTGGAGTGATAGACTTATTATCTATGAAGTAGATTGCACATATAACATTTTTGGCTAGTTGGGCACTCTACATTCACTCTTAGTGGATCCGGCCGGCTATTAATCGTATTACCAGGGCTCGTCTAGGCTCTTGCTCCGGCAAGGAAACATGGTCATGGATCTTGGCTCTACATTGCATCAAGACTTTCCGACTCGCACAAGTTATTTTCTCTACAACGATGAGGTTTCATCTTGGCTTGATCCATCCATCTACATGTTTATTATTCACATGTGAGTGTGATATCAATTTAGATGCAGCAGGTGTTCATATGACTCGTTTTCCATTCGGATGGCATAAGATAGGTATGCATGATGCCATTAGGGATGTGATGTTTGCTATGGCACGAGAGGGTGATACCTCATATGGAGGGAGGGTTAATATGCCTTGCAGTAGACTAGGTTTAGAGCATACCTATACTTGATTCGGAAGGACTAGGTTATTGTGGCACATATGATGGTTACCGATCCTATTTGTAACACAGATCCGGCGAGTGGAGTGGCAACAACCAAGGTCTCTAAGTATAGGGGTATATAGAGAGATCACCTCTCGGTTCTTGTAGCTTTGGAGTTATATGGAACTATGGGCACCGACTTTGACATGTTCGAGAGCCTATCATACTAGTAAGCATGGGCATATCTCTTTAGATTATTGTATAGTCTATTTTAATCAACGTATTTACATTACTTTATAGAGAGCACTGGTTGTTACAATCCATAGGAGAACAATCATGTTACTTATTGCTTCTTTGTTTATAGACTAGATAGTTTCAACTAGATAGTTGGATCTTAGGTGCTGTTGTATATATTTCCCACCTTGATGATACGATACTTGGCTAGCCCAATGTTAGTTCTTGTGAGACTTGATGGGGTTTCACATCCTTTTTGTTATTTTACTGTGTCCTTTGGTGGGTTAATTAGTGGCCTACTACTCCTACTACCACTACTATGTATTACAAATACTCCTACGTGTGTACTGCAGTACTTACCGAACTACCGTAATTGATTAGCATCTGCCTGTGAACGTAGATGCCCAAGTTGATGTTCGGGAGCAGTAGGTTTTATTCTCCCCGTCCTTAAGTGGACTCCTTGCCCGTTATCGAAAGTGTTTTTATGGGTTATTATTATGAGAAGATGCAGATGTACCGTTGCGTTTGAATTCCACAAGGTTTCTCTTTCTCCCATCGTAGGTCGTCCAGACTCCATTAGCGTTCAGAAGCCCTGTATACCTAGTGTTCACGAGACCGAACACTCACGAAAAGCAGTGCACATTTCAGGTGTAAGAGTCTAAGGTTATCATCGCGATCGTCCCTGTTTCTCGTGGCCGTTCGGGCGCTGGAATCGCAACTCGGGGAGATTGACCGATGTTTGGTGTGGATCGATGGACGGACTCGTCAGCAATACGATTGTATGAACTGTTGCGCCGAGGATTTCTAACACATGCGATTTTTACTACAAATCTGTGCGTCTGTTGGTCAACACAGATTGGTAGGAATAATGCTATGAACAGTATTTGTTCGAGTCACAAACATCAGAATCTACTTCTACAGTAGAGAAATTGGTGAGGATTTCTGGGACCCGGTTGACGACTGGAGCATCCGTGATGATCCTACATGTGTGAAGAACATACACAACATCAATTCTAAGCATCACATCAGTAAATGAAGGAAGTCAATTTCGCAAAACCTCTTTTGACCCAATGTGTTTGACAATCGAAGTACCTGCAGCATCTCATCTAATCTGTAGCCTTTCTTTATGTATTTCATGATGGCCTTGCGTACTACTGGGAAAGGATCTGAGCTTTTTACTCAATGGGTGGGGAAACGTTGAAGGGTGAAGAATCGGTGTCAACCTTTCCTGTACCGATAGAACACACGATGTTTAGAACTCATTCTTTCTCGTCCGCTCGCTCGGTTAGCACCGAGTTGGTGGTCAGGCAGTGGTCACTCTTAAGTCTTGGTCGTTTTCCTTCGCAGAGGAGAGTAAAGACCATTCAGTCTCTCGCATGCCTTATGCTTTGATGTAAGATCCTCCAAGCTTTTGCTTTGTTTTTTGTTGTCGTAAGATGTCGAGAGAAGTAAAACCCTCGTGCTTGCAGTGAAACTCCAGTTCTCGTCCTCTGGGTTCAAATCTGAGGTCCCATCCTATGTTGGACCAAACTAGATCTGTTTCAACCCGGGAGCAGGGCCCTACAATGGATGAAGCACTCGGGACCAATTTCTGTATCATTCACAGACCCATCGAATTATTGAAATTGTCCAAAAAGGTATAAGTATCATGGGTATGTAGAACAGTAATGCTTTTGATTCAGCATACCAACAAGGAACGCATGCAAGGAACAAGAAAAGCATGGCCCTAAGAATATTTTTAACCCTAGTGCGGTCAGCAACATTCTCAAAGCTTGATTACTTGCTGACCGGACTCGAGCAGTAGAGGAGGTGAGGTACAAATGCTAGCGACGAAAGCGTTGGCTGTGAGTGTTTTGTTTTCTGGAAGCACGGAGGCTGGGTGTCCGAGAGAGCCGAGTGACTATGTCTTTGGAGAATCTTGAGCCTGGGAATCGTACGCAGAGACCACTAAAAACATTATAAAAAAGGATGAACTATTCAGATGAGATGAGCAGAGGTGAGCCATCACCACAGTCACTGTACAGCAGGCTCACATCACTGATTCCAACATTCACACGCACTACTGCCTGCCGCGCGAGAAAACTCAAGCAAGAACTCGTAGTTCGAAACTCAATTCGAGTCATGGCTCGTAGAGACTACGACGAGGGCTCTCTCTTCTGCTTCTCACTTTAGAGCTTGCTGCTGCATGCATGCACGCGAACAACAAGAAGCCCTCATTCTTGCTCACGTCTCATCAACATACGTACACGATAATTTCCAGTGTTCGAAATTCTGTTTACTGCAAACTCGATGCAGCTCGCTCTTCCAACGTACCGACAAAGAAACAAGGACTTACTCGCAGATGCGCTCCTTACGATCGAGCTGATTGACACCTCATCACCAGTGACAAAGCAGGATTTTACTTACAAAGATTATTCCAGTGAATTATGCAAATTTGTTTGTTTAAGATGTAGGAAGCTGCACCAGATCAAGAGAGCAAGTGTCAGCGAAGTCAGAGGCTTTCGTCACAGAAAACAAAAGACACAAACAAGAACCCACCAGGCAGTCAATCAATCAATCAATCGTGATCCAGGTGGAGGTGGTGGGTCGTATGCAGCGGCCAAAGAAAAGAGGGAAGATGAATGAGGACAGGACGAGTGCAGAGCATTTGCGCGCTGTGATATTTCCCTTTCGCCGAGCGCGGGCAAGAGAGAAGGAAACATTCTCCAGTGCCCCTTTCCTTCGGGAGAGGAGAGAGAGGATCGCGGGACCGGCCTGGGGGTAGCGGATCTTGCGCCGACGATGGTGAGAATGAGCCTGAGGAGCCCGACGACGACGAGACGAATCCCGTCGGCTTCCGTCTGACGACGGTGTACAGAGACTTTGCAGAAAAATCTGGCAGCCGTCTAGCCATCCGTTGTCGCTGCGCACTTTTGACTTTCTGCCTCCAGCTGGAGCGAAGCCGGCAGTCCCGGCGATCGCCGGTCTCTCGTTCCAGTTCGTATCGTTCCTCTGCAGTGTTTCGTCGACCGGCCATCTGCTCAGTGCTTACCGTTGCTGGCCTGCCAGCCTGCCGGACAGGCAACTGTCGCCTACTTCCACAGCACGTGGCACTTTCGACTAGGCCCTGTAGGCAGCGCCACATGGTCACCGGTCCTTCTAAGCGCCCCCGCGTAAGGCAAGGATGGAAAGTGCAGCAACTTACCTTCCCTTTGCCAGACCCGCAGACATGCTCTCCCTGTTTGTTCCCATTCCCCAGAGTCGAGGTGGGGTATGGGATGGTAAGTACGTGATCACGGAAAAAGTAGTTAGGAAAGTATAACCCACATTCCTATGCAGTTAATCCCCGGTGGTAGGGGGGCGACCATCTATCCCGGCCGTGGAGCCCCAGATCTGACCGTTTCTAACCTGTGAATTCAAAAGATTCGACCGCAGCGGTGTTGACCCGTTGGCTGGAAACGGGTGGGGTGACGATTGTCTGACTGGCGAGACTCCGTGTTCAGATCCGACGGTCCGGATGGAGAATAAGCGTTGCTTGTTGGGGCTGCTCGGTGCGGGCAGGCGGAACTTGAACGAGTCGCAGGGACGGAAAGACGGTTGAGAGGGGGAGGTTGTTTGTTTGTGTTTGATTTACAGGCGGGGGTGAGGGGTGGTCCTGAGGTCCGGCCGCGGTCTCGTCTCTCGGCTGGGACGGAGGAGGTAAGGAAGGGGAGGAACAGGGTCTCGACTCTCGATACGGTTGTTGGTTTGCTGTTTGGCGGAGGCTTCCGCCAGATCTCCAGCTCCGCCCCATCGTAAGACGCCAACCGCACATCGTTGGATCCACGGCCCCAGCGAGGCCGGGTTCCAGGATACCGGCATAAACTCGCGAAAGCGACCACACTGCCACTATAATTAGTCGGGCGATGCTTTGTCAGGCCCCGGGATACAGACAGCCAGCACCATACCCCATCCACAGTGCGGCCAGTGTAGCTGCGGTTGGTTCGAGGAGTAGCCGAGAAGCCAAAGCCAGCGCCAGCCGCAAGGTCGAACGTGGTAGCGAGACAAAAGCCTAGACCCGGGACAACTCGTGGTTGGCTAACTTCGCTTCACTCGCGTCGCTCGCGCTTCCTTGGACCCTTGCGAACGGGCAGACCAGCTCCGCGAGGAAGAGAAGGCCACAGAGCCGAGCAGGGATGAATAAAGTCTGAGGCAGCACAAAAGGAAAGAAGAGAAGCGAAGGAAGGAGATAGAAGTCCGACAGTTTCTGTGGAGTTTCGTTGTGATCGCACTGCCGCTGCCTTGACTGGTGGCGTTGGGATCCGTCTGGAAACGGTCATATGGGGGAGAACAAGAAAAGCAAGTGAGCGCAAGGAAGGCGGTGGAAGACGAAGTAGAAGAGAGGAGAAAGGGGGACGAAGGGAGCAAGAATGATTGTGGGGGATCGAAGGGGAATCTGCCAAGGGAGAAGGCAGCTGTAAGTGGAGCACCACCAGACCAGCAAAGGGGAAATCACGGAAAGGCAAAGGAAGGGAAGGGAAGGGAACGGAAGAGGGTGGTGCGGTGCGGTGAGTGAGGTGAGGTTGAGGTGGGCGAGCGAGCGAGTGAGTGCGGGGGTCGGTCTGAGTCTGAGTTCGATCATGAGGAGCGAAGAGCGGAGGAGCTTAGGCTAGTCTAAAGGGGCAGTGGCAGGGCCTTGGCCTGGGCTGGCCTGGAAAGTGGAAGGCGAGCGAATGCAGCAGAGCAGATAGTGCCGGAAGAAAGTGCTTGATTTTGTGTCTCTACGAAGAGCGAGCTCCTGTACAGCGAGTAGCACATTTCGTTGGTTGGTTACACGGTCCCTCAGGGGCCGCACCAGGAACGGGAAGGCAAGGCAAGGCAAAGGAAGGAGAGCAGCAGAAGTAAGCAAGCAGAAGCAAAAGGAGGAGGAGGAGGAGCACAACAGAGAAAGCGAGGGAGAGGAGGGAATAGAAGTCGGTGGAGGTGGAGGGCGGTGCGGCCGCGACGACGCAAAAGAAGCAGGAGGAGGAGGAGTCAACGAAACCTCGCTCGCTCGCTGCTCTGTGTGTTTGTGTGGGTGTGGAAGGCGGACGGTTGCGTCAGAACACAAGCGCGTGTGAGAGCGTCTGGTTGCTCTGGGCCAGCCTCTGCGCATGGCAGTCGCATTCTAGGTCATTCTCCCATTTCACTCATTCACAGCAACAAGAGCTGGACTGGTGCCTGCATTCATGATCCGAGCGACGACGATCCAATTGCGTCCAATTGTTTCCCCGTATACAGCTTGCAATGCTCTCTCTCACTTCTTCTCTTCGCTCTGCTTCTTTATCTTCGCAACGTCCGGCCTGAGCTAGTCTTCACCTTCCTCCCCTCGTCGTCACTGGAACTTCTTCTTCTCCTCATCTTTGATTTCCGATCTTTTCGCTCTTCTGTCTCTTTCCTCCCCTTGCTCTGTAGGCAAATCAGACGCGGGGGTTGAGCTACCCTCCTATCCATCAAGCTCGAATAAGTCCTCCGCATTTGCTCATGGCTCTCGTAGGCTTTCTTTCAGGCGTGGCACTGTTGGCCATCAGATAATCGCGTGCGACTCGTGATCTTAACACCGTAAGCTCTCTTTTCATAATCACGGCGCAAGACTCGGTTATCATTGCATTGATAATGGCACCGACAGTCTGTTTAGAAGTTCTGCCCTTCACTTTCGAGAAAGTGTCGAATAATGCAATCTGCCCAAAATTCTCGTCGAAGGTTGCGCTCCTCGATTTTTGGGGGAAGATGTTCCTGGTCTTGTTATCCCGTCCTCTCCGTCTTTTTTTTGGGTAGAATTCCATGGCACTTCATCTGCGTCGGAGGTCCTTGCTATGTGTGTCACAGGGGTGACTGCGTCGGTCTTCGCTCCTTTGGGAACCGGTGACCTGGGAAATTGGGTTGTGGCAGGAAGGTGGAGGATGTATGTTGTCATCCCGTTTCCGCTTTCTTAGAGAGTTTTTGCGAGATGGCTTATGGCTAGAGATATCTTCTTCCGTCGCTGTGCTCACATTTTTGTTCTGGATCCACTGAACAGGCGGCTAGCGGAGCAATTACATGCGAGGATCGTATTGCTTAGAACACGCGCAGAGTGCACCCGATAATTGCTGTGTTGCTGCTTTATACCGACTTAGGAGAAGCTGCCCGCCCGACACCTTTGATCTTAGTTAACATTGATTGATCGGAGTAGGATCTTCAGAGAGCCTTGGACTGGCAGTTGAGGTCAGGCTCTCGTTTTAGAAAGGGACAAGTTAAAGGAACAGGTTACGCAAGGCTTCAACTTTGAGCTCTTGGGTAAACTATTCGACAGCAGAGATGCGTGCCAGGGGTGGCTCAGGCATCGCTACGAAATGGATCGTGCTGCTGTGTTTTGCAAGTTTTATAGTCGGCACCCTCTTCACAAACAGGTGACTTGTTACCGATGAAATACAGAGCTACGTGTCTTCGTCAGTAATGTGTCTTCGCTACTCTGGGTGCACTTGAGATTGTCATAAGTGCTCTGCTCATGAATTTTCCTTGACGACCGTTGGCGTCCATAAAATAGCCTGCAAATATGTCAGGCTCACGCTTCTCCTTGAAGAAGTGAGAGGTGGGGACTCCATCGAAACAGGGACAGTTCTGTCTTCATGATAGAGAAAGATGTAATGAGTGAAATCATCAGTCTGAAGAATTTCAAGTGAGTCTGCTCTGAAATGAGCCAACAGTTTGGTCGTGATCAAAGGGCGACCGTCGCTAGCTTTTTAAACTGAATTTGGTTCCAATTATGGCAGGATG